>LUGF01033683.1:229878-264331 GCA_001625245.1 Calycopis cecrops | reverse complement strand
GTTCATGAGATACAGCCTGGTGACAGACGGACGGACGGACATCGGAGCCTTAGTAATAGGGTCCCGTTTTTACCCTTTGGGTACGGAACCCTAAAAATGATTCTAAACTGGACGGAATAGCGGATATGTCCAATGGTCCCCATGTACTGGTCAAAAGTAGGTTAGTTTTATATATCGTTATGAATCTATTTCGAGAACACGGCGAGTCCACGTCCCGAAGAATTCTACTTCTACGCAGTTAGTCAATAAATGATGATGGATATGTTAACTTGCGAAATCGCCCAAGAATCTTTTTGTTTGGAAATAATTAAATTTACACCTCGATTAATTTCAATAATTATAGACTTTCATTGTTAGTTAAGACTCATTCGAACTCTTCCATTTAAACTTACGTAATCCTGAACAGGTGTCATCCGACGAGGTGCGGTTTGAACCCCATAAAGATTCACCAATCAATGAGTTGCGCAACGTGAGCTTCGGGTCGCAGCCGTAGATTGGAACAGAGAAACCATAAATATGCCGTTTTATTGCCGGATACATATTTTATTTTCCATATGACAACACCGCGTTTATCTCCAAGATGTGCCCAGGCGACGACCCACATTAACTTAGTTTCGTAACAGTGTATGAACTTCAAATAATGTTTAGTAAACAGCAAACTCACTAGCATGTTCTGTGCAGTTGGCTAATGGCATGGAAGGAAGGCTTGACCGAAATTCGACTAGGAGGACATTACTTGATATTATTTATTATCGATATAGATCGCAAAAGTTCCGTTAAACGTCATCTCTTACGGCAAGTTGTACTAAGAATACTTGTTGTCGTTTTTGAAGAAATCTTCTAGAAGAAATAAGATAAGAGCAATCTTGTTCTGAGATGATGACAGTTCATAAAAACGTGGAATAAATTGTCTGTTTTATCTATATTGAATAATATGTTGTTTGTTAAGTATTTATAACGATGTAAAAGAAGAAGTATATAATATTAGAAAGCAGAGATTCGCAAGTGCTTTCTCAGACTCGTGTGCGAAGTATTGATGTGAAATAAAATAAGCTGAAGATACGGAAGGTTTCCAATCTGGCCCGAGTCTCGAACCAGTAGTTATAAATCGAGCGGTTGACGGAGGCGTTCCATTATTTATTTTAGACTTTAATGTGGCGATTATACGCGTCCAGTTATATCAAAACTTTCTCTATATAAAGTAACATAACGGCCGCTTTATACACTCGTTAGTGCTTAGTTCAGGACTTGTGTTGTAGTAGAATATGCCGGGGAGAGGAAGGTACTGTCGCTCATATGGTACCTGAAGCTCTTCCATTTCATGGGAATTACTGATGGCATAACAGGAAGATAACTAATGAATGGGTAAGCATCTGTTTGTACGCGTCCTATGGTGTCTAAAGCCCATGCCAGCGATCCGACTGTAAGTTTATCAGAAATGATAGTAACTGACTAATACTACTTTACTTTCTATTATTCAAACGATGAGCAAAAAAATAGCATATGCGCGCAAACGGCATCGTAGTTAAAATCACACTGTCTCCACAGAATCTGCAAAATCACACTGTCGCCACAGAATCTGCAAAATCACACTGTCGCCACAGAATCTGCAAAATCACAATGTCGCCACAGAATCTGCAAAAACTAAAAAATAACTTTTATAAGGGGCGCATGGAGGTGGGAGGAGAAAGGACAGCAACGCATATGTATGTCTATGAGGATATCTAAGGACGCCGGCAGACATGTAAATAGCTCCGACTGCTTATTTGCCGTCTTATACTACAAAAAAATGAGTTCAATTACAACAAAGTCTTGTAGATTACCTTATTCCCTTATAGGTACCACAAAATATAATAACCGTGTTAATATAATAGCAATAAATCAGGCAGTAGCCAGAACTGCAATCTCAATTGTAATCAACACGAAATTAAAACTAAACACCGGGGTCACGCTAAACGAAGCTGTTTCATAAAGTCGTGATATTCTTAGTGGAAATGTCGATCGATTTCTATGTGGCATTTAGATTTATCTCAATGATCTCATTAAATTATCACGACAACGCCTTAATACTGCCACATTTCTGTGGCAATTGAGCCCTTTTTGCGTTGAGAGCCATGAGCGAGATAAATTCTTGATCCTTTGTGAGACAGGTGCAGTGTGTTGCTACATACAAAATTGCGCTCTCCGGTGTGGGGGTAAAGGTGATATTAAATTGCAGGCAACGAAATAGAAATACGGCCTTATTAGCCGCGCGGTTTCGTCACAAACATTTGAGTTGCGCTTTTACTGTGTAATACGCGGCAAAAAGTGGTAGTGCATGGTTTACTAGGAAAAATATTTACCTATATGTAGTGGCAGGATGTGGAAAAACTGTATGCGCTATGTGGTCTTGTTGTAATTTGTTTGTATGAATTAAGAGCAACTGCAGAGTAGTAACTTAGTAGAACAATAGAGCATCAATAAGCAATATATTGGTTGGTGATTTCTGAACATTTGCCAATAGCAAATTGGATATTATGTAAATTGACAATATACTTATTCCATTTTCCGACAAACATACTGACGATTATTCTGTATTATTTCGTACATCCTCTGAGTTTTTCCAACTAAAGACTAATAAGTATATTTTTAATTGTAAAAATTTAGACCTAGTATCGAAATATCGTTTATCCTAGGGTCTAATCTTTTACAATTGCATTCGCATCGTACGACAACAAAGTCTACTTCTACACGCATTTAGGCCTTGTATTGATCCGACGTTGGCCACCCCTACGTTCGCTCTCATGCAGTCCCTAATTGCTAGGAAGTAACATTGATACGCCAATCTTGATACTTGGAGGCATGTCATTACAACACCTGGTGCAGGCCGAACCAATGTATCATGAAACATGTTTATGAACCAGTCGGAATGATATATGCACACTGCGCTGGCGCAGACGCTAAGTGATTACAACTTATTGACCGAGTACGAGTCTGGTACCGGGATACAGGTATTTGCGCCGAAACGAGAGAATATTATCTTTTGGAGAATTAAAATTGTAAACGATATATTATCATAGATATTTATAAAAGTCAGGTATGGGAGTACTTTAAAAACATTATGAAAATATATATGTAAAAGTTGTCGTAATGGAAATGTTAGTTATAGTACCTAGGTCATTAATTTTTTTGTAATTTTTAGGGCTCGGTACCCAAAAAGTGCCAACGTAACTATGTTACGTACTATTTTATTATTATAGGTTTCCGCTGTCTGTCTGTTTGTCACAAGGTTAAACCGTAGATTATAGAAACTGAAACCGCAATAAGAACAAATACTAAAATTAGTTAAATAACGTTCTTTCTTCAATTAACGTTAAATAACGTTAATTAAAGAAAGAAATGATGAGCAAAAAAGCGGCACGGCCGCACCCTCCTTTTCTCGAAGCAATTCAGGCCAATTTCAATCCCCTATAACATCGTTGTGGATAAAACAGGAAACATAAGTTTCCATTTATTGAGCAGGCATTGTATAGACACGGTATATTTCAAATTTCATTCAATTTTAACCAGTAGTTTAAGAGTTACTTATCAAATTTCTCGATTTTGTCACTCATTGACTAACTGGCCGATCATCCAAAGTTTTTTTACAGGATGTATTTGATGATATATAGTAAATAAGAAATACCTAATACGATCCTGGACAAATTGTTTCACATAAACTAACATATAATCTTATGATATACTAATAGTCGAAACTCTTACGTAGTATTTGTATTCTCTTCGGTAAAATGTCTGTGTAAACCTTACAAATTGACAAAACAGTCATCGATTATGTAAAAACAAGTCCAGCGTTTCGTTACATATCAAATGTCACGTAATATTATAACGCCAATAAAAAGTCATAAAACCAAATATGTCGTTTCATAATGAACCGACGTGACATTCCCGTTTGACGTTTATTATCACATATCATTGCGCTTTAACTAACGTGTAGGTAACGCTAGTGTAACATGATATGACTCAATGTTGCTTTCAAAAAGAAAGACGGTATCCATAGCTCTTCTGTCTTTAAATATTAGTCAGTCAAAAAAAATTACGTGACATGGCGTTAATTTGAAATAATTCATCAAAATGAATACCTGAAGAAGTAGAAATTAAGTTTTAAGTTTATAAAATCAAAACGTACAGCCAGTTATCTGATCTGACCCGGCTACTTACACACCGCACGATACGCGATAACACGGCTGTCACTTTACGCCGATATACTGTAAGCGAGCGCTACCGCCCTGATCGCGCCGGCCCAACTCGGCTGCAAGCACTACCTCTTGCTAATATGTCTCATTTGAAAAACAAAATCGACAAGAGTTTAGTTTAGCTACTTCAAATTGCTTCTCTACGCACTCGTAGAAGGAGAGAGTCACTTTTCCAGCTTCCAATATCAATAAAATATGAAATAAAATAACAGATTGGCGTAATAAACGGCAATTCGAACGAAAGTGTTCGTGTGGATCCTCGCATTAGCATCTTACGTAACATCTCCATCAGAGATCAGCGGGTCGCGGATCGTCGTGAGCTAAATGGGCGCTTTTAATTTTACAGTATTCCGACTCAAAGGTCGTTGAACACTTGTCTTGCAACATTACGTTCCAACTTATATCTTAATGGGTGTTATGAACACTTTCTGCTGTCGGAATTAATCTTTTTTTTTTTGTAAACACGATAAATAAGAATGACTTACGTTTAATCATAAGTAGCAAATGAATGTTATAAGAACACATGTAACAAAAGAGCGTGGAAACTTTAAATATAGCTCATAAGCTATTTTTGTCTAAGGTTTTTTTTTATGATATACTGAGAATCAGTGGATTGCATGTAATGCACAGATTGTTAGTATATCATCGGTCATTTTATATTTTATATCTCTGTAGTACAATTGGCTAGTAATAGAATTTTCACATAATTTGAGATGCAAATGGAGTTTACGTTAAAATTCGCATGAAATTTTTGATAAAATTAGCATAAATTTGTGACAAAATTTGCAAGTAATTTATGACAAAATTTGCATGGAATTTATGACAATATTCGCATGGAGCTTATGACCAAATTAGCATGAAATTTTTGACAAAATTCGCAGGGAATTCATGACAAAATTCGATCTCCAGACAAAAGCGTCGATAGATAGAACACGGCCGCAACTCGACGGCGTCTGGCAGATTTCATTGAGGGATAGGTCAGGGCGTTATACGTTCCGGTGGCGATGACCGATAGCATCTAGATCGCATCTCTCTCGCGTGCCGATCCCATCTCGGCTATAATGAGGCGCTGCCGAGTGATTCACTATCGGGATGTGTTCCCAACAAATACATATATTATCCGCTAACAGTTGAAGAAATAGCTGGAAATAGCCCGCTCTGTACGCTGTTATTAAATCTAAATGATTACGGCGGGTGTTTATTAGCATAATAACCACTTGGCTCTGAAGGGATGTTTTTTATGAGATCTGTAATGGAATTAAATATTTTTATACTGGAATTCAACCGGTTTAACATATTACGTAATTTTGTTATTATTAAATTAAACCACCACACTAGTTGTCTTCTTCTTTCACAGAACGAATGCTACTAACCTTGGTATTTATAAAGACTGGGAAAATAGTGAACTGGATTAGGTTTGTGTAAGTGAATTATTATTGAATTTCAGTACGAATACTTCACTACAGAAATGTAACTAAAACACACATTGCAACGTTTAATTTTGTCTCCTTGTGCATACATTAGATGCAACTATTTGTAGGCTTGCCTAAGTTTCCCTTGTAGAAGTTGGTTGGTATTTATGCCCAATTCTACCCAGAAATTATCAATAGTAGTCAATAGTAGATGGCACAAAAATAATATTAATAATATATGCTATAACTAAGTTATAATTTAAGTTGAATCAAGCATAAATTACAAACTTTTGAAACATGTTTATTATTTACCTACGCTATAAGCTGATAAATTGATCTTCAAATTTGAACTAAAATCTAGAAGCCAATTACATTTGGAAGGAAGTCGCGTGCTAAGCTTATATAAACCATCACAGGTAACAGTAGAATTATATCCAATATTGATACCCACCCGGCATTCAATTGCAGAAGTTTCAATATCGGCACATAATTTCGAGCAACTCGTTAGCCGAGCCACAAGTAACGGTTACAATCATCTGATGTTTCAGCCTGCGATAACCGACCGTGGCTAGGAGATAAATTAATATAGAGTAGGAGCCCGAAACAGACAGAAAGTACTCCTTTTATTAAATATGAAAGAGTAGTAAGTAACTACCTATAGTAATTTATGAAAGCTTAATAAACCGGGTAAAAATAAGAAAATTAAGTATCTTTTTCTCCATTTATCGTCTAGGTATGACATTAATAAATTAAATTAATTACTTTGCTTTAAATCTGACATATAAATAATTCAATTTGTATTGTATTAAATTAAATAGTGTTTTAAGTGTACCATTGTATTATAATATATTATGTAACATAAATAGCAGCAAAAACTCTATCATAAATCTTTTATAATTACTAAACCATTTTCTCAGGCTTTTAGATCAATAAACCATTACGGAGT
Source organism: Calycopis cecrops (assembly GCA_001625245.1). Classification (NCBI taxonomy): domain Eukaryota; kingdom Metazoa; phylum Arthropoda; class Insecta; order Lepidoptera; family Lycaenidae; genus Calycopis; species Calycopis cecrops. Next base: position 257,741 of record LUGF01033683.1, on the reverse strand, counting down.
TGGGACAGTTATAGCTTTTATATAATAACCAAATTCCGACAGGCAGGATCTTATACTATACTTCTCGTGAAGGACTAATATAATAATATATTAGGTAAAGAATACATAATTTGCGACAATTCGTCTGTCTGTCAGCGACAGCTTAAGCTTCTATAAAATCAACATCAGACAGACACAATACTATTAAACCGTCAGGCTGTAGGCAGTAAATTCTAGACAGCTTTGACTTTCATTAAAAACTGTCAGACACCGGCTCTTAAACTATAGTTCTGGCAAAGGAGTGGCAATACAGGCGTACATGTGACATACGTCGCAGCATTTATAAAACACGAAAGGTCTGACAGGCTCCAACTCTTAAACTATAGTTGTGGCAAAGTGATAATAGTGGTAATAGGAGGCGTACAGGTGACATAAGCCTGTCACGACTGGAGGCGCATTATTAATTCCCTTTTATCAATTTCACGCTTTTATGAATTGTGATTGATTACGTTCTAGACGTAACAGTCGCGGTATTTTTTACTGCCATAACTTCATAGGCTGTGGCGAAAGTGATATTGTTATTGGATTAGTTTTTTACGTGTTACGGTAGTTTTTAGGACTTCCTATTGCTCAGTTTGCTCTCAACTGCCTCGTGAGCAAGTGGTGTATGTTCAACCACAATCTTAAAGTCGCGGATCGCTATATTATCTAGAATTTCAAAATAGAAATTGAAAAATCTCAATAATCATTTACACCGGCCGGCCGCGGCGTGCCTCTCGCTTATACGAGACCGGCGCGGCGTAAAGTGACAGCTGTGCTGTCGTGTTTCGTGCGGTGTGTAAGTAGCCGATGGCCCATGGAAGTGGGAGGAGAAAGGAGTAGGTTCATGTAGTCATGAAAAAATATACATCACTTCTGGTTGTTAGCATATCTAAGTCAAGGTAGTCAACATCAGCCTGATGGAATAGGAAATAAAGACAGAAAATAGATTTACTGATCACAATAGCATTATTTTTATACATAAACCTAAGCCACACACGACGCGACTCTATATTCCTGCTGCGCTTTTACTATAGGTGATACTACCGCCAGTTTACTATATAAAATAAATAAAAAGGTGTGTGCTTTAGACCACACAACTGAAGTAAAACTTAATTATTGATTTTCATTACCGTAGTTGCAATGACATAACATGTCATATGATATTTGTTTTCTAAATACAAAAAGGTTTCACATAAATCGAATATCTTTTAATTTTGACAACTTTCATTGACCTCGCACTTCTTTGTGTGATTTTTGTAATGCTCTCCCCAGCTTACTCCCCAAGTCAATCAAGCTCGCGTATGGAAGTTTTACGAAAAATGTATATTGAATTTGAAATTGAAAAAATGTATATTGAATTTTAAACTGAAAAAATGTATATTGCAACACTAAGCAGCCCATAAGATATGCATTAAGGTTTAGTCTATGCGATATATTAGACCAGTACCCCCGTTATCAACGTAACACGTATTTCGAATACTTGTGCTGCAATTTGCATAGCCTGTCGACGTGTGCGCGCATTAAATTGTATTGTACGTTGAATACCACAACTAATTATATTAATGTATTCACAGGTTAGGTGACATGCGCAAAGGAGATAGAAGTTCACAGGCAATTGGAGAGGCGTAAACCGACAGTGCGAGCAAGCAGATGATGAAGATGCTCCACAACATCACTTCAAAATAAAAGTCTACTTCGTCTAGGTATACTTGAGAAGGTAACCATTTTGATATAACCCGATGAACTGTTTAAAAATAAATTATTATTGCGTGAAAGACACAAGCCTTCTTTCTGGTGCAGTAAGAGGTGTATAGAAAATTGGTGCCAACGCGGACAAGGTTCGGCTCCAGATTTATTATAAAAAAGCGGTTGCTTGTAAAATTGTTATGCATAAACGATAATTTTGTGTGACAGTCATGAGAAAAAATTGATGCAAAATTGTATACTTTCTAGAGAGAGTCTACCAATTAAAGCTTTTTCAAATAGATCCATTAGTTTCGGAGTCTACTACAAATACAATAAATAATCAATAAAAAATCCTTTATTTTACATATTTGTATTACATAGATATTAAAAAAATTTCTTTGTCCAAGATAAACATGAAATTACTGAACTTCTTTTTTATTCATTTTTTAAACTTTTACTTCAGGCCACACCATGTTGAGCACTCAATTACGAGTACATTTAAAGCATTATCTTACAAATATTATTAATGTGAAAGTTTGTATGTTTGTTTGTTTGTTACTCCTTCACGCAAAAACTGCTGAACCGATTTTCATGGCCCATACATAGAGAGTAAGTTAAATTAACACAGGATAGTTTTATCCTTTTTTTTTGTTATAATATATATTTTTCTATTTTCCGAGATCGAAATTTACGCAGGTGAAACGGGGCGCAGCTAGTTTTCAATATAAACGCAGCATTTAATATTCTAGATGCACAGCATGCATTGGAATTACATCTAACTCACACATCCGGGCAATTATACAAGATGGTTACTTAACCATCTGTTTATAGTGATTTATTACGGCAGGCGTGTATTAGTCGATAAAAATTACCTGTGAAGTAAAATCGCTAATACATAATTACAGGCGACCAGTTTCCATTAGGCCCCTATAAATGGCGGTGTATTCTATAAGGGTATTCTCCATAAACTTCCCAAGCGCATACGTCAAGGTCCCTTCGTGCTGGAATGAAATTACAGTATAGTAATACTACCTGTTTCCAGGGATAATGAGCGGACTAACTGGAGCTTTGTGGCGAGGAATGCATTAAACACTTGAGCGCGAAGACAAAATCTATTGGCTATTAAATTGAAAGCAATGTCCCTATCTGCGTGATCTTCGCGGTTATATTAATTGTATAATGGGAGCGTAGGTAAAATTTGTTTCTAAGCCATGTGTAGAGACTTTTAAATAAGTAACTACGCTTATAAACCACCGCATAGAGGCCATACAGATGCGTTACCCTTCTACCTGCCGTGGGCCACTGGAAACACACACAACAAGCGACAACACAGCTGCCTCTTTCGTGTTAGAACCTCCCCAATCATGACGGTCCGATTCGACACTTTAGCATGGCACTACCTCTTCCTAAGCATTTGAAAATATTGTCAATTATATTTCGCCAAATCATACATATTATTACGTATGTTTTATGTGTCGAGTATATGGACATTGATGTAGATAGTTGATTAGTATATCAATTCGTGTAAATTGTAATGTGTAATACGGACGCAGAAAGTAGTTTAATAAGTATGTACTTGATTAGAGTCTTTAATCTTTTTTGGCTACAATGAGATCTCATATTCCTGCACAATTTTAATGTTAATAAAACAATGTGGATATACTTCAGACTAGAACTACACTGGCCTACTTTAAATATATTTAAGGTAAATAAATAATAACCTTTCACAGGTTAAATCGTTCCGGCGCCATTTTACAGCTAATAAAATCGTGTAGGTAGGCCGAGTCTAGAGCCTCGTTTCGGAAGGTTAATATATAATAATTTAATGCTATGGCTATTTAACGCTCTTTCAATATTTATCTCTGTGTTGTTCCACATATACTAGATCCTATTGTTATGAGTGCCTTTCACTTATTGTTTACCAATAAAGATCTTTTTTTTTTAACATAAAAAAGGGTATGATACCCTTTTTTATGTTAAAAAAAGCTTTGAAATATAGCAAAGGTGATTAAATATCAAGCAAAATTGTCTACAGTACAAATAATCACTTAGACATTATATATCAATATAAACGAACATAAATCCTTCGCCCAACCAAAGTTCAGGACGTATAAATATTTATACAATCAGTAATCTTAATCCGTGCACTGAAATGATACTTAATACCATAACATTTTAATGGCGAATTCCCCGGCAAATGCGAGGAGCTAGAATTAAACCTCTTTAGAATTACTCAGATTATAGCCGTACGGTAAATGTTAATAGTTTGTTTCCTTAACCGTGCGGCGAGATCGGAGATGCTCCTGGCAGCACAATCGTTGGTAAATATTCAGGCGATACGTCAATTATGTGGCGATCGATCGAAACTTAATTCGTATGCATAATGTAGAGTTTGATACATCTGTTCTCCAACTGCACCCGAAGTGGGATTGTTTGTAAATTATGTGTTGATCCGATCCGGGATCCTTTTCTCTTGTGTGGTCGCGGTGGAAATTCTATATGACTAACAGATAGAAAGTACATGAAATAGTAACCATCGTGTACTTTCTACGACTGAAAACAATACTTTTATCCTAAGCCTATGAATTCTGTTATAAATTTATATGTATAATGTAACGTCTTGTAATGTCGATAAAAGTCGGCTGCACGCAAGAACCATGACTCAATGTCACGTTCCATCGCGTGCAAGAGAGAGAGCCGAAATACCGATAGAGAGGCACGATCGACCTGTGCTTTTGAACTGTGACTCATCTACCTCTCTTCTCATCATCAGCATGATATAATCACATAAAATGTTCGTCAGTAAACCGACTTCACAGATAGTTTCTATTGTTTTTCTGAAATACCCGTAAGCAATTCCGAGTCATGCAGCTAGTTTAATATGATAGCTTAAAGAATGAAGCCATCTATGGCTCTATAAATTATATCCGTTAAAAAATAATAAAGATTAATCTCTAATCGCTACGACAAGATATTGTTCAATAGATGAAATGATTTATTATTGAACCGCTCAATCAATTTCACGTTTGACATTGTAATATAGACGCTGACATTCTGATAGAGACTGATACGTACAACTCGTAATATCTGAACACTAGAATAACACGCCCCTCTCTTCCCCTTTCAACTTCCACACTCGCTTTAACGTCTATGAACGTTTAGCAAAGGTACCAAGCGCTGATATGACGTCATCGACGCTAGGTGCCAATATATTGCGGCCGGGTTGTACATGAATAGTTTCGATTACATTGATACAACACAAACATAGAATATTGTCTTACAGTGCTTATGACTCAAGTAGTTGCAATTTTGTACCACTGGTCGTTTTGAAATAAATTTAAACGTGGAATTTCCAATTATGAATCGATTTTATTGAATGACACCCACGACTGAAATTCAAGAGATAATCAGATTTAGATATAGTTTTTAAGTACCTAATGTTTTATTTCAGCTGACAACGCGTTCCTGTGGTAATACTAATGTGGGCCACATACCTTATATTTTAAGTTGGACAGTGTCTGTGCTAAATTTGTTTAAAATCGGTCGAATAATTTCGCAAATTGGGCGAAGATTTTCGTTTATTAAGATAAGTTGAAAAAATGAAAATTTAACCTTATATTTAACTATGCAGACAGATAAAATATATAGGTAGTAATTTATAATAATGCACGAAGCTGTCTAAGCACTTTGATGTCTTTAGATAATGGTGATGGTAAAGTTTAACAGCTACAATACTCGTATAAAGTCATTTATTTAATTCTGCTAAATACCATTCATTAGAGACATAATCTACAGCTCACATCCTACGTCCTTGTTAATTACGTAGGATACGAAAATGACAAATTGGCTGTTGTAATAACACGGCACTACATTCCATTTAATACTAGACACACCACTATTACCATCACTTAGGCCCCGTTTATTTGAGCTCAAATTAATATCAACAGCTATAGTGACGTGCAGTGAGCGGTAAATGTATTTTAGTCTACGTTTGAGCGGCCTTCGCGAAAGTAATACCAAGGTTCTTTTTATACTAGCATGGTCAAAAGAAAAACAAGACGTGAAGAGAATTAATACTAAGAGTAGAGTCTGTGTTTGGTCTTATTCATTGCTGTGTTCAGGGTAATACTCAGCATGTACATGTAAATGATGCACACTTTCTAAGCTTATCTATACTATTATAAAGAGGAAAGATTTGATTGTGTGCGTGTGTTTGTATGTAACCAATAGGCTCCGATAGTACTTGACCGATTTCAAAAATTCTTTCACCATTTGACTGCTACATTATCACAGATCAACATAGGCTATTTTAATTCACTAGGTATTAGAAAGACCAAGACCAACATCAAGACTGACCCGTCGCATCACTATACTCCTCACTAGGTATTAGAAAGACCAAGACCAACATCAAGACTGACCCCTCTCCTCTCTATACTCCTCACTAGGTATTAGAAAGACCAAGACCAATATCAAGATTGACCCGTCGCATCACTATACTCCTCACTAGGTATTAGAAAGACCAAGACCAATATCAAGACTGACTCGTCGCCTCGCTATACTCCTCACTAGGTATTAGAAAGACCAAGACCAATATCAAGATTGACCCGTCGCATCACTATACTCCTCACTAGGTATTAGAAAGACCAAAACCAACATCAAGACTGACCCGTCGCATCACTATACTCCTCACTAGGTATTAGAAAGACCAAGACCAATATCAAGATTGACCCATCGCCTAACTATACTCCTTACTAGGTATTAGAAAGACCAAGACCAATATCAAGACTGACCCGTCGCCACTCTCTACTCCTCACTAGGTATTAGAAAGACCAAGACCAATATCAAGACTGACCCGTCGCCTCACCATACTCCTCACTAGGTATTAGAAAGCATGTTATTTATTGGAGAAGCGCAGCTCTAAAGCGGTTATAATTTGTAGGGACCTGTTTTCGATCTCGATCTATGGAGCCGAACAAATAACTGGTGTACAATGTTATGTCTGTTATACAAGCAAATACTTAGATTAATCGTAAGTTATGCGGTGATCCTTAAATACGTAGGGTTACCAATGTGATTCTTGTGCACTATATAAACGGGCTGTGTAACTTGTGTAGTTCTGTTGTGGCAGCCCTCGGTCATTGACATCCGCATCCAGAGCAGTCACTAAAACAGGTGTTTCACTACCAGGCCAGTGCATAAAGCTGGCGTGCAATTCATTTTGAAACATATTGATTTATTGTTCTATTATTTGTAATACATCTATGTTTCGATCGATTATAATATAAAATCGAGAGATAAAGAGAAAAAATATAATAAGCTCTTTAAATAGAAAATGGTTCAGGTCATTTAGTTTTATTAAAAGTAAGGCCCATGGAGGTGGGAGGAGAAAGGAGGGCAGCGCATCTGTATTGCCTCTATGCGGATGTCTATATGGGCGTCGGTAGTCATAAAAATGTTCACCAAGACTGCTCATTTGCCATTAAAAAAAACTATGTATTAATATTTTTTATGGTATAGGGGGCAAACGAGCTGTTGGAGCCATTTTCATGACCACCGACGCCCATAGACATCCGTATAGAAACTACACAGATACGCTGCCCTCCCTCCTCTTACCACTAGCATAGGCCACCGGCTACTTACACACCGCACGATACGCGACAGCACAGATGTCACTTCACACCGGTCTCGTGTAAGCGAGAGGTACATCCTCGGTCGTGCCGGCCCGATTCGGCTGCATGCAAGCATGCAAGCACTGCCTCTTACTAAATAAAAAAAATAATAATATATATATTTAGATTCTTTCTCCTGTAAACCACTCAGATCTGGTCTTAGCACATATAACGCATTAGGGCGTCGATATAATAACATAAAGGTCTATAAAAATATCTCACCGCCTGCTGCAATAAACGTAAAGAAATAAAGGCTTTTTATGACATGATAAATAATCAAGTTTACACCTTATGTAATACCAAATTACTATAACACAGATTTACATAAATAAACAATCATTGCCATACACACATCTGGTCCATTTAACACATAAAACACATAAATGGCTGTGCCAAAGCGTTAGTAGATCAAGATTTATAGAGCAAAGATTTGCATAAGAAGACCATAAACATTTTGATTGCAATGAAGCGGATTAGGACACATTATAAATGAAGTCGAGGTTTCCTTGATGATGTCAGGATATCCGCCACTTGGTAATTGATCTGAATTTATCAACTGACAGCTTCTGTAAATGTGTCATAATTATTGGCTTTAGTGCAATCCTACTAATATTATAAAGGCGAAAGTTTGTAAGAATGTTTGTTACTCTTTCACACAAAAACTACTGAACGAATTTTCATGAAACTTTACAGTAATATAGCTTTTATATCAGAATAACATAATAAGTTAAAATTTTGAATCAATTTTGAAGTCCGAAATCCACGCAGGCGAAGCCGCGGACGGAAGCTAGTTATTTTAATAAAATAATACACAACACACTATGCAAAAAACACGATAAGCATAACCTTATACAGCAAATAAAGTAATATGTAATATTATAGGAATAAAGACTAAAGACAAAATTGTATGGCATCAACAATTCGAGACTGGTAGCGTTAATATTTCAGTTCTATTTTTTTAAACATTCATTATGATGCCTATTATCAAAAGTAGCCCACAACCGTTAACCAAACCGAATCGATTTATACATAAATATAACAATGCTATAAAATTCGAGATGTGCATTTACTGATGAATTTTGTTAAGAACGAAAATAAGGCTATCTCTCTTGGGAATTTCAATAAAATTCTCTGGACATTGGATAATATTTATTATTCTAGCTAATCCAAATATTATAAGATCTTTGGTTAACAAAAATAATATCTCTATCAACCTTTTAAACACTCTTCCATTGGATTAAATATGATTCAGATTATTATTAGGTACGATGGGGTTGACAAATAAGAATTGATAGAATAAACTGTAGTTGAATTGCAAAAACCGCCGATTAAAAATAATAAATTATAAAAGCTAGCCTTAAATAAACAAACGTGATAACAAATAGTGAAAGATTCAGACATTTTGCAAAACAAAATGTTAATAACACATGCGCGGTGTGGGAAGGGAATGAATGGGAATCTATTAGATAGACATTGCATGTAAGTGGGTACGCCGGTAGAAGATTGATGGTTCATCCAGTAACCAGATGTTCTGCGGTGCTGTAACGTATAACCATTCGCCATAACACGGCCACAAACACAAGTTCAGTGACATCGTCTGCATAAATACAATATAAATATATACATGTATGTCTATAACGTATATAATATTATGTTAAGTACGCCTATATACGTCCGTTTGCGATGGATTTGGTAATGGTTGCTGCATTTAGCACACGGGTTAGATATCGCGAATCCTCTTTTGACGAACGATTGACATAGTAATTTAATTAGACTTTAGGTTAAATCAGTCGACTATATCTCTTTTTTTTTTATATTTCTGCTGGTATTACCTATCGGTAAAATTTCATATGCCATCGCATTTCAATAGTTTTATTAATTGCTAATTTAATCATTTACTTTAATTAATCTTTTACATTATTAAGAGTGTGTGAAGAATTTACTCGATGTTTTTAATTCTTGTGAACTGTAAATATCAAAAGAATTAATATGACTATATCCTTAAAGTGTTTTACATTATTACCAACCACCTAAGTTCACAGAGTCGAAATAATAATAATTTAAATAAATATTAAGCGGCAAATCTCTTGCAGCCGCACGCCAAGTATTCAAATTTACTAAATAAACAAACTTTAATCTTCAGCTTACAGCATGACAGTGTGCAAAGATTCAAAAAGAAATAAAACAATTGCAGCAGGAAAGCTTCGCAGTCAATCGTACCTGGATCCCATCTAAACTACCAACAAACCATTACAAATGATGAAATCTATTAAAGACTATTAATGGTATTTATACGGGGTATTCACGTCAACATGATCTCGAGGGCTATTTATTGTTCGCAACATGCACCTACGCCGATGTTACCATCCAAAGGACGGAGTCTTATCGCGATCTTTAACACGCGGAAACAACGTCTGCGAAGACGAATGAATTTTTATCACCCATTTGCGGAATAATTGTACTTTCTATGGTGTATTCGATGGTAATTTTCGTTACACTGTGTAGAAATGTGGCTTTTTGTGGCGAGCTCAGCGGGGTAATTAGGAGCGAGACATGTTCAAAATTACACAAAAAACCCGTCCTACCCTTTGTAGAGTCGCCGCATTTGTAATTATTTATTGAGATTTAAGTCTATGGGGAGCTGAATAAACAACTTCTTGCTGAGCGATTTACATAATGATTTATAATTGCTGGATCCCGCCGAGCCAATTGCGAACCAGTTCTGTGATGAAAGGGATCAGTATCAATGGTTCGTAGGCTTTAGCGTCTCCTTAAAGCAAGTACTTTTTTATTGTCTAAAGGGCAAGTTGACTTTTAACTAGTTTTTCGCGTGCGTCTAGAATCTCACCTAAGATAAATTAATAATTATGTATTATCATTAATTAGTGCTAGATATATACATATATATTACAATCACATAAACATATTTATCATAATATATGAAATTCTGCTCTTTCAATCGCCAACGTCCATAAATGCTACGTTTTTCGGGTGTGACTAACATCTAGATATTGATCAAAAACCAGCAGAGAGGGATCAGTGTGACGGGATGAATACGAACTAGCTTATCACCTTGAGGACAAAGGTGTACAATGATATCCTATAGATATTCTCTTAGACATCTTTCAAGTCTTCTGTAACATGTTCTACGTCTAGCTACTACAAGATATGTATATGCAACACACAGGAACAGTATTTTATCAACATAGATTTATCGATAATTTAATTTATCTACCAGAGCAGTAACGTACAAAAGCTATCGATATTTATATCGAAACTTTTTTAAAGTGATAACATAAATTTATTGTCATGTTACATGTTTTACTACTTTCTCTAGTGACAGCATTAAAATAAAATACAGTAGATATAATGTGGTTATAAGTAATGCAATGCTGTTATAAGGTTGATATTTATCACTATAAGTTAGTCGATTACAAATTTAAAACATGATTCCATATCGATCATAGATACTCCCTGCCTCTTGTGATATGGGAACATAGAATTAATAATAATTAATCAAGAAAATAAACATGTATAATTTATTGCCTTATTTTATCACATGGGAGGCAAATCGGATAAACAACGAATCTGTATTTGAATAGTTCATTAAATATATCGATAATTTAAATTTAAATTTTATTAGGTCAAGATCATTTGATTAGTCAACTAAGTGAAAATGGATTATTACAAAATGAAAATGGGATCAGTTAGAATGTTACAACAATGAAAACAATCCAATTTTCTACAGTCATGTCTGCAGATGGACCCAAGATCCTGCTGCACATAAACAACGTCGTTTCAGAAGATTGCAGATTGTCCGCAATGAAACAACTTCTGTATTTTTTATAACAGGTACACACTACATAAGTCTCTAAAAATTGTCTCTCTGAGTATCATCAATTGCAACAGCATAATTATACCTAGTAGCCAATTTGACTGTCGTCGCTTATAACCATCGATATTTTTATTACTTTTACTTTTGAAGCTCTCAAGATCACCCGAATATGCCGCAGGCGCTACACTAATGAGCTTGTCGCCCACAAACAAACCCGAATACAAGTGAAAACTATCAATTACCTCGTTACATCACTCAAAGATTTATCGACATATCTAAATAAGATCGCAAATGTAACAACACTATTAAGTATGGCGACTCAACGTATATTAATAGTGCCATTAAAAAGTAAAAAGATATTATTGCGCGAGGCCCGTGCGTAACTGTTTGCGTCATTTTCGGATGGTTCATTTGTCAAATAACAGCTTCATTGTTACATGGATGAGAACGGAAACGATATTAGATAAGTTACAGTGAGATATAATCTAAATATATTTTGTTTTCTTAATAGTATAAGCCATTTTTATGATTACCGTCGCGTCCGGAGTTGCCCATAGACATCCCATGGGCCATCCGGCTACTTACACACCGCACGAGACGCGACAGCACAGCTATCCTTTACGTCGATTTCGTATAAGTATGTATGGCGTAACGCAAATTCTTACTCGAGACGCATCACTAGTTCACGAATGTATTACGATGACAGATATTCTATTGTCTCAAATGAAAAATGCCCGAATATTTTTAATTAGCTATGTATGTACTTGTTCCGATTAACGTGAAACGCGATAAAATATACATCCATTCAATATAATATATTAATAGTAATCCGTTAATGTTGGTAATATACTAACCGTTGTCTTAAAATAAGATATCACCTGTTTCTACATATTTATGGCGGCAATACGCTATTGGCTGTTAATTTAATATCCAATGGAATGTGAGATTTAATAGGCAGTAAAACAAAAGATGAGCGGAGCAGCCAGTGAAAGGGGCCAGTTTGATTTACGGCTCCAAATGCATTTATTTATGTTGTACAAGACATTTGTATGGAGTTATAAAGGATGAATGTAGTAGTCTGTCGGGTAGTTGGTAATGTTGGGAAGTACTGATTTATCGAGTGTGTATCGAATATATGGGACTTCCTACCAGTCCAATGGAATTACCGTTGTGGACTACTGTTTTAAGGGATATGTACCTAGAGGGATATAACGGAAGTCTATTTTATAGTATAGAGAGAGCAACGACAGCACAGCTGTGCTGCATTACGTGCATTGTGCGGTACAACCCGCGTCCAGTGGCACATAGAGAGGGGAGGAGAAGGAGGGCAACGCATTTGTATAATCACACGCAAAGCTAATGTCGGTAGTGAAATACGGACTCGCTAAATTTGCTCCCCTACACTACATAAAAAAACGGCTAAATTTAGTACTCCTTCACCTCTTCCCCCAATGGGCCATCAGCTCTCAAACCGCAAGAACAGCATAATCATCACTTAAGGTGCTATCACGTTTTGAAATGATCGCATTCACTTGAAAGTTTCGCTATCGACCCCCTATTATAATTGGAGGTAACCCGTGGAGGTGGGAGGAGGAAGGAGGGCAACGCATCTGTATAAACTGTATACATATGTTTATGGGCGTCGGTAGTACTGAAAATCGCTCCGATTGCTCATTGGTACCCCTTGTACTATTAAAAAAATACATTCTACAGCTGTAATATACATACAAAGTACCGTATGAACAATTGAAATACCAGGAAAATATACGCAAGATGTAACAGTATTAGAAAAGGTGTTATATTTGTTCAAACTTTCTAGGAGGGCGGGGAGACGCTGACGATAACCTCGATACACGGGCCTGTACGGAGGTAAATTAATGTTGAGATGCGGTGCCGGATATTGTGATGGGAGTTTAAGCGGCGCCGCCCACGACGACGGACACCAAATTTATACAAATTAATTTAAAACTTGTTGCAATACTCATCTACAAACGTATTATTAAGATATGCATACTTTTTTAACTGTTATTAAAATGGTTATTTATTGTGAATGTAAATAGGGGAGGCCGGGGTTGGTTGTTACATTTTTCTCTAAAAGTGGCATGACATTTTATGTAAGCTATTATACTACCTACTTTTAGGTTTGTTTGATTAAGTATCTATTCAAGATTTAACTTCAAAAATAATTTTACATAATGGACGATTAGAAATGGAGTTAATGAATAAATAGTAGAAAAAAATGCATGTCACTTTTTACCCCGCGCCTGGGGCAGGTTGTTACACCACCCGGGGTAAAAAGTTACACTGAGAAGGAAGTGCATTGTCAGACTTTTTATTACGAGAAATCACAGATTCTTATATTAATTATAAACTATACATTGTACCCATTCCACATCAGCTATACACTGGTCAAATGGTGCACACGCAGACACATCAGTCAACCAAAAATAGCCATCTTCTTCAATTTCGTCGTCCGAGTCTTGTAGCACCTTTCACTTTACTGCACTGTTATTTGTTCTTCGACCCATTTCTGGTTCAGTTGATATTCCTTACTTGCCCGCCTTTCCTTTAAGTTAATTTAGTTAAGTTAACTTTCCTTTTTTATAAGAAGAAAGTGAATATATCAATATCTTCTTTCTTCTTACTTTGTTCCAGCGCCAATTCATATTTCTCAGCTGCATCCGTTAAATAGCCGATTTTCACGTTCTCTGGGATACCTTCCTAGTTCTAGCAGCAGCTTTTGGATAGAGTCGTATAGCATTGGGAGAAAAAGTAGGTTCATTGTGAATCAAATCTCTGGTACATATAAGGAGACCTCGCGTTCTCTTAAAGTGTCCATAACTCTTAAAACATCTTTGGTAAACTCTTAAATAGGAGGTGTATACTTGTCCTCTTCCATTTTTTATACGTCCTCAATCTATAAAAAAACCAAATTTAAGTGTTGAAATTATGATAGTCGTCAAAAAGTGATACGGGGCATGTTGTGACATGTCACAACTTACCCCGAGCTAATGTCACTTCTTGCCCCAACACCAAAACCAACCGTTCAAGATCATGTAGTGAACGCAGTTATAAATATAACTGTATGAATCTAGATTTTTTATATAGAGAAAGCATAATTGCATTAAGTTCAAGCAACATACGTCTCATCTTTCAAATTTAGCAGGCTGTAGGCCAACATTACGAAAAAATAAAAAAGTTACTTTCCTGTCTTTTTCTCAGCCACGTGCACGTGCTCCTTCCACACAAACGTTAGGCCCATTGAGGCTCGCGCGCCTTGTGGGCCTTTGGTGGCGTGACTTTTGTCTCTTTAAAGCATCTAATTATCTCTCTCCATTCAGCCACTATCGTTGCTGTAACAACCTACCCCTGTAACAACCAGCCCCTATCTCCCCTACCTGTGTGAATAACATAAAAATATTATTAATCGACATTGGCGATGTTTACCAAGCAATGCTATTTCTAATATTATAAACGCAAAAGTAATTTTTTTAATTTTTTTTAGTATAACGGGGCTCATGACTACCGACGCCCGTAGACATCCTCATAGAGGTTATGCAGACGCGTTGCCCTCCTTCCTCTTCCTCCCTCCATGGGCCACCGGCTCGCTGCACGAATCGCGACAAAACAGCTGTCACTTTACTCCGGTTTCGTGTAAACAAGAGGTACCTCTCCGGTCGTGCCGGTCCAATTCAACTATATGCATGAACGTGACACTACCTAACATATATTCACATTACAATTTGTTATATGTGTTAATTGTTATGTATAATAGTTATATTATTCCAATATGGTATTGGAATAATATAACTATTATAACTATTATATTAATTTATTTTATTAATTGCAAATATACAATAAGACGACAAGGCATTTAAATAACAGCGGAAACATCTCGCTCGTTAATATATCTACTTAAAACTTAATATATAATTAATAAAACATTTTCTGAATAAATAAATACGCACGATAACTGGCTGTTCCATCGATTTCCTCTAATTAAGTTAAACGCTCGCAGTTAAGTAATTCTTAAAACTCCTCGAGATGATACTTGTGTTCTCACGGAACAAATGATAGGAATTGTTCGCTTCTTAAGTTACGTGTGGTATGCGAGTGATTTTTTTCATGTACTTATATATTTATATATATTTTATGTGTGTATATATGTAGAAAATATATATATTGAAAAAAAAAATATTTGAACCATTCAATATTTTTTTATCTCAAAACATAATGGAATTATAAATAAGATAAATTAAAAGAAATTATATTAAAATAATAAGGAATTAATAATCAAACTATTATAGATAAAATAAAACCAATAACTAATAGGAGATAAATATTAAAAGGAATAATTTGCAAAATCTTTAAATTTTATTTTGGTAAGAGGTAGTGCCACACTGCATGCTTGCATGCAGTCGAATTGGGCCGGCACGACCGGGGAGGTACCTCTCACTCGGCGTAAAGTGACAGCTGTGCTGTCGCGTTTCGTGCGGTGTGTAAGTAGCCGGTGGTCCATGGAGGTGGGAGGAGAAAGGAGGGCAGCGCATCTGTATAGCCTCTATGCGGATGTTTGTGGGCGTCGGTAGTCACGAAAATGGCTCCGGCTGCTCGTTTGCCCTCCTATATCATTAAAAAAAAAATTATATTTTTACGACCATTTCGTTGGGCGTAAAAATATGAAAAGATTTAAATTCTCTACTAGTCTCTATATAAATAAAATTCTCGTGTCACAGTGTTAGTTACCATACTCCTCCGATACGGCTCGACCTACTCTCATGAAATTTGGTGTACCTACATATCGGGTAGGCCTGAGAATCGGCCAACATCTTTTTTTTTTCTCGATATTTTCACGGGATCGAAAATTAAGTACTCCATGGGATCGCGAGCATTTTACCACGAGGCGGTAAAGTAATCCTTACACACAACACTGGCGCGAAATTATGTCTCAGCTGTAGCTTTCGTACAGCTTGTCAATCATTGAGCCTCCTCGCTCTGCTCTTTTCCCAAATGCAAATTAGGACCGCCGCGGTCTCATTACAGACTGGCTAAGAGAGAGAATGTAAACATACAGTTTACAAGTTATCATATTACGTAAACATTTACGGGGTAACGTGGCGCCTCGACGACATAAAAAACAGTAAACTGTAATGAAAGTAAAAGGGTTTGGACATTATGCGCCCATTAAATTCAACATGGCAAATAAAAAAAACAAGACTAAGTATCGCGGTTTTTTTTTTTAACAATAACTTAAGTTATTTGATATTTTGATAGTCACATATTTGTACATGTTAGTAATTGCTACTAATATTATAAATGCGAAAGTTTATAAGAATGTTTGTTACTCTTTCACACAAAAACTACTGAACGGATTTTCGTGAAACTTTACAGTAATATAGCTTTCATATCCGAATAACATAATAAGTTAAAATTTATAAGGATTTTTTGTAATGCGAAATCTACGCGGGCGAAGCCGCGGGCGGAAGCTAGTAAGTAATACATAAGATAATTAATCATTAATCATCATCATCGTCATCATGATCAGCCGGAGGACATCCACTGCTGGACACAGACTTCCTCCATAGGAAGTCAAAGGTCACGGTCACGACTCACGAACCACTAGCACTCCAGTAAGAGGTAGTGCCACGCTGCATGCTTGCATGCAGCCGAATTGGGCCTCTCGCTTACACGAGACCGGCGTGAAGTGACAGCTGTGCTATCGCGTTTCGTGCGGTGTGTAAGTAGCCGGTGGTCCACGGAGGTGGGAGGAGAAAGGGGGGCAGCGCATCTGTAGTCTATGCAGATGTCTATGGGCGTCGGTAGTCATGAAAATGGTTACAACTGCTCGTTTGCCCTCCTATACCATAAAAAAAAATACCCAGAATGCGTCCAGATAATAAGATAATGGATGTAATAAAATTTGGCTGTCATTTTAATAAACATATTTGAGACGATTCTCATTTAGCTTTTAGATAGTTTTCAGGTTTAATTTCGAAGATATCAACAACACAAACTTGTAGAGAATTCAATTTCCTACAATTTTTGCCTTCGCGGTTTATAATATCAATAATAGCCGAACTATTTAAGAAAAACTTGTTTTTTCCCCTCCGAAGGACCCACGAAATAAATCCAAGAACTAATTATTCACGGTTAGGGTTAGTTTTTTTGTATATAACGACTGGAATTGAAAGCAAGTATCAGTTGTCAAGTTCACTAGATGGTTACGCAATGGTAAGTGTCTAATATCTATATCACTCAAAGATAGTATTGCCAATTTGTACTATTAGGCACGCAAGAATGTACGACCATTCGATGATTTCACAAATTCAACACCAGTCTTGCCATCACATCACTGTTTGAAATAGAAGCACTTCCCAGTTGTGTTAGCTTGATTCCTGTCAACTTTAAAATTAGTCTAAATTCTAACATAACCTAACTTTCGCATTAGACTTAAAATTCGCGCTTCAATATATACACCAACATACAAAAAACAAAAATGTTCACAATAGGTAGTGCCACAAAATAATCACGACATTAGCTCAGACTGCTCGCTTTGCCCTCTTACACTATATAAAAAAGTACCCGCCTACAGACATTTCCGCAACATCCAATCCAATAATAATAAATTGGTAAAGCAGTAATGAGATGATTAAAAATGCTGCCGCAAACTCCATCAGGTAGGAGGTCAGACGTGTCGGACTGAGAGTTCATTTGGCCTCTAATCTATTTGGAGTGAGATTGATCAGCGCCCCAATTGTCTTCACAATAACAAACGTTCGATTCAAATAGGATTGGCTTGGTAATGACGGAAATAGCCAGCTCGGTTGATGTTCGTTTTGAGATTCGAGTATTTAATTTTTATCTGCATGTAGGTTATGTATAATTTCATATATTGCTACAGTCAGAGGCGTAACTATCGGGTGGCAAGTAGGTAAAATGGGCCCCCAGTCGTATGTGGCCTGCGGTCGGAGTAGAATCCCAACTCTCAACATTATATTACACAGTAATTAAAAATATTCGAGGGTTCTTTATGTTCAGGAGCCCCTCCGATACATTTTCCACGGGCCTCGAGTGGTATTGTCACGCCACTGGCTACAGTTGATCGAAGTTGTAGGTTTTTTTAAATATATCTAAGCACAATTCACTAGAAACCACATAATAAACCAGATATCACAAATAATATCAAACAGAGTCCTATATTGAGTTGAGACTATTGCCACATATTATAATATTAACTGATAATTCTATTTAAATTAATAAACATCACTGAAATCATAAAACTGTATCCCAATTAGTGAAAATATCACACACACAATTATTATATTATTATCAATTAAATGTTAGTACATAGTCAATTGATCCAGGAACTTGCTAATTAATTATTATTAAAAGTTGGAAAAAAGCTTTACAATAATTTTAATAATTATTAAACCTAATATCTTAAGTGGAAACTGAGCTGATTTTTGCACATGTTATATCCTAAGTGTTATGATAATTGTTTATTTTCCTAATAAAATAAAAAAAAAATAAACTAAGATTATGAAAGACATTCAAAATTGCTCACCAATCACTATGTGGAAGCACGGCCAAGCACTTGGCTGTCGCGGAGCACAGAATGCGGTCCGGACGTGGTGTCGAAACGACCTCCGTCGGAATGTCCTATAACAACTAACAAAGCCTAAATACACGGCGACGTAGACTATTATAGAGTCGTAAACTATTATTTGTTTACAATTAAATTGTGTAATATTTATTTGTCTTGTTATTATTAAACAATAGTTCATAGTGATATCATTTATCATTGTATCTAATAAAACAATTGGTGACGTTGAGACCATATTTCGATTGTCTCTGCGTTTACGATAGTACATTGCATAATCCGCTTGTGATTACGATGATGAGCATCACTTACTCACGATTGTTTTTCATCAGTTAGTATGTATGGAGGGAAAATAAAGGGTTGTAGCGGCAATTAGTACGCGAACAACACTAAATTGTCACAACTGAATGTTAAGTCTTCCAGGTCGAACACTAACTATGTATAAAATAGCAGTGTATTGGGCGTGCGTTAGCATTTTCGAAATGCAAAGTTCGTAATGCTCCGCACGCTTCTCAATAGTATTTGGCTCGTTAATACAAAACATTTTTAATGATGATTTCTTATCATCCTATGTAACAGATAAGATTATACTGTCGATACACGCCTTCCTACAAATCAAATGTTCGCTACTGATGGGTCTGAAGGTACGGCCAACAATTCCTCGGTAATATAGATAATAATCCTGACGGTATCGAATAAGGCTGAACATGCTGGTTGCTCCAAATAAAAACAAACAAAATTGTTCTAGCTAAGGTGGGCCCGAACAATCTTGCAATATCTCCACTATTGACACATATTTCGGAAGAAATCATTCAGCGAAACATTGTTTATCTACTTACGCAGCCATCGACATAACGTCGTTCCACAAATTCTACAAATTATGAATGTACATGATGGGTGAAAAGGCGTGCGATTGTCTCAGAATATCTAACCGGTACGAAAAATCATACTTGACGAGCCGCTTTGGTTTCAATAATATGTAAAAACAAAATTATGATGAGAAAAAATAGGTACGGCTCAATACTCGTTCGTCGTGTCGAGAATTATATGTCAGATTAGTGGTTTTATTAGGACTTAAACAGACCTTTTAGCATTTTAGAGTATATAATTTTATCCACGTCTAAAGAAGACCCGTTGTAGGTTTCACCTAGGAATGAATATTAATCGAAACATAATTCAGTTGATATTAAAAGTCATAGAAGTGGCATCATCCGGTAGGTGGGCCTTCGCCCCAGGAGGCCCCGGCCGTCCGCGTCTGCCCCGAGGAGAATTTTATTATATTACTGCACTTATTAGTTATACATTATTTATTACCATTACTCTAACGTGTATGTTAATGTGGAAGATTATTATTTGTTTATTCTCTGTATGGAAGTGATATGTTTGAGTAATGTTGACCTTTCATTTATCATAGGAATTTAATGCATAAATGAATAAAAAATTTCACGATTGAGAATCTATTATTGCAATCTAGAATTCCACAGGAAAGCATTTAAAAAACACAGCCAAGCTTAAATCACTTTATAAGAAAGTGGTTATTTAAAAAAAAAATATCATGAACCTTATTTTCGTTTTCTTTTATTTGTTATGTAATTTACATATCTAGCAACATATCTTAAACGGGTAATTATAAAAAAAAATATTATATGTAAGATACATTTTTTTTATTCAGAACCAACAAGGACTGGACACTGGCTACAGAAGAGCAATCGGCATCTCACCTTATGAAAGATCTGCCCTAGAAGAGAACTTCCAGAAAACCTAAAACGTCAGCAATCAAAAGTATCATATAAATCATTTAAAATTAGAACAGGATATTATACAAACGATTACCTACTTGTATAACCTAATATCTACTACCAAACCATTTCTCAACGTGTCCGTCGCATTATGCCGGAAGATACGCTGCTATAAATAATGATTTGTTTGAACATAGATTGGAATTTTAGTTGAAGATTCCAAATACCAAAAATCTACGGTAAACGTTCAGCTTTGAATTTTACTATGATTGAATGACTATTTTGCATTACAGATTCTAGTTTACCTCGAAGGCCAGATTATTTCACCTGTTTTGCTGCATTACACAAAATCTATTGACTTAAAACATATACGGCAAAGTGGCGTTCCAAAGAAGGTTTTATTGTATTTTGTGTGCGTGTTTTATAAACAATGAAAATAAATGGCAATAACAATAGTCTCTAATAATATAAGGTTTCTCGAGATAGTGCCATGCTGAAGAGCAATTACCTAAGTTTGCATTTCAGGATACTTCCGCTCAAATGATACCGCCGAGAAGAGACCTTTTCGGACATCATTAAAACATTGCTAATTTGCCTCCTATACTATAAAAAAATCACAATAAATACTGATCAATATTTGGATAACTTAACTTAAATAGAATTCTCGGTCTCCCCTATTGTACTTTAAGCAGTGGGACTTGTTCGGGAAGTACCTGGTTTTTTTTTCCCAGTTGTTTTATAGAAAAGAAACTAATGATATACCTACGCCATACAGTATTTTAAAATATTTCAAGTCATTTAGGCAGTCGTTGGCCCATGATGGTGAGAAGAGAATGGAGTACGACGCATCTATATGGCCTCTGTGCGGATGTCATTTTCATGACAAATGACTCCAATTTCTAATTTGCCACCCTACACCATTTAGGCAGGGCACATATCCATATTATACACACATAACTAAAAATGTTATCCTTCTAGCTCAGTAAATATTGATAATCAGTTTAATATCTCTATCGCACTGTATGAATACAAGATCCAGTTGCGTGTCCAAGGGAGCAGAAAAACGTGGATATAATACTAAGGTGCGACCACACCTCGTATCTCGCTGTTTGATAAATCGACAAGTGGAAACGCACTAAACAATGTGAAATATGACCGTCGAGCGCATTAAGATATGCGTAACAAACTAAACGAATGAATATTTTAACTGGAGTATGGGAATAACGTTTTTAGAGCTTAGTAATAAATGAAATGAGATATTGAACTTATTTTTATTTTGTTAGGTAACGAGCTGACTTTTTTGAGACTGTCTACACCCATAGATGTCTATGTAGATGTCTATGTAGACATCTATCGGTGTAGACAGTCTCAAAAAAGTCGTCTACATCTAAATATGTACTTTGATTCATCCAATCCTTAATATGCCGCCGGACTCTGACAATCCCATGCGAAAGGCCTTAATTTATTAATTTTACTACTAATTATTATCTCTCTTTCTCTCGAATAACTGTCTCAAAATAACTCTAATATTTCTTCGGTATTATATTTCGAATATAAATTTATCGTTGCCGAAAGCCATTTATGTGAGAGAAGTCCAGTCGTTACGACAGTTGCAGCATGAGCAGCTTCCATTTAAAGTCATGCGTCTACTGTGCGTCGCCGCAGCGACTCGACCAGTCGCCGAGCGACCGACGACCAAGCGCTAACAACTATTTAATCTATAGTGAATCAGTCGCCATAGCGTCGACGACCAGTTATACCATACGTAATGCCTCTAAAAGAAGATTTACGCCTAAAACCTCATTTACGCCATCGCCTGACGATGACGAGCTCAACGGAATATCACCATAAACTCTAACAAGTGAAAATATTGCTATAAGTTCGATTCTCTTCAGGATCCTAAATAAAATCACACTCCAACTTTTACAAACAAGTGATAAAGTGGAAAGCTATAATAGTGTTAGTTCAGAGAAGCAGGAGTCCTATCCTACTAATAATATAAATACAAAAGTTTGCATGTATGTTTTACTTTTACACGCAAAAACTACTGAACGAGTTGTAGATTCTAATCTGAAGTAACGTAAAATACTTTTTATCCCGGATAAATTAGTGTGAGTGAAACCGTGAGACTTAGCTAGTATATTATAAAATGTTCCATTGCCGATATTATATGGTATCAATTTGTTATCAGCATAAATAAGCGTCGATGTTCAACAAGATGAGCTTATAAGCTTACGTGAATGGAATATATAATGCGCGGTGTATTTTCCGTTATAATCCTAGTCAAAGCACGATTAATGGTCATTATAATACGTTGTGTGAAGAGTAAAAAAGATAAAAAGAAAAGCGCAAGAAAGATAGAAATTAAAAAAAATACAAGAAAGTACACATGCCTGCATCCTACTAATATTATAAATGCGAAAGTGTTTGTTTGTTGCAAAAAATACAGAACCGATTTTCATTAAATTTGGCACTCAGATAGAGGGTAACTAGGATTAACACATAGGATAGTTTCTATCCCGAAAAAATGTTCCTATAGGATGCCGTGGGATGATTTTCTATTTTCCATGGAATCGAAATTTACGCGGGTGAAACCCCGAGGCGCAGCTAGTATACCATATACCTACCCCTTTTTAGGTCACCATTCTCGCATAAGGATATAAAGGGATTATCAAAAACTGACCTCGTTTATAAACAGATATAACATTTTTGAGCTCGGATGTTCTCAACAAGTTGAAGATGCACGTTTTCGGTCATATACCACATATTCTTAGCGCGAAAAAGGTATGGCGAGATAGCTCGCTCTCATGATACGTACTGTTGTAGCGTAAAAGCCATACCTACTCTCGGATTTAGTCGGGTTGCCCAGAGAGGAGGCTAAGAGGAGAATCGTCTGCATAAGCTCTGTGCGGATATTTATGTCGTCAGACCACAACTGTCGTTGCCTAAGGAGTAAACTCCAATCATCAAATAGGAAGAGGTAGTGTCACACTGCATGCTTGCGTGAAGTAGAATTGTGCCGGCA
Source organism: Calycopis cecrops (assembly GCA_001625245.1). Taxonomy (NCBI): domain Eukaryota; kingdom Metazoa; phylum Arthropoda; class Insecta; order Lepidoptera; family Lycaenidae; genus Calycopis; species Calycopis cecrops. The sequence continues at coordinate 234,166 of LUGF01033683.1, read as the reverse complement.
CGATCGGGGAGGTACTTCTCGCTTACACGAGACCGGCGTAAGGTGACGGCTGTGCTGTCGCTTTTCGTGCGGTGTGTAAGTGGCCCGTGGCCCGTGGAGGTGGGAGAAGAAAGGAGGGCAGTGCATCTGTATAGCCTCTGCGGATGTCTATGGGCGTCAGTGGTCATGATAATGGCTCCGACTGCTCGTTTGCCCCCTATATCATTAAAAATAACAATACGTATACATTAAGATGCAATACTGCATTGCAAGGGACTTCGTCCAGCACGACCGGGGAAGTGTTTCGCTTACACGATACCGGAATAAAGTGAGCACTCCGTTTCGTGCGGGCGGTGAGTAGCCGGTGGCCCATAGGAGGGTGGGAGGAAAGGAGGGCCGTCTGCGTAACAATCATGCGGATTTCCATGAGCAGGTAATGATGAAATTGGTCCGACTGCTCGTTTGCTCACACACACACGAAGAGGAAGGACATAATGGCGTAGCTGCAAAAACCAGGACTGACAGGCTTCTTGAAACTTCCGACTTCTGTGAAGTCAGGCCCAAGAAAGGGGAGAGTGGTATAACGGGAGGGCACTTAAACTGTTTGTAGCGTGTCAAAAATTGCATGTTGTGGTACAGGGCCGAGGAGCAAACCCCCGTGCATCTCCCGCGAATCGCTCCTTGTATAGAAGTGGGAGCACGGATGGGTTGTTTGCCCCCTTATACTGTTTAAAAGAATGATTGACGACAAATTACAATAATGCTTTCATTCATTACCCGATACGAACGTACTTTCAATAAAAGCCATTCTCCATTAAATAAGTGAAACATAATCGATTTTATATCAACAAAACCCAATAAACTGGTTGTAAACCTACTTGGAGCAAGTTGTACGCAACCGGTCGATATAATATCGATTTTATGTATTCCGATGAAAATGAGATCGCCATTTTTTGTATTTAGAGCAGACGATTCGGTAATCGAGTGGCCGACTTTACGATGATTTATTGTTACGTGATCATCGATCAAAAGAAAGAGACCGAATACCTATAATACGTCTTTATAATGCTACTTATCATCAACATCATCCTCATCAACATCATCAAAGAGACCAAATACCTATAATACGTCTATATAATGCTACTTATCATCAACATCATCGTCATCAACAACAGCAAAGAGACCAATACCTATAATACGTCTACATCATGCTACTTATCATCAACATCATCGTCTTGATCATTATCATCAAAGAAACCGAATACCTATAATACGTCTATATCATGCTATTCATCATCAACATCATCGTCATCAACAACAGCAAAGAGACCAATACCTATAATACGTCTACATCATGCTACTTATCATCAACATCATCGTCTTGATCATTATCATCAAAGAGACCGAATACCTATAATACGTCTATATCATGCTACTCATCATCAACATCATCGTCATCAACAACAGCAAAGAGACCGAATACCTATAACACGTCTATATCATGCTACTCATCATCAACATCATCGTTTTGATCATTATCATCAAAGAGACCGAATACCTATAATACGTCTATATCATGCTACTCATCATCAACATCATCGTCATCAACAACAGCAAAGAGACCGAATACCTATAACACGTCTATATCATGCTACTCATCATCAACATCATCGTCATCAACAACAGCAAAGAGACTGAATACCTATAACACGTCTATATCATGCTACTCATCATCAACATCATCGTCATCAACAACAGCAAAGAGACCGAATACCTATAATACGTCTACATCATGCTACTTATCATCAACATCATCGTCTTGATCATTATCATCAAAGAGACCGAATACCTATAATACGTCTATATCATGCTACTCATCATCATCGTCATCATCATCATCAAAGAGACCGAATACCTATAATACGTCTATATCATGCTACTCATCATCAACATCATCGTCATCAACAACAGCAAAGAGACCGAATACCTATAATACGTCTATATCATGCTACTGATCATCAACATCATCAAAGAGACCGAATACGTATATATTTTTTTTTTTTATGGTATAGGGGGGCAAACAAGCAGTTGTAGCCATTTTTATGACTACCAACGCCCATAGACATCTGCATAGAGACTATACAGATGCGCTGCCCCCCTTTATCCTTCCACCTTCATAGGCCATCGGCTACTTACACACCGCACGAAACGCGACAGCACAGCTGTCACTTCACGCCGGTCTCGTGTAAGCGAGAGGTACCTCCCCGGTCGTGCCGGCCCAATTCGGCTGCATGCAAGCATGCAGTGTGGCACTACCTCTTACTAAATACTATAATACGTCTATATCATGCTACTCATCATCATCGTCATCATCATCATCAAAGAGACCGAATACCTATAATACGTCTATATCATGCTACTCATCATCATCATCCTCATCAACATCATCAAAGAGACCGAATACCTATAATACGTCTATATCATGCTACTCATCATCAACATCATCGTCATCAACAACAGCAAAGAGACCGAATACCTATAATACGTCTACATCATGCTACTTAGCATCATCATCACTCGTCGGAGGACGTCCACTGCTAGATATAGGCCTCCCGCATAAAGCGTCACAGGTCGCGGTCACGGGCCACTATCATCCAGCGACTCCAAGCCACCTTAACCAAGTCGTCACTCCTGACTCCAGGGTTGGAGGCCGTTCAACACTCTGCTACTTATAGTTACTTAGAATGAGGTTCTCTAGAAGTATAAGCTGCATTGCAAAATTGAGAGGACAAGAGAGGGCACCAGCTATTGCAGCCTATTGATAGCCAATAGACATCCGCATATTTGTTTTACAAACACGATGCCCTTGATACTCACAAACCATTATATTATTATTATTTTGGCGAGAGGTACCACAAGGAGGCACATCTCGGAGATCGTGTTAGCCCGATTCGGCTGCAGAGTGTCACTACCTCTTTTCACAACTCTTTCGGACTCACTACCTACTGCCACAATTTGAAATAATATAAAAATTAATCATCATCAGCCTATTGCAGTCCGCTGTTGGACGGCGGCCTCCCCCACGCCACTGGCCTCGATCTTCGGCTAACCTTTCCCACTTCCTGCCCACAGCTTTGTGGATGTAAAAAGTAATATTATCCCGAAAAAACAAAATTGAATACCCGGAGTATTTTCGCAAATGAAACCGAAACACAGACAATAATTAATCAATTCTCGTTATCACCAGATGAATGATTCCTCAAGTCATGAGCCAACACAAGTTATTCCGAGCGTGGTGCCGATCCCACATTCTACGTAACGTTACCCGCGACCACAATCCATGGGAACCTCTCACTTCCCACAATGGGGAACCGCAGGCTTTAAAAACTAACGCTATGAACTATAATTATTCATTTTCATATTCATCTTTGTAAAGGTTGCTGGATTGTCGCACAAGGAAGATGCGGCTGTCACTTAGAAGCGAAGTGTGTGATTAATTATTGGGGGGTTTCGAAGGGAAAAATTTAGACAAAGAGAGATAACAAAATGTATATGTGCTTGTGATGCGACTCGAGTAGGAATTTGCGACTCGAGTCACTCGAGTAAGATTGTTCCCTCACTCGAGTTATACTCGAGTAAAAAAGTCACTCGAGTTATACCTACTCGAGTAAAAATGTCGCTCGAGTGAGCACCGAGTTCACTCAGTGACTCGAGTTCACTCGAGTAGGATTTTTTTCACTCAAGTACGAGTTTGACAAACTGACTCGTGTAAAAACATGACTCGAGTCGCATCACTAGTATCTACCTTCATCCATGGCCCATGAAATGAGGAAAAAGGACAAAGCACATTTGTATAGCCTTTATGCGGATGTCTATGGGCGACGGTAGTCATGAAAATGGCTCCGACTACTTTGCCACCCTATACCATAAAAAAAATTCTAATTCATACCTCAGAATTAAAACCACTTAACTATAATGGATCTTATCGCGATCTGTTTAGTTATTTAACAAGCACGACGAGTCAGAAGCTGTACAGCAACCAAGGTCATGAGTGTGGACTGAGATGACACATGTCCTGTTGACATATATAATGATAACTTGAATAAACCTTGATAAAATGCGTTACAGTTGTTTTAATCCAAAAAGTCATTTTCGAGTAAACCTAAGCACAGCATTTTTTGCGTACTCGAACACACGCATACATTTTTTTTCGCATTAATAACATTAGTAGGATGTAATAAAAGCCCTAAAAAGAAAAGAAACCAATGCGTATAATTAAAAGACCACTGTAGACACCTAATTAAATCTT
>LUGF01033683.1:193198-224144 GCA_001625245.1 Calycopis cecrops | reverse complement strand
TAACAAAGTGTATGTGCTTGTGACGCGACTCGAGTAGGAATTTGCGACTCGAGTCACTCGAGTAAGATTGTTCCCTCACTCGAGTTATACTCGAGTAAAAAAGTCACTCGAGTTATACTCGAGTAAAAATGTCGCTCGAGTGAGCACCGAGTTCACTCGAGTAGGAATTTTTTTCACTCATATACGAGTTTGACAAACTGACTCGTGTTAAAACGTGACTCGAGTCGCATTACTAGTATCTGTCTTCATCCATGGTCCATGAAATGAGGAAAAAGGAGGACAGCGCATCTGTATAGCCTTTATGCGGATGTCTATGGGCGACGGTAGTCATGAAAAATGGTTCCGACTACTTTGCCACCCTATACCATAAAAAAAATTCTAATTCATACCTCAGAATTAAAACCACTTAACTATAATGGATCTTATCGCGATCTATTTAGTTATTTAACAAGCACGACGAGTCAGAAGATGTACAGCAACCAAGGTCATGACTGTGGACTGAGATGACACATGTCCTGTTGACATATATAATGATAACTTGAATAAACCTTGATAAAATACGTTACAGTTGTTTTTTTTTATACTACGATGGTGGCAAAAAAAGCAAGCAAAAAAAAATGTTTTAATCCAATGAGACATTTTAAAGTAAACCTAAGCCTCCGTACAACATTTTTTATGTGAAACTCGAACACACGCGTACATACTTTCGCATTAATAATATTAGTAGGATATAATAAAAGCCTTAAAATGAAAAGAAACCGATGCGTATAATTAAAAGACCACTGTAGACACCTAATTAAATCTTTATCTTAATCACGAAACTAAACGACAGAATAAATTATAATAATTAATTAACCACCGTTATACGATAATTATAAATATGTATCTGATAACTTTTGTTTATGTGAAGTGTCGTATAATGGTTAAATTATACAAGTATTTATCTCAAATATTTTAGAAGCCACGAATTCTAAAAGTATTTAGTGTATATTACGCACGATATGATTTAAGACAATATTAGGTTTCCCTTTTTTGGGCGAGACGATTTTATCGAGACCAGTGGCGTGCTTAAAGGGAGAGGCATATGTCCAACAGTGGACTGCAATAGGCTGATGATTGTTGGCGGTCCTTAATAAATAAATAAATAAATAAATAAATAAATAAATAAATAAATAAAATAAATAAATGATGATGATGATGATGATGATGATTAAGAGTAAGCTTCAACGCAGACTGGTGGCAAGCGCGATCTTCTCTTAAGGATATCTTTTTTTTTAGCTAAACTTATGCTGTAGAAGAGAAAGGAATTCCAATTTAGCTTCATCGATTTAGTATAAGTGTTCCCCTTGGAGACGAGATTAGGATTGTCCGACCCCCACTCTCAACGTAGATGGGAGAGATATATCCTGATATGAGAACGTTTATAAGAACTATTTTAACTATTATTATCATGGCTATAAGCCTGGAGTAGATAATGTCCGGGATAACCGTTCCCCTTTCACCCTCTCACGAATGATAAATGAAAATACTGATATGGTTGTATCAAAACGCGATCCCAAAGTAGGATAGTATCGTTAAAGGATGACCTAATCTTTACAAGAGTTTCCTTTACTAAAATAAGTCTTTAATTTATTTGAAATACCTAGGCGGTTGATCGATGCACGTCAAAACTGGAATGAATTTACAAATTCCCTCGACAATATTAATAAATAACTATTATCTACCATACTCATTATCATCATCAATTTGCCGTCAGCTGGGCAATTGCATTTGAAGGCAGTATTTTCCATATAAGTTAATTGCGTTTTTTATCTGTGATTATAGGACAAAACTGCACAATAAAAATTGATTTTGATCTCAACTTGAAGCACTCTAGTCGTACATAAACAAAGCCACAGAAAAATAAAGAGGAAAATATAAAACTTAAATAGAAATATATTAAAATAAAATAAATTGATATCGACAAACAAATACGAGCAAAACTAACGTGTATTCCGAAAGCCACTTTGTCATTAAATAAATTGCAAAAAAACGAAAATAAATTTATATAAAAGGTTTAAAAAACATTTTTCATTTAGGTCAGTTGAATAAACGCGAAAGTTTCACTAGAAGTATTTAGTTAATAGTCAAAGTACTCACGCAGAAGTTATGACTCCGATGTCTTCGCATTCCTTATATCACCTGTTGGTAGACTCCATCTGCAACAATAAATTATATTCATATATTCTATATTACATCATTATGTGTAGCCTTGACATATAAACATAATTAATGAACCTGTTATATGACTTCAGTGTATTCAAATTAAAAACTACATCATCTTTAAAATATGTGTATTTTTTTAGGTTTTTTAATAATTTTATATTGTATTAAAACTACATGTTCCGCAAGCCACTTTGTCAACAATAAATTATTACGTTAAATATTTACAAAATTATGTAAATGAACTATTTTTGTTGGAACTTAAGTGGAAGCGAAGACAAGCCCAATACAGCTTCGTCGGGTGCTGAGTGCTCGTCGGACGAAGAAACTGGGTTGGTTGGAACTGATCTCTCATTCTTCTACAGATAGGAGAGAAGCATCCCGATTTGAGAGTTATAATATAAGCTAAATCGCAGTTGTTTTTATATGCCTTTTATGCTTTTACCATAATTTACAGTAGGCCTAGTAAGATAGTTGTATTTTAATTATTTTTTTATAGTATAGCGGGCAAACGATTTATACATGGCGCAATTGAGAGGAGGGGGAAAGGATGCAGTGCCCGCATCCGCATAACAATCGTGCGGATGTCCATGGGCGTCAATAGTAGACTCGACTGCTCGTTTGACCCCTTATACTTATAAATAAAAACGTAAAAAAAGAACAGATTAGAACAAAAAAAGAACAGATTAGCCTATCTACAATAAAAAAAATCGTATATAGTATAATACTTTTACTATACCGATATTTAGCCCCGTTCAGACAGGACATTCTTTGATAAGCCATGCCAGTATACATGCATGACCACATTTATCGCCCAATGTCGTATTAACTGACAAATAAAAAGGCCGCAAAGATCGAATCGCTTTCTTAGAATAAAAAGCGTTGCATCAGCGGCCCTGGGGTCAGCTCCCAACATTGTCTCGCCACAATGGCGATTGTGAGAAGTGGCCAACAATAGACGGCTGGTAATTAGCCACCAATTATATATTTGCTCGCATCCAACTGAATTGTGAATAGGAAAACAAATAAACGTATGAAATTCAAAACATTCTATATCTGAACGTTAATTGAACAATTGTGCCGTTTAAGATAAACCTTATTATCTTTAATTGTTTTCCACTTACTGTGGAAAACAAACAATATCATCATCATCATCATCATCATCAACAACAACAGCCAGAAAACGTTCTCACCCCACTGGTGGACATAGGACATAGACATTATTATAAGCTTAAAATCTCTTATAATAGAGCATTTGTCTCCGCGCAATTCCTGAACTCAAAATTTGCAAATTCTAAGCATATATTTGCGTTATTAAAGAAAAAAGATTTCTAAGTACCTACGGACCTACCTACGCCGAAAGTTCCAACTATAATATAAGTCCTGGCAAGGGAGAAAAGACGGAATCGAAAATTCGAACTTTTGGTCCAGACAGGAGAAAAAAAATGTGCAAAACGGGAGGTCATTCCTCCTTCGTGGAACACTTTAATTTTTAGTAAATAAAATATTACGTGACATCATAACCGAATGATAGTTTTATGCCTTGATTGACTTGACCTATTCATGCTCAAATGTGCGATTATTTGCCAAACATTAATCATTCATTTTTAAGTAATCAATCGTCGAGGTATTAAGAGTGATTAAAGCAAATTATAGCGATATAAATAACAGTTAAGTCGAACTGAATAGAAGTAAAGCGATTTATTGTTTCGTTACATAAATTACGCTCGCAGATATTTTTATGAGATATCCATTACAGTTGTTGACAGATGTTTTAGACTTTAATGTAGTTAATTAATTGTTGCATAATACACCTGACGTTAATGTATGCTTGCAGATATACAACGTGACCTGAGACTCAGAAGTCAATTAAGTAATTTTGCATTACGTTTTAAGGTCAAGAATTGAATATATGGGGATAATTGAATATATAGGAAGAGGTAGTGCCACACTGTATGCTTGCATGCAGCCGAATTGGGCCGGCACGACCGGGGAGGTACTTCTCGCTTACACGAGACCGGCGTAAAGTGACAGCTGTGCTGTTGCGTTTCGTGCGGCGTGTAAGTAGCCGGTGGCCCATGGAGGTGGGAGGAGAAAGGAGGGCAGCGCATCTGTGTAGAGCCTGTCTTTTATGCGGATGTCTGTGGGCGTCGGTAGTCATGAAAGTGGCTCCGACTGCTCGTTTGGCCCCCTATACCATAAAAAAAAAATATATGGGGAGGTGCAGAAGCATATTCAACAATGAAGGGATGAATATAAAAAGGTATGTAAGAGGTAGTGGCATAAAACGGTCCGGATGAGGTGCCGTCGCGTGTCTTGCGGTGTCTCCGGTATACAAGTGGAGGGCAGGAAAATTGAGGATATCAAAAGTAGTAATTTATTTCGACGACCTCTCAAGAAAACCTTGTAAGAACCTATGCTGTCTATACTACTACGCTAGTAATACTAGCCAGAATTGAGGACATTATCGAGTTAGTTGAGCGTCTTCCATCCTTAGCTAAAGTAAAAGCTAGTTAGAGTTAAAGAGTCGAAGACTGTAAGGAATTATTATGTAAGTAACATTTATTATTACGTAATTGTACCTGCCTGTAATGCAAACAAAATTACGTAAGAAACGCGTATTGAAAAGTGAAAAGAAAGGAAAAATATCATATAAACTGGTAGGTAATAATGTCACCGTAACCGAATTTCGGTCACCACGGCCCATCTCTATAACGAGCCATCAGGACATATATATAGTGGACAAATATTTACGCACATACAAGTGCACTCTCCATTACCTCATTCTCTAATTGCAATTTCTTTCACTGGTCGTGCTGGGCCGATTCGGCTATATGCATACAGTGTGGCACTATCTCTAATTTCATTTCTTGATATATCTTGCAACCTGGAGTAACATAAAAAAATCGGTTGTCTGTAAAGTCGGTTTACTGACGATAGTAGAACATGACAACGTCTTAAGAAAATACTGATGGAATGGTAGCATTTTTCAAATTTCATTTGTATTATAGATTTGTACGTATATAGAGAAAGTGGTAATTGGAAATCACAATGAAATTGATCAAGTTATATTTATTTATACGCATAAATACAATTATGTCAATTTTTTTTACAATTTAATAGTTAATTAACTAATATAAATAAACTATAATATAAACTATAACTCGATAATTATTTCAAATAAATAGTAAAGCCATCGCTTTTTTACTCATCGTGAAATAGTTCTGTTAACTTATTGTTTTAATTTTGCATTTTGTATTTTGCATTTTGTATATTACAATCGCAGCACTAGCGGACCGATGCTATTTATTTTAATGATGAAAGCACGAATATTCAACAATATATCACTGAACATATAAATAATATCAAAAAAAATCATTACCTTTATCGTTGCTATAAACAATTTACACATTTACATGGAACGCCTCAGAGCGAGGTAACGCCACATGGCGAGGTAACGCCGCATGAGTCATGTTTTTGACGTGCGTACAGCCGGCTCAATCAAATTATAAGACGTCGTCACGTCAAAAATGAATGTGTTCCTTAGCACAGGTGAACTCTAGTCAGCTCTACAATAAAGCCACCCCTACACGGTCGCGAGTGCGTGGGCGCACCGGTCGTGTGAGTCACGGTCGTAATTCGGAGCCGACACGAACGTTCCGCTTGACACTCATTAAAGAATTTACATAACGTTAACTTCAAAAGGTCACCAATGTAGAGGTGACCGTCTGGATATTATATTGACATCGTCCTGTTGTTTGTTAAGGTTAACCTATTATATTAGTACTAGCTATGCCCCGCGGTTTCACACGCGATCATTTCTAAGAAATCCATATAAACTTCAACACCCTATTTCACCCCCTTAGGAAATGAGTTTCTAAAAATCCTTTCTTAGCGGATGCCTACGTCGTAACATCTACCTAGATGCCAAATTTCAGCTTGATCCGTCCAGTGGTTTGGGCTGTGCGTTGATAGATGGCTATGTCACGTTTGAGTTTTATATATATAGATTATTAACTGGCTGCATCAGATCTGAGACGAACATCTCGCTTACATAACTTTTTTCTATAAGATAAGGGGCAAAAGACCAGATGATAGATGACTACCACCCATAGACATCCGCAAAACTGACGTAAAATGCTTGCTGACAGATGTTTTTGCGTCGTGTTTCGACCGAACCGGTGGGTAATGGTGGCAATAAATCTGCAAATGTTGGACTGTACAAATGGTTATGGACGTTGAATGAAGCTTACTATAAGAATATGACTACAAGTTTCAAAATGCAATAAAAAAATTACAACTTCTAGGCTCAGCTCCAATACGGAAAAAACGGCGCAAGAAGCGTAAGCAACGTAAAAGAGTTACACTTAACATTACTGATTAACACATTTCCACATTCATTACTACATTACTACGCTCACCATTCACTATTTAACACCATTTTATTATCTCCAAAGACTTGTATTGTCGGTTGTACAAGAACCGGTGCTTCGTGTCACTTCTTACAAAACTAGATCACACATGAAACCGAATCTATTCATATTATAATGCTAATATTGACTCTACACAACAAACATGACACTTACATTACTCCACTTTCGCCGGCGTGGGCGGAGAGGTGTGACGGTCCAAAAACAGATGAATCAACAGGTTGGTCCATAAACTACAAATGGTACTTAGTAATAAGTTAGGCTTGTGTAATATGGCGAGGTCCCGCAGACAATATGCTTCATGAATAATTAACTAAATCATTTGGACCAGATGGTAAATTAATAACTGTTACTGGTACTGTCTAGCGACAGATATATTTGACTTCACTAAAGCATACAAAGGAATGATTTGTTGTTAAAGGTTATTTGAGTGATAAATCTCCGATTGTTTAAATCTCACTGTCCATTACTGCAGAATATGGTTAGCAATAATCTATGGGTAACCATAAACTGCTGCCAAAAACTAAAGAGGGATCAGAGTGACAGAACGTCCATGGGTGACACCTGTCGATCACCGAGCTACAGGGATCCGTGGCCTGGACAGGAAGACAGGCCTTATCTGTCAACACAGATGTCTCACCACTATCTCACTTCTACTATGGGTTACGAACATGTTTTTTTATATAGCAGGGCGAAGTACTGTCGCAATGAAAGAGAGTATAGGTAGTGCCATCCACGAAGATGCTCCCTTCTGTTCTTAACTAATAATAAACACAATGAATAGACTAATCAGAAGAAGGCGTTATATTGGTCGTACGCGCCTACTCGGATGTCACTGTATACTGTACCTTTTACATTTTGTTACACTTTAGTCTTTGGGATATCGTGTAGATCATTTTTCTCTTTCTTTATACGAACCAAAATCGCCTTCCGTTTATCTGATTCGAGGTGCTACTTCCAGGAGGGCCGGTGAGTTGTCAGGTAGTCTTGTGAAACCATCGATGCCTGCAACGTCCACGCAACCGAATGATTTACATATCAGTTACACTTTTTTACCTTAGTCCCTATTAGGCAAGTTAGACAAGTCCCGACTTTCATAAATTAGGCAAGTCCCGCCTTTCATGAATGGCACTAAATTCGACAGTATTAAGATCATCATTCACTCCATATATGACCGAGATATTTAAGCGGGCCACATTTTACAAATACGCAACAACGTACTAAAAAAATTGACGCTTTATAGTTTGTCATAAAAACCAGCACGAACAAGAACCATTCGCCGGTAATATATGAATATTACCGACATAAATTATTGGGCTGTCCTTCTGCCGTCGCGATCTTCTGTTGTGAATTTCCAGGTGCCTATTGGACGTGAAGAGGCAAAAAGCGCATCTGCAAAACAATTATGGCGACATCTATAAGCGCTTGTCAACCAAATAATATATCTAATATACCCTAAATAGGAACTCAAGAAGTACAGCAACATGGTCCAGGTGTAACTAGTTACTACCCAGAGGCAGAGAGAAGGGGATAATAGGAATGTACTTATTATAAATCAACCAGAAGAATGCTTTATATAGGCTTTATAAGGCCTGTTTAGGGTTTAATACATGGTTCACAAACTACGCCTATATACATCACCATAATTGTCATGCATGAGTTCAGAAGTACACCTACATGATCCAGGTGTAACAAGTCACTACCCAGAAGCAGAGAGAAGGGGATAACAGATAGGAATGCACCTTTTGTAAATTGTTGTTTAGACATTATTAGGGTTTTTTACTTGGTTCACAAACAACGCCCATAGATATCAGGATAATAGTTATGCACAGAATAGAATAAGAATTCATATTGGCTAATTAAATTAAATGATACCAGAACCATGATTTAATGTGGTCCCATGTCAGATGTAGGAGTGACGGTACAAGTATTCTACCACATGAATCAAGAAGTACAGCTACATGTTCCAGGAGTACCCAGAGGCAGAGAGAAGGGAATAACAGAATAATGTACTTTTTGTAATGAACGCAACACGAACATAAAGCGTCTGGGTATCGTTATCACGCGACCGGCCGCACGATTCTATTAAAGCTATCATCTCGGCTCCTAGCTATTAATATATGGTTTACAGCTATCTGATATGGTGTTTTATGGGGTTAATGTGGGAATAATGGAATATTAGAAGCATTTGTGAGGGTACCCAATAGTCGCCATTAGTTGTGAAATACGCTCTTGTAAATTTTAAAGTGATGGAAGAATACTTACTGGTAGATCCTTGGATGGCATGAAACTCCGACGTTTCGGAAGTTCTACAGCAACCATAGTCATGGCTTGCTGTAAAGATTAAAACGTCGCTCTTGTAAAATAATTAAACCCCGATAAAACCATTAAAGTTTTATTGTAATGGCTAATTTCTCGTAAACTTACCTACATCATTATAAAATGGAGTGGTAAGTCGTCTTGGTTTTATTAACTTCACTTCTTAGATTCAGTTGTTAAACGTAATATAATATGTTTTTTTTTTATTACCTTGCACTTGATAGCACTTACAATTCAGGAACGTCCTGAGTTGTCTTCACGCCTATTACTTCAATAGATTTAAAAAAAACGATAATACGAGGTGGTATTTTTTACCATCTTGTCTAAAAGCGAAAAACGATTTTCCAACTAATAACTCAAAGCAAGTATGCGGCAATATACACGCTTATGGCGACAGATAAATGCCAACTAACTTCTATGCGTATTCCGTACGTATAAACAAGCAGAACATCACAAAAATATTTTCAAAATCCAACCGGTTGTTATACACATGAACAATAAAATCAAAACATATCTCCATTAGCATTGATCGTATAAAAGCAAGATATGACTTCATCGACCAGTGCGACTAAAGCCTTAAGTTTCCTCAACAGCGGGTTCCAATCTAACTTTATGACGCTAACTGGCAGTAAAGGAGTTCCCGGAAGCAAAGTTAGCGAGGCAATAAAAACATAAAACTGCTGTTTCATTAGACTCGAGACTTACGGGTTCGTAGTGAAAGACTTTTACTGCATTGTATGTACAGAGGCCGTGAAACTTGTTCTAGCAGACGGTTTAAATTGTGTATAAATGAGTGAAAAGTTGCTTAGGAGCTATATGTATATATAGTACTTGTCGATCCGACAGCCGTTGTCTTGTCATAATTGGAAATATGTTGTCATGGTAACGTGTAATGTGGCCGAAATGTCAATCCGTTATTTTGCCCTACTATAATGTATTTAAAGTCGAGATACTGACTTGAAATACTTTATTGATAAATTATAGCCTAAATGTTACCGTGCACTAATACCTATATAACAAAAATTCCTTTACCAAAATCCGTCTAGTAGTTTTTGCGTGAAAGCCGCACATACAGAATGACGTCTTCTACAGTTTTATATATATGTATAGATATGTGGCATATTCATATCCGTAGTAAACGGAGAACACTGGACACACTGGAGTTGACAGATGTCTGCCCTCCTCCAGCCTCACGGTGATAAGCCAGCAACTGTCATAAATCATCCATAGTCGTCCTATCACACGGATACTTGTCTGCAATCTATGGCTATATACCAGTAATATACAATGTAGAGTATATCTTCAATCCACAATATTTAATCTCTTTTTTTTTTTAATCTTTATTATTTTAAAAGGGGTTTTTATCCATATGGATACGTCAACCCCATCGTACCTTATTATTACGATTAAACAATAAATAACCTTAATCAGCAATTATCCTAATTATTAATTATAAAAAAGTGTCATCAATTGATTAATTTAGCTAGATTACAAAATTTTTTTGCCATTTCTGTTTTTGGTTGGGTTAAAATACTCTGTACTAGCCCAACATCAAGGACATTTAAACTAAATTCCTCAATTAGTGACTCTATTTAATCTCATATTGGGCATTTTTCGAAAACTAGTACGTAAGGGATTTATGGGATTACATTGCAGATATGATGAGTGGCGGAATTTTCATAACTGGTCGTTTTGCCCATATCCAATAAACCCGAACTCTCTAACATGAAGATAAAATTAAATTAAATATTTATTTACGGATATTTTTATTATTTCGGATAAACTCATATGTAAGCAGCATTAAGAGCGTATAACCTTATAAATAACCTTAATAAAACGATAACCTTTGTTTTAATCTTTAAGATTCTTTTTTTATCTTTATTTAAAAGAAAAAAAAACTGTTTTTATTAAACAATCTGTGAAAAAAAATACTACTGTAGTGAGTAGGGCAGGGGCTTGGTCGGTTTTCACGAAAGCAGAACGCATAACTGCCGACAGATAATAAATTGCTAGCTAATCTGTTCTGATTTATCTACTTCACGCACAGTTAGTTCGTTTGGCAAATATTTAAGACACCAGCCGACGAGCTTCCATTCAGGCTTGTAATGTTTAGAACTTAGAGCGTACGACGAAATTAATAGCGCAGTTTAAAGCGTATTTGTGAAGTAATAAAGTGTAGAATGTACTGATACATTCCCTACTTATACTGA
Organism: Calycopis cecrops; assembly: GCA_001625245.1. Classification (NCBI taxonomy): domain Eukaryota; kingdom Metazoa; phylum Arthropoda; class Insecta; order Lepidoptera; family Lycaenidae; genus Calycopis; species Calycopis cecrops. The sequence continues at coordinate 212,983 of LUGF01033683.1, read as the reverse complement.
ACATCATCTGGTTAAGCATCACTAATTTAATTGAAATTTGGTACGGATATAGATAGAATGTGTAAAGCAATGAAAATATGTCGAAAAAATTAATGTTTTCCGTCTTCCAGCCGATGATGATGATTATGATGATGATGATGATGATGATGATGATGATGATGATGATGATGATGATGATGATGATGATGATTATGGTGATGATGATGATGATGAATCGATAGACTTTTAGAGGTTACAGATCTAAAAGTTAAAGTTAGTAAAGTAGTTAGTTTCAAAAAATTAATACCTAATTTAAATAAAAAATAATAGTTTTAAAGTTGTGGTCAATCAGTGATCAAGTGATTTTTTAATTTCCTTTAAGGAGACGGCCGTTTCCTTTATATGCAATCTAGTGTACATCTAAGATCTTATATAGAGATTATATATGAGATCGGTAGATTCGTAAAAAATACCTTGCTAATATAAAGTTTTTTCTAGACTACCTCACTTGGAATATGCGATGCTATCATCTAGATTGGTACCCATCAGTGGACTGAAAAACTATTTAGTTTATGATTTTTAACACTCTTTAAAATTAACATATTATTTTTATATAGAATGTTATAATTCGATACACAAGTACACATGAAATTGGCATACTTGTGAACAGATATGTGGACAATCACAAAATCACAATTGACGCATCGAATATAATTAGCACTAAAACCCCACGTTACTTCACAACAATTTATTCAGACAAATAACATAATTGGCTAATTAAATAATTACTTTACATCAAGCAAATCAATTCGTATTGCAATAGTAAAACTGTTGCAATAGATAATTCATAAGAGCAGTTGAGACAGATGCTTAAAAATTCCGAGACTCGCTCAGTACGTTCACTTTTTGCCGTCAGTCGCAACTTGTAATGTGACAGCCATTACCGGGTGCAATTAAAATTAATTACAAATAGCCTTCATTAACACTGTCCAAATTGATAACGTTTAAGTACTTAGTACTTGAAAACTCGCTGGATATTTAGCTAAATAGGCAAAACTAGTTCTTTATATGTGAAGAAACGCGCAGGTTTTGCTAAGTAATATAAGTTAATATTCTAATTTATAAACGCATAATTATAAACATTGTCATTCATCCTATGCGCAGTCTAGGTAATCAGTACTCTGTGAATAACGCACTATTATAATACCTATACCTACATTGTCTTTCATCCTATGAATTTGAAAATGTTTCCATAAGGTAATAATAACATTGCACACAATCCTTGACATAAAAATAAAACAAACAAACTATAACCATAAACTTTTTAACCTTCCCATGGATTTTCCTAAAACTAAGTTTAACATAATATTTAACCTACAATAAAAACATCACTATATAAGCAAACAATTATTCTGTTAAAGGTATAATTTTAATTATATTAAGAACTTATAAACAAAACTTTTTACGAGGGTATGAAAAATTTTAATTGAAGAATTAAATTTTCTGATCATTCATTCGAAATACGTAGATATTTCTTGATTTCACTTTCATTGATAGAAGTTTCGTACTATACATTAAATAAATATAAAAACTACCGAAAATTTTTCCTGTCATATATAGTACTAGAGCTACACCTACACTACTAATGATAAATATCGCTATTCGAGTAACCTACTTCTTAAATATTGCTTCCAACAACATTTCCTACGAAGAAACAAATAAAAGACGCTTCCGAAACCTAAGCATTGTTCGCTCAATATCATAGTTGGCTCTAAATGCCACAGGCCAGGACAGATAAAATGCAACTCTTCTGCAAGTTCACGTTCCGGCCCCAGTGACATTTGCGAACACCGTTTGGGCATCCGAAGACGTTTGGATTCAATAAATCTTGCGTATCGAGCCTTCAGCGGGCCATGGAACGGCATTTTCATATTATAAACATTTATAAAGCGTTTAACAATGTTGCGGCCCATAAATATTGTATTTCTAAATGCCTATTATATCGGAAATCTACGAGGGAGTTTGATTTTTACATGAATGCACCAGGGGGTTATGTTTTGAAAGATATTTGCAACTTAATAACAACAACAGTATATCTTCAGTCTTCACGCTAGTTTCCAAAGTGCCACATCCTATTAATATTATAAATGCGAAAGTTTGTGTGTTTGTTTGTTTGTTACTTCTTCACGCAAAAACTGCTGAACCGATTTTCATGAAATTTCGCACACGCATAGAGTATCATGGATTGGCACAGAATTTTTTATCACGAAAAAATGTTCCGTAAGGATGCCAGGGGATGATTTTCCACGGGATCGTAATTTGCGCGGGTGAAACCGCGGGGCGCAGCTAGTATTAAATAGAATATACATTATATTTTATTGGTTATACCTATGGCTACGGCTTGATAGATTTCGCACCAGAGGTGTCTTTACGTTGGGCTATTTAGATTTTCATTCTCATACCCTCCGTATCCCGTACAGGTTTTTGGTGTTTTCATTTTATCGACAATGCTTACATATCTCCATCACTATTACCGTATTTACACTATTAATTACACGCTTATCATTCGATCTTCACTGGCATTAAAAAGCTCAATGTAGGTAGGCTTGGTACATCAACGGCTATCTGGAATATCTTATCTGGGAGCACAGAGAAAGTTATCTCAAATAGAATCCGAGTCGACTGACTCACGGGTGTCAGAGTTCAATCCACTGCTACTCAAGGTCCCGGCGGATCCGTTATCGGCGCGACGTCACGAGGTGGGCGGGGCTTGTGGATTCTTTCGCAGCGTCATCAACAGTAACGGATCCATGAAAGTGAGACATCTCAAGTCTAATGTCAAGTATACAGGTACTGTGTTATTGGCTTACTTTTTCACTAGAAGTGACTTACTAGAGATCGATAGTTTACTTTATTATCAATGAGCCTTAAAGACTAGAACGAGCTTATTACAAAACGAAAGAGCAGAAAAAAAAAGAAAAAGGCAAAGCCATTGTCTCTACAAAGCCTTAAAAATAATGCAATACTATGTAGTTTAGCTTAATATTCATTCGAGTTAGATTTCAATCTTGTGCATTATGCGGCTATCAGATCTGCTCACGTATGGCAAAAGTCAAAATGATAATGATATTCACTGATTGAGGTGGCAGTATGGTTTCCATATTACTATAATATAATATATGGTTTGAATTATTTATGATGTTCCCTATTGTTTCATGTTTATCGCGAGGCCGATCGTAGATTTAATCCACAAAATATGGAAATATTGTAATTTATTTTGCGATTTCCTTATACCAATCGATTAAGTATTCGCAACATTTATATTTATTTATTTTAGATTTCAATATTTAAACTTAGACTGGCTGCGTTAGGTTTTAAATATTATGTGTGTCCTAATCATAAAATTTATTTCATAATTCAATTTCAAGAAGAGCCAGGTTTGTTTATAGTGTATATAGTGCTTTAATCGTAAAGTATGCTTAAAACATTTTGCGTCTTAATCTCCCAAGTATACAATTACTAAAAATGTTGATCGTTGTGTAATAAATAGCAAATAAGTACGTAGTCTCTTTTCTCTATGGTAAAATGTAAATCTATTAATCCCCATCGACGTCTTCTATTTTCTTCTATTTACACTCTCAAACCCACGATCATCTGAGTTAGAAACTCATCAGGCATAGAACTATAGTAAAAATAGTTCCTAACCTCCCGTAAAATGATAAATCTTAGATGGAAGCAAAATGAACTTCCAACTAAGGCTCGAACGGAATTAGTTTATCCCTGAAAAGGCGTAGACTCGTTTTCGTTTCATTCAAAAAACTAGGTTTCCGTTTGAAACTCGCCGCGAGGTCATGCTCTGGCCACACCGCGGTTACGAAAGTCACGGTTTGTTCCAAATCACACTCGACTACAAAAAATTATAAAATTCAAATCGCCGATTTGCAATAATTACATGTCGCAACCTCCGAACGATGTTTTCTTTTGCGCTGAAATCTGTTAGCATTAATTTTTTAGTAGACGTTTTGGCTTCCTGAATGTGGCTATACCTTTCTTTCCTAAAGTGGGCGATAACGCCCCCTTGTGGGCTTAGAGGGGGGTCTAGAAAACGACTATGATAAATAGGCTTTAAATGTGAAAAAAAGGAGGGCGCTTCAAAGTAACTGATTTTCAAACTGCGCGTTAGATGAGATAAGTTTGGGAACCTCAGACATATACGACCGTATAACGGCTTAAGGCATTTGAAACTAGGCACGACATCAACGTGACAACTGCGCTACGTAAAGCTGGTTTTATTTAGGCTGCTTCAATGTTAAGCACGTTTAGATTCGCACAACGTGAGGTTTGTTCCAAATCACAGTCGAGTCTCGGCTTAAAAAATTATAAAATTCCAATTACATGTCGAAATAGCGGAACGATGATTTCTTTTCAGCGATGAAATCTTTTCTAAGTTAATAAACTTTTTTATAAACTTCTCAACATCCTGAATGTTGGCACTACGTGTAATGGACATGCCTAACGGTTTAAGGCATATTAATCTCTATGTACCGACATCAACGCGATCACTGCGCCGTCGCTTACTGGTTTTATTTAGTCCTGCTTCAATTATAGTAAGCATGTTGACCTAGTAACATTTAGGTCCTGTGTTTGATATGAGAAATTCAATAAAAAGAGACGTTAGTTTTTCAACTCTAGTTAACTACGACGAAGCTAGCAAAGAATCTGAAAGAGGCAACACAGAAAGAACAGTATCATCCTGGGCGAGACAGACTACTACATGGGTCGTGGCATTGCAAGTCAAGTAGAAAAATGAGAATTTTCATTTGAATTCCGAACTCTACATGTCCTTACTTCGGTATTTTAGAATGATAAAACATAATGGAGTCCAATATCGATCGCCTAAAACTCAAAGACCTTCGCAATTGCTAATCATATCAGAAAGAGAACAAAGAGTATAACTACTATCTACAGGCTCTTAAGATCTGTTACTGATGTGATAACGCGCGCGGAGATTAACCAGACGTATAACTGGCCATCTCCACTTAGCCGAGCGCAAACATAACTGTCTGCGACCGCTTCCGCATTCAGGTTTACGGTCCGGGGCTACCTGTGTGCTACTATATAGGATAGTAGATAGATTAGCTAAACCTATGTTAAATTTTGCATAAATGCTACTATCGTAAGCTATTATTTAAGTTAGAGGTAGTGCTGAATGGAAGAAATCTTCTGAAGATAGATGGCATATCCGTCATAAAAGGAGGGCAACGCATCGGAATAACTTCTATACGGATGTCTATGGACGTGGGTAGTCATGAAAATTGATCTGACTGCTCGTTTGTGCTATAAAAAAATATTAAAAAAGCAGAATCAAACGATAACTGTATATTTAAATGCCTGAAAAGCTTTTAACTAAAGCTGAAAAGAAGCTAATAAAATAAAGCTGAAGTTTGTTTTTCTGTTTTTTTTTGTTTGAACGCGCTAATCTCTGAAACTTCGATCGTCCAATTTGAAAAATTCTTTAAGTATTAGTTAGTCCATTTAACGAGGAAGGCTATAGGCTACTTTTTAACCGACTGCGGCAAAAAATGGATTCACGTAAACGAAGTTGCGGGCGTCCGCTAGTTATAACTAAATGTAATGTTCATTGCGCCGGTAGCGCCACTAAACGCTAATTAATATAAATTACCACAGATAACATTAGTTGCACAATCAATGGCTAACGAACAAACATGTGCGCGACCGGCTACAGAACCCATTTTATTAATCCATTAACAGAATATTAAATTATAGTTATATGCAGATGTTATTGGGCTTTGATACAGCGTTTGTGCGGTTGAAAACACCGTAAATGGAGGTAATCCACCATCATTGGTGGCCTATGGAGGTGGGAGGAGAAAGGGGGGCAGCGCATCTGCATAGCCTCTATGCGCATATCTATGGGCATCGATAGTTGTTAAAATGGCTCCGACTGCTCGTTTGCCCCCCTATACCATAAAAAATCATTATTATTATCAGTCGTTAAAGGTTTCACTGCTTTACTTTAGTATCGCAGCTAAATCGTGCCGGTTTAAAGGTACTGCTCGCTTATATGACACCGCCGATATGGTTATCCAAACCCTTTACCGTGCAGATGTTATTGGGTGTGGTTGGTTGCGGAATGGGTCACATTGCTTTACTCTCCTATCCTATTAAAGAAAAAAGGCATCTAGTTAAGGCATAGAGTAGCAGGGGCCACTCTTATATCAGCCTCTAACGCTCGACTACGATTTTTAATGAAAAAAATAACATAGTAGGGACTATCCACAATCTTAGCTGATCATAAAACCTCCAGACTCCCTTTTCAATTAATAGCACAGTGACGTCAGCCCTCTAGATTAATATAGAGCTGCCATACTATAGCGATTTTAACCAATATTTCGCTAATAGAAAACTACATTATCAAGAAGTAAAGGCTATATTTCATTACGACTAGGGAATGCAATACCGGGATACCGGGATCCCGCATGCCATGTGCGGGATTAATCCCGTTCGTAAAATGAGCGGAATGAGTTTTGTTCATGCGGGATCCCGCAAATACCGGGATCCCGCGGGATCGAAAATGTCCAGTCCCGCAAATACCGGGATTGAGAATTTCCTGCTGGATTGCATTCCCTAATTACGACCTTGACGCCCAGCGCGATGGGCATGCGTCTAGTCTTTGTATTTTAATGTGATGTAGGCCTTAATCTTTACGATATCCTCTTCCGCATCGCTCTCAAACCTAGCAATGTATGAAAATCTCTCATGATTCCTCACTTCCTATAAATGCGATGAAATGAATGATATAGTGGTATAGAAGTGATGTACACGGGTCCCGTGTGAATAGCCACCTACACAAGAAGCAGCAATAAATATCATATTTATACCCGTATTGAAACCGACTGGTTTCCATTCGAGTCCAATAAATACACCGGCGTCATTTTATTTCATTGGAATAGATCGTTCGACAACACCATGGGTTTTTGTTGGGTGCTCGCGTATTGAAGTGTCACTTGTGTAAACTTTTTTGCGAATTCCTGCTGCGTGTAATGCGCTGCCGTAGATCGTATTAGATTGGCGAAAGAAAGCGTTGCAGTATGTGTTGTATGTGTTATCTTTTCCTGTAATTAACCGACTACATAAAAAAATTCTATGCTTTAGATCACACAACTGATATAAAACTTCATACACGAAACATAACTATGGGAGGCTGAGAAAAAGAAAATGTGCGCGCGCACTGCTCTTGCTTGCTCCTACAGTAATATAAGAAACGTAACTGTCTCTTTCTATCTTCACTAAATTCTTTTTTTTTTTTTTTTTTTTTTTAATGTATAGGGGGGCAAACGAGCAGTTGTAGCCATTTTCATGACTACCGACGCCCATAGACATCGGCATATAGACTATACAGATGCGCTGCCCCCCTTTCTCCTCCCACCTCCATGGGCCACCGGCTACTTACACACCGCACGAAACGCGACAGCACAGCTGTCACTTCACGCCGGTCTCGTGTAAGCGAGAGGTACCTCCCCGGTCGTGCCGGCCCAATTCGGCTGCATGCAAGCATGCAGCGTGGCACTACCTCTTACTAAAAATTCTATCTACCTCTCAATTTTTTCTATAGACTAGGAGGCAAACCAGCAGTTGGGTCACCTGATCTAAAGTGATCTAAGCTACTTTTTTTTATTTTAATTCAAGTATTTTCTGTACTCTAAAGCCAACAAATAAATGATGATGACATCTGCGCCACACGCCGATTGGAAACAGTGATAAGAACAGAATGATACATTATGATTATACGTTATAAGTTACAGAATTTAAAAGTATTAATGATAGTGTGGGACGAATCTGACGTTAACGAAGAATCTTCATTAACTCAAGTCGAAGCAGCCACAAAACGGTATGTTTCCAATCAGAATGTATTCGCTTTAATCACTTAATTTAATTATTAAGCCACAAAAACTTGTTTCAATTAAATTAATTAATTAATGACAAGCAATAGCTAGTATACAGCTAGTCATATTAAAATCAATTCTTATTGGAAACCGTTAAGTTATATTGTAATTTGTAAGACTCTTTAATGATTATTTTGAATGCGTATAATATACGTATAAACTTATGACTACTTACTTAACGAAATACTTCGTTTTATTTGCTACAAGTCGATTATGTTTTTTTTATAATATAGGGTAAACGAGCAGTTGCATTATGAGATAATGAGTGATCACCGACGCCCACAGACATCCGAAATACATCGCAGATGCGTTGCCTTTGACTTTTATGAGAGATGAATAAATTGACAAATTCTTAATTAATTACGTCTTAAGTTTAAAACTTCTGAAACGTTGGACTTGTAAATTCATATTAAAATTATAAATGCGAGTGTGTTTGTTTGTTTTTTTGTCCTCAACGGACATGAACGGATTGATGTGATAATATTTAGTATGGAGATAGTTGAAGGACTGAAGAGTGCCATCGGCTCCTTTTTACCGCGACAAACCGCGCGAGCGGCGCCGCGGGTAACAGCTAGTCATTAAATAAGCCGCGACAAAATCCGTTATAGTTGTTTTATTGTAAATTCTTAATTAACTTTTCTCAATTTCCGATTTTCTTCCATTATTTACTAAATATAAAACGACGACAGTTATCTAACAACTAATTATATGGTTGAACGATTGCGAATGCAAAATTGCAACTTCACAAAATTGCACAAAGTGCAACGACTCGTTGGAAGCGCGTTTTTTCTCGCTGCCTCATCTCAGACGCGAGATAAAAACCTGCACAGGAATTCTATTCCACTAACATTAAATTCCCATTCGTAGCTCCGGCTGGGATATAGGGTTGTCAACTTCATGTTAATAAAAGTTTATTATGTAATAGGTGGTGTAGCTGACCCCACCCGCAAAGTCGCGATTCCATTGTGCCATCATCATGACGAAGAGCAACACTTCGACATGACATTAATGAAGATAATAAATGGCGTCATTAGCCAAAAGTCTCAGACGGTTCAATTAAAAATAAAAAATCATTATCATCGTCACTAGCTGGAGAACGTCTACTGGACATAGACCAAGTCGTCAGACCACGGGGTTGGAGGCCGTTCAACACTGCATCTAAAATATAAAAAATATAAAATCGAAACAATAGACGCAGACTATATTACAAGTATTAAAAGTATTCAACCTTTCATAACGCTTTGAAATTCTAGGGCACTGCGACATGATATACACACTATAGAAACCAGGACATATACCGGGAAAACAGTCGAGCGACAACCCTAGTATAAATAGGGCCACCTGCCCCGGCCGCGTCATCGCGCTGCATAACGAATCGCAATTTATATAGGCAGACTTCACGTAGGCGGCGCTTTGTAAGAGAGAGGGCATTTAGAACATTTCTTCCTGGCGGGTCTTCATCCAACGGTTTATGCCAGGGTTTATCAAACTGTGGCTCGCATAACATGGTTTGATTTGTTAAAATAATATATTTTATTTACTATAGTTATTTAATTCAATAATAATTATGAACTGAACGTTTGTCTGTATGTCCTTTATGGAATCGTAAACTCTGCAATGATCACACGGAGATCTTTAGCAAATTTGATGTGCATGAGCCTACGAAGGTTTATGAAATTGGTACGACCAAAACATTGTATTAAAACTTCGGTAATTTATGCACTATTCACATTGGTAAGGGTATTTCTTTTTTCAATTGTCATATCAAAAAACTGGCCAAGTACAAGTCGGACTCGCACACCGAGGTTTCCGTACCAACGAAATGTATAGGTCTCTGCGACATTTTTTACTAGAAAATAAAATAAGTTGGTTTTCCATAGTGTCCATTAAGATTTACAGCATACCTATATATTAAATTTGTCACTCTCTTAGTTTAAAAAAGAGGGACACACTCATTTTTCCACTTTGGAAGCGTCTGTCTATCTTTCAAACAATTGATTTTGACGAAAAATGGTTTTAGTAATCTTTATGTAATTGTGACGGTGGGACAGACATGACGAATCTAAAACGGTTCCGTTTTTACCCATTTGGCTACGGAACCCTAAAAACAACTGAAGTAGGCTTCGTCACTAGGTATATCTGAGTATTACCCATTTTACTCCATCTTTTCCCAAGGTGCTTGGAAACTTGAATAAAATTGGCCGTAATCTTAGGCAAAATTGAGAACCACTGGTTTATAGTGTTCGAGAAACCATTAATACTCGTCAGACTCCATTCTAGACTGAAGTATGTTTACTTAGATAACTTTATTCTTTGCATATTTTATGAGGGACTGAGGTATTTAGTTACTAAAATTGTAAGGTAAGTTTCTTGTAAGAGGTAGTGCCAGACTTTAGCCAATTCGACTCAAATAGTTAAATTGGCTAAAGTCTTTTTGGCACAGAGTTTACTTTCCTTAAAAAAGTGATTCAGAAGGTGACGACGTTATATGTGCCTGTTATCTCGGCATTAGGGATTTGGTTCTACATCTTCTACCCCATTAGGGCGTGAAGATGTGTAAGTTGTTGTTACTACTTGTTTCGTGCGGTGTGTAAGTAGCCGGAGGCCCATGGAGGGAGGAGGAAGGAGGGCGACGCATCTGTATAACCTCTATGCAGATGTCTATGAGCGTCGGTAGTCATGAAAATGGCACCGATTGCTTTTTGCCCCCTAATACTATTAAAAAAAACTTTTGATGACGTTTGTACCCAGTTTAACAACGACGTGAACTAAGCACTATATTGTGACGTGCTCGTATATCCAGAGTCCATTAGGAGACCCGCCACTCCACGTCCCCTGGACATACGAATGTATGTAGGCGGCGGCGGGCGCTGTTAGCCGGGTGATCCGACAAGTTTGTCGACTGCTCATAAAAATAAATATCTAGTATTTATTGTATAGCTGCAGATTGGCGCACGCCTCGAGGAACACACGACAAATATTGTAAAACCAGTGGGTTCTACAATAGTGAAGTAAAACCTATCCTACTAATATCATAAATGAGAAAGTTTGTATGTTTGTTTATTCGTTACTTCTTCGCGCGTAAACTGCTTTACCGATTTTCATGAAATTTGGCATACACATAGAGAGTAATTTAGATTAACACAGCATAGTTTTTATCCCGAAAAAATATTCCTATGGGATGCCATTTTCTATTTTACACGGAATCGAAATTTACGCGGGTGAAACCGCGGGGCGCAGCTAGCATTTTATTCAGTGTAAAATTAGTTAGTCGTTGGCGAAATTTGGAAACTTTTAAACAGATTTTTAAGTAACCTATGATTTTATTTTTGAAAATTGTAATGTCAAATAGTTCATAAATTAGTTCAGAGGACAGTTCTTTATCGGTAACAATTTAGTTCATTTTCTCCTCTTCTCTTTTGCGGCTAGAGCTCTTCCAAACGAGGCAGAGCCATTTCTATTTTGTCTTATAAACACTGGGACTTAACCTACTTAGAATACATTTATGAGATGAGATTAATTGGCAGTGAAATTTTATGATGACTCAGATTTTGATGATTTTGATGACGAGGATGATGATGATGACACCTATTCAAAAACCTCTCCATCATACGAACGGTAAGCACACGGAATATAAATACTAGTAACTGGAAATAGCTATTTAGCCCATGATTCACTAGACAGTTGTATACGCATTAGAAATTTCCATGGAAACCTGTTTTTATTGTGTTGCCAACTAACAGAAACAAATTCGTAGTCTTCTTTGTCGCTTCGATGAATGGGCTTCATTGAAATGTATCGTTTTAGGCAATAACTGGGGACAATAACCGCCGAAACTGGTTGATATATGAATGAGTTGATGAGGTGTATGAATGTGAAATATCATTCCCACAGAAAACATTTTCATGTTGCTCAAACGAGAACTAATAGCTGACTCTCAAAAAATTATCAGCTCGCAAGTAGAGCCAAGCGGTAAACAAAGCCAAAAAAGCAGTCGGAGACATTTTGAATCGGATCGGCACGACCTCTCGCTTACACGAGTGTCGAGACCGAAGTAGAGTAGAGTAGTAGTAGTAGAGACAACTGTGCTTTCGCGTTACGTGCGGTGTGTAAGTACTAAGTAGCCGGTGGGTTATGGAGGTGGGAGGAAAAAGGAGGGCAGCGCATCTATATAGATTCTTTACGGATGTCCATCGGCGTCATGAAAATAGCTCCGACTGCTCGATGCCCTATATACCATAAAAAAAAGATATAACAATAAATAAATATGGCACATGTAACACCTGTGCCGTATCTCCTCGGAAGCCTTACAAGTGCTAACTTCGTTATAAATTCTAAACACACTCACAACGTGTTATGTGTTTGAATCATTTTTGAGAAATTTAAATTCTGAGGGAGACGTATAAGTCTACGATCGTCTGCGTGATAAGATCTGCTACTAAGTAGCTTAGAAATGTGTTAAGCTATTAGTGAATACATGAATAGTCAGAACACATGAGTAAAGTAACTACTGACATCCGTAATACACATAGGGGACACACACACATGTGAATAAATGCCGCGTCAGGGACGCTTGGCTTATGACGTGAGAACCGTCTAACGATTTTCAAGTCGGCAACCACCTCTTTAACCAGAACTATCAACTAACCAAGTATTAGGTACCTATAAGTTACCAGTGAATTAAAGCAATAAATAGGAACTACACATAATGACTTTTCCTTGAACACATACCTACACCCATTAACATATTATAACTCAAGTCATATAATAAGCACAAACCAAGTTCGTATAATACACCAGTCCTGATTATAAACCACAAGCTGCCCAAATAGGTTGTCCTTTTCCATCTGATGGCCCTTATTCTTTGATATGAAAGTAGTATTCAACAAATGAAAAGTTCTTTTACTAGACCCGCCATTAAAATTTCTAGGTCACGAGGCAGTCTTTATGAGGGCAATATTCTCAGGCACATATTTATCTGACACGAGAAACGATAATCATAAGAAAAACTCAATTTCAATATCAATATTATTCTGGATGAACTATCTCAGTCTCCGTGATTTTAAAAATGTACATGTCAGCTCCGTGGCACACTTTTTTTTATAGCATAGGAGGCAAACGAGCAATTAGGTCACCTGATGTAAAGTGATCACCAACGCCCACAGACATCTGTAACACCACAGGTCTAACAGATGCATTGTCGACTTTTGAGGAAAGAATAAGCTATTTACAATACTATAGATTAGGTACTCCTTAAAAATGGATATGATTCTGAGTGCGTGAAACGTAAGCGTAACGCTCAGAATTACTGTTTCAGTTGTATTCCTCATATTTTTTGATGGCCTTAAATCGTTTCTTAAGGAAATCCTACTTAGAGCTAATAAACTTTGATAAAATCAGTAGATCTGATTTACATACTAAATCCTTCAGAGCTACATTAATAGTAATTACCTAATAGGGCCACCAGGATATATTTCGATACCATGAGATACGGTTGATATGCAAAACGGTTAGATATCAGCGGATAACCGAATTAGCATAACACGCGGGCCGCATAACCGTACGTTACGGTGCCTAGTTAGCGTAGTCGTGGGATTACGTGACGTCATCATACGCTTATCATCAAATTTCCGACTGCAATTGAAGTGTTGCTATTACGATAAACGGTTGTAGTGATGGGAAATTTTCTGTCTCTAAACCAGCGGTTGGCAACCCGCGGACGTCCTACTTGCGGGTCGCGAATGTCTGATATAAATAAGCTATTGGGGAGGAGAAGCCAAGCTAAAAACAAAGGTAAATTCACCCTTGAAGGTGAATATCACAAGTGCGGCCCACGTTTTGTTTATTTAGAAGCCCTATGACTCTTGCCTGCCAAAAGGTTGCCGACCGCTGCTCTAAACTATTACGAAAATGTGTAGAATGATTGTCGTCTTTATTCGCCTGCATAAAAACGTTTTTAACTTTATTTAGAAACGGATTCATGTAGATTGTAGGTCCAAATATCATGTAATTATATAATTGATAGTCAGAAAAGGTTATTGAGATAAGAATAAGCTCGCTGACGTGTCAAGATTGAAGAAGAGATGCTAGATAGAGCAGTTGGTTCTATTCTGGCGATAGCGTTTATGTTTCGACCAATGATGTGATCGTCAATGAACCGTAAAAAGAAAATCTTTCACCGGGAAATTCTAAAACCTTAGTTACATTAAACCTGACCGATTAGTCAAATGTAAGGACCAAGAGTAACTAATTTCTGACCAATTACGTCCTCTATACCAGGTGAAAAATGCGCCAGTAAGATTCGACCAATCATATGACGGTCAACATCCAATGGTATGTTAAAAGAACATCTGTCACCGGGATATTATAAGCTCACATAAAATCTGACCGATTAGTCAAATCTAATGACCAATTGTGACCAATTTCTTACTTACGAAGCCACTATGCTAGACGCCAAATCTCCGAAGATGCAGCGGAACGAGCCCTATACAAGACTTTATAGCTGGTATACTGAGTGTTATTTATCAAAGTCTCTTTTAAGACAATTTATAAATATCATGCACTGGCATTTAGTGTTGCTCGCCATTTGCTCATTACATCGACAGCTGCATGCCAGACATCGATAAATTACTACCAGCAATATTTAATTAAGTATCGATTTTAATGCTTTACCGAATACGTCCATTTTACTGTCCGTTACGTTATAATACTGTCCTATTAAAATTCTCTCCAATGAAGTATCGAAACACTTATGAAATTGGTTCGCTGGTATTTTAAATTTTTGTTTTGTCCATTTACGACACGAAGTTATTAGATTTCAAAATGTTATACTGGACTTGTAATAAAATAAATTGATATCGTTGTCTATAATAAAACTGTAATTGGTATGAATAGATTTATAAGATGTTGCATGTTTTATGTGTAATGGGTACGCCATTTACGATTTTAGTAAACTTAAAAAAATAGTTTTCATTATATTTCTAGTCTTTATTGCAAAGTGGACTAGCATACAGTTAGATCACTCGAAAGACATCTGCATATTTATCATCAAGAGTATAAGGCAGTGCCGCTGCGAACAACTTTCCATCAACGTTAGAGTCGAGAGCTGAAAAACCCCGCGGTCTCGCTGGCTATGATAGTAATAGTTAAATTAGCTATTTCAAATATTATCATTTCTCCCATCTGCGGGAGGGTGATCGATCCCCCTTTCGACCCCTGGCCTAGTGTCCTCGTCTGACAAGCACTCATAGCCACCCGATGCAGCCGTGGGCTTCTCTTCGCATCGCGAAAGTTCAGATCCGAAAAAAGACTGTCTTACAATTGAAGTAAAACCTAATTATTTATTTAATACAAAAATTCATTACCGTAGTTACAGTGACGTAACATGTCATATGATATTTGTTTTTTAAATATAAAACAATTTCACTTAAATCTAACGAATTTTGAATTTGAATGACAACTTCCATTGGCCTCGCCCGTTGTGTGATTTTTGTAACGCTCTCGCCAGCTTATTCCCCTTGTATTATGTATATATTGTATATATATATTTACTTAAAAAATGTGTTCAATTTCTTCAGCTGACACCATTCAGTATCCAATGTTACCGTTGTTAATGTTTATGTTGTATGTTGTTAATGTTACCCTATATCTAGCAGTATCCAATATGAAGTATCCACTTATCTTACAGTAATAAGAAATGAATAGGACAACTAGCATTAAAATACGAATAAATAAGAACTGGCTATACCATTACTCCCACCAGCAAGCCCACAGAATCTCTCCCAACAGCTACTTATTAAAACCGAAAGTGTGACTGTCAACTGTAATAAAGGACTTAAGTTCCAATAACTTAAGCCCTTTATTACACTTGACAGTATTGTATTGCAAAGGAACCATCACTAGAAATGTTTTACACGATATTTCATTGCACGAAATTAACGTCAACTCTCGCCGGTACCAACAATAGAATAATGGTGTTATTACTTCAGATTTATTACGTCTATCGACAAATACAATGCGGCGCTGTAACGGTGTTGGCACAGCATTAACGAGCACCCCTGGAATCTATCGATAAGCTGTAATCACAACACTATGACCACATTTCGCAACCTTTTATGGACATTTTTTGAACTCTCTCTCAAAACTGCAGTCACTTTTGGAACATAAATATCACTAAGGTATTGTTAAAATTTCTGAAATATAAATAAGAAGGTAAATTTGAGTAGGTGTTAAATACCGGTGCCTTACATTATTGAACATAGAGCTTAAAGAACTGGTGGACAAATACATATATTTGCTCTTTTGAAACGTAAGAGACAGTAAAAGGTAACAAAAGTTAAAAGGACATGTACTTCAATCAACATTTTATCTATAGTTTTTAGGACTCTTCCTGGTAATATAGGTTGTGTCTCAGGAATCGTACAAAATCTGTCTGTATTTCAGAGAATTCACAATAGTTTAAAACTTATTAAAACCCTATTAAAATCAAGGGTCACCTAAATATTAAAAAAAAAGTGTGTGCTTTAGACCACACAAGTGAAGCAAAACTTAATCATTGATTTATCACGCAAATTTATTGCCGTAGTTACAATGGCATATTACATAGCATATTATATTTATTTTTTTTAAATACAAAAACTTACACTTAGATCGAGCTTGAATTTTGGATTTGAATGACAACTTCCATTGGCCTCGCCAGTTAAGTATGTGATTTTTGTAACGCACTCGCCTGCTTGCTCCCCAACTCAAACGCGCGTATCTATAGTGTAGGTATATAATAAAACAAACTTTCGCGTAATAAATATTTTTCGTAATAAATCTTAAA
Organism: Calycopis cecrops; assembly: GCA_001625245.1. Taxonomy (NCBI): domain Eukaryota; kingdom Metazoa; phylum Arthropoda; class Insecta; order Lepidoptera; family Lycaenidae; genus Calycopis; species Calycopis cecrops. The sequence continues at coordinate 196,213 of LUGF01033683.1, read as the reverse complement.
CATTAATGCGTGTTTGTTATTCACAGAAAAGAGTTAAGGGTTGCCATAAGATTACGCAGAGGTACTCCTTACAATAACCTCTTTAACCAGCACGTTTCACACCTTAGCCCTTCACAGCACAGCTGTGAAGAGACGGCACTTGCCTGACCGGTATCACGAGAGGACACTTACGCCAACTTACTCCGATACCGTAACAAAAGGGCGCCAGCGGTAGCGAAACGTGAGCGATAATTCAGAGATAGAACCTCAACGGTACAGTCGCGATCAGTTTAGTTACCGCCTTATCTAAAATCACCACGATCGGAATTTAAGCGCGATACCGCTACTATCACCAATATACCGCTAATTGAGGCATTTAGTGTCAGTTTCTTATCTCGTCAGATTGTCTCTTTACAAAGTTCACTTGCATATTTAGGTACAGGCAGTTGGAATGGTTTCACGATTTTAATCTAAGATCGAAAATGGTTTTAAATTTTTAGGTAGTGCCATGCTCCATTGCAATGTTAGTTACTAGACATTTCTCGACCATAAATACAGAGGCTCGAGCTACCTTAGGGCACTCCCCTCTCATACAGATGAAGCTGCACTGGGCCTTCAGACTGTTAGCGTAGAGTCTATTTAAAAAAAAAAAAAAAACATTTCTGTGTCCAGCTCGTATCTGCCGGTACGGAACCTCATGTGCTAGTACGACGAGCACTTGGCCGGAGTATACAAGATCATTAACATAACATTTCAGTAGAGGCTAGTCGAATCGGGCAGACACGGCCGGAGAGCTACCATTCCTTTCGCTTACACGATACCCGCGCAAAATGTGTTGTTGCATTTCATGCGGTGTAAGTAGCCGGTGGCCCATGGAGGGGGGAGGAGAAAGGAGGACATCGCATCTGTATACCCCCTATGCGAATGTCTTTGGGCACAGGTAGGAATTTAAAAAATCCCCGACTGCTTTTTTGCCCTATTATACTATAAAAAAAATGTTTGCTAAACGTAGGCACATTTTCTAAGCCCTTAACATCGTAAAAATGTCCCGACTTAAACAGGAAAATGCTAAGGACATCGCGTCAGTGGAAGAGAATGTTGAACAATAGACCGAGGCAGGTTGATCAAGATTTCATGTCATTTGCTCAATACGAGTATTGGAGATAACATCGACATGACAAAATCTACAGTTGTGTAAATATACTTTATTACAATAACACACGACGTGGGACATAAATAGAAACCTTGTAATATTGTTACAATTATGATTAGGTATTGTTGAAACATGTAAGAAAGAAAGAAAGAAAAGTTTTTTATTCAAAATAGAATTACAGGAATTACTTTTTGAACGTCAACAATTAAATCTACTACCGGTTCAACCCTAGCCCTGTCCTGAGAAGGACCGGCGAAACAAACTCAGCGGGCCTCATGTTGTGATCAGATGTAAAATTCAAAAATATAAAAATACAAGTACATTTGCATATGTTATGTATGTTGTCAAGTTTAATTTTACTTACTGTCTGGAATGAACTACTTATAGTGTCTTTGTACTACTAGACTCTAGAGGCTAGTTATAAGCTTCTTGACCTGTCTCACAGCCTTGGGTCAAGCGGATTAGCTGTACTGCAGTGGCGACGGTTCTGAGCCAAGAGTTCTCAAACCTCAGCGCAATGCTACTTCAATATCAATTGGTGCTGGTATCTGAGATATTTGGACACAACGATAGTCAAAGGAAATGTTATCTAGAATTAATTGTCTTTAGTACCAATGTGTCTATATTTTGTTCTCTTTTACTGCACTAAACGTACGAACTATGACAAAATTGCCAAGTATTTACGCCTCACCTGTGAGTTAAGTACGAGGGCTGGCCTTGCATATGATGTGATCATAATAATAATAGAATCTCATCTAATATTATTAATGTAACATTGTTTGCGTACGCGTGTACGCTTTCACGCCAAATCTCCTCAACCGATTATCATGCAACTTGGTATACATATTATTAGAGGTATTAGAAGGAACATATACATAATAGATACTTTTTAACAACAAAAAATAAAGAACATGAACGAAGCTGCGGATATTTTTTTAATGGATAGAGTGGTTCAAGAGGAATGTTTATGTATAATTTTTTTCATTTTTGAAATCCTAAATCCACGCGAGCAAAGCTCCGGGCGGAAGCTAGTACATAGGTAGGTAATTACAAGGCTCCCCGGTAGCTTAATCCAACACCAACTTCACTTGCCCCGACGATTCGACTGCGCCATCTCAAGACAAACCCGCTAAGAACAAACCACACATACAATCAGCGTTTGCAGAGTTATTATCACCAGAACTGGGTCGGTACAATACCGTTAGGCAAACAATACGAGGTTTAATGCTCTTACAGGAGGAAACCATAAACTCGTATGAAACACGACGCCGACGAATAACATAATTATAGTAAACGTTATTCGATCATATGTTTACGATTGGAGAATGATTTGTATTTATTTGATGGTAAACATTTTTATGGCGAACGAGTATAGGTGAGGGTAGCATTACCTATTGCGAGTACCTAAAAGTGATAGGTTGATGGTTGGCTTCTAAGGCTCTCATTGGTGGAGGTGTCCCTCTCGCCACAGCTATACTGTCGCGTTTGATACGGTTTGAGAATTCGCACTGGCCAGTTGGAAGAAGGACACCACATCTGCATGACAATTTTTTTTTTTATGGTATAGGAGGGCAAACGAGCAGTCGGAGCCATTTTCATGACTACCGACGCCCACAAACATCCACATAGAGGCTATACAGATGCGCTGCCCTCCTTTCTCCTCCCACCTCCATGGGCCACCGGCTACTTACACACCGCACGAAACGCGAAAGCACAGCTGTCACTTTACGCCGGTCAATTATCGTCGTCTATGAACGTCCGTAATCATCAAACGCCTCGGATTGCTCGTTTGTCTCTTATACTTTAAAAGAGTGACTTCTATGTACATGTACCTACATATAAGTTATGAGACGTAAGACAGTTCTCGAGCAGCGAAGCAGTAA
>LUGF01033683.1:153400-163679 GCA_001625245.1 Calycopis cecrops | reverse complement strand
AAGTAAAAGAAAAAAAACGGCACATTGGGTGAATGTTTTCGTTCAGTTTATTTTGCCGCCTTGCGGCCCTTGCCTGCCTAAAGGTTGCCGTCCGCTGGTGTAGGGAGACTGACCAGCAAGGGCCATTCACAAGACAACCGACGCCCATAGTCATCCACATAGAGGCTATACTTACAGATCCGCCGCCCTACTTGTCTCTGCACACCGCACTAAACGCGACTGCACAGCTGTCACTTTACGCCGGTATCATGTGAGCGAGTACCTCCTCGGTCGTGCCTTCCCAACTCGGCTGCAATACAGATTTACCTACTTGTTCGGATGTTGATGAGCGTCTATAGTAACTTGGGATAAACTCGGAGCGCACCCTATCCCCCTTATTAGTAAACATAGATTAACTTTATCCAAGCATTTGCCTAGTACTAAAATGACTTCTGACAAATTCCATACCTTTTATGTGTTTATTAATATGGAATTTGACAGATGTCAGTTTAATACTAGGTTAATGCTTGGATAAAGTTAATCTATGTTTATTAATACGAGGGTTTATATATAAACTAATGACTATATGACTTAATTATTTAAAGAAGTAAGTACCTAGTCTCTAGCTACGGCACTTCTTCCACTCAATGACGACAGCAACACCGTTAGCAATCACAGGATACGCAATTGATTGCCGCATCAACGGCAATTATGGGTCATTTAGAAACATCTAGAAATCTAAAACGAAGAAATCCGAAACTCAACCCTATTGCTTTCTGGAGGTGCATAGCCACAACGTTTAGCAATAAATATAAATAAACTTTATAAACTTGCTAACACATAGGGAAATATCTAGAAATCTAAAATGAAGAAATCCGAAACTAAACATTATAGCTTTCTGGAGACGCATATCGACGTTTAGCAAAAGATATAAACTTGCAAACCCATAATAGATAATTAACAAGAACCCAACCACAATTGACGATGGCAAGCTCATAGATGAGCTCTAGAAAATCCGCCATTTTTAATAAGCAGGATTCCCATCCGAGGGCTAATAAATATGGAACAAGTATAAAGGCTGGTCGTAAAAACTGTTCCTAGTACATTGTGTGAACGGTACTGGTTGATCGGACAAGATGGTGGCAATAAGTCGGCAAACGTTGATTTATAACTTCCTTTACGACATTCATTGAGATGTAACGTTTCATTGGCGGGTGAGTATATTGATTTTTTAATGATAATGATATAACAGGTGTCGTGGGAGACCAGACACGAAGATGTACTATTAATGTGTAAAATATATGTATTGTATAGTAGATCTTTAGTAAGATTAAATAATGACATAGATAAAACGGATAATAGCAATAAGCAAAATGTAATGAGATTGTAATAAAACTAGATTTTAGAACCTTCCCGAGAAGTCATTAAAATACAGAAACATTAATTAATTGATAATTAATGATTTCTCATTTTTTAAGATACATTAATAGTTTTTGTCCGATATATTGGAGAAACCAAAAAAGAAGCTCAATTTTCGCAATAAAGTCACAGTTACTGCTGACTTCATTCTGTAGCAAAAAGCTAAAATGACGTTGGGAGATTCAAAATCAGCTAGAATTCATTCCAATTCCATTTTATTGTCCCGCGGCCACGACGACGGACACGTTAGAGGTACAAATGGAGGTTGCATGTTGCTCCGCAGATCACTGAGCTCACGAGGCGACGGCACAATCTGCCATCAGCGCCACCTAGCGGCACCGGGACCGACACGAGCTGCTGATCAAATTATACAATTATAAAGCAGCGGTCAAGGAAAGTGTTTTTGTTTTCATAAATAAATTACTAAATACTCTGGCCAGTACAGGAAATATAAGAGTGTATGTACTTGAGTACAGAGATAGACCGAGAAGCAGTTGAACAGACGGGATAGAAGAAAAATTTAATGTCATGTCTTACGGAGAAATTGAGAGCCTGAGGGAGGAAAGAAAAGAAGTTAGACGAGAGCCTAGGTCTTAAATTAATGATGATGATGATTATGTACTTGAGTAAGAGGTAGGAAACATTTATTTGACCACAACACAAAAGACACACACAATAATTAAGAGACTATACAATAAAATAAGCATAGTGCGCCTTTAGGCTGCGCCAAAATGGTTGAGAATTCTAAGTACTCATGCAATGCATGGTGCCTAACACTGGTTTTCAACCTCACCAGTCGGTATCTTTGGCTTGTCGTGTCTACCAAACATTACTTGAGTGTGTGTTTAACATTTCTATGGCTGATTTGCAAATGTCATTATGACAAGGCCCTAAACCAATTTTTATACGAGGCCCCACCAGAGCACGCTACGCTACTTAGCCCAGTTGCTAGAGGAAAATGATTTACTGTAATTAGGTCCAGCAAGTTATGCGCAAAAATGGGTTGGTCTGTTCACACACAATGAGAGAAAATTTAGTGTGTCATTTTTGGATTTGCATAAGATTCTTTAAGCAATGGTTTTATAGGTGAAAAACGGTTTTTTTAAGATAACTAAAAGACAACAAACAATATCGATTTAAAATTTTTATCCTTTTAAAGTGGTCAAAATGTGGTCATTTTGCGACCTTCAAAATCGGTCAACAAATTGTTTAAATAACTGCAAAAAAATTAACTGTGCATAAATATTTCTTTCAACAACTTACACCTACCATAATTTTTTTGACGTAAAATATTTACAAATTTTTGAGTTATTGACAATAAACGCTAAAAAAATTAAATGTAAAAAAAATTATAACCTTCCCGTAGTTGTAGATGTGTCTTATGGGTGCTTATTTTTGCGCCTTGACTTATATTTTATGAATATGAAAAGTATTAGTTCAATTTCGACCGAATTTTCTCTCATTGTGTGTGCACAGACCAGCCCATTTTTGCGCATAACTTGCTGGACCTAATTACAGTAAATTTTAAGGCTTATTTGCCTCTAGCAACTGGGCTAACTGTTCAGTTTTGAACCTCTTTGTAGATATGTTGCGTCCTCAGATCGAGTATGTCAACCTTTGACCGACGCAATACAAGGTGATTACAGATTGCATTCCGCAGCAATCACCGCTCCATTACGTGTAACCGAAACGCCATGGCGTTGTGGCGTCGCAATTCGTAACGCATGTGAGACGTAATGACACGGTACAAAGTGGAACGTGACTTATGTGAGCTCGTCGCACGTTCATTAGAGTTACCCAAGTTTACGAAAGGGGTCAGAAGGAGGGTAATGTTTTAAGTATGTCCGAGCAGCTAAATATGGTGCATATTTTTGCTATTAGATTTTAAATAAATATTTTTTGATTTCGTTTAAGGCATTTTCGTGAAAACCACTGTGAGAGCCTTCGGCCGCCGTGATGAAGTATTCCGGATCAGTCAGGGTCTGAACACTAACCACTTCACTGAGTCAACGTAGTCTAAACTTTATAAAGTGGGCATAATTTAAGTATAAAGAAACAGCGATAAAGATATATTCTCATAATTTCTCTGTCCCCCAAATAATAGTCTATAAAGAGTGTCGAAGTTATACAAAAAGTAACTTCACTTCTCACTATAATAATGTCTCCGTATTAATGGCGAATTTCTAAAAAAAATTCACAGTCACAAGTCATTTTATTTAAATAAAAGCTCATAAAGCTCAATTAACGCGAGAGTAGAAAGCTTTAGTTAATAATGATCAACAAAAACGTTTTGTAAGAGCTGGTGTCAATCCGAAGACCGAAGCAGCCGAATCGGCACGACCGGCACCTATCACTTACACGATATCGGCATACAGTGACAGCTGTGCAGTCGCGTTTAGTGCTGCGGAAACAAGTAGGGCAGCGCATCTGTATAGTCTCTATGTGGATTATGGGCCTCGGTAGTCTTAAAATGGCTCAGCAGGCTGGTGCGTCCCTCCGGCTCACCCAGGGACGGTTGGACAGTGCCTTAAAGCATTGCGTCCCCTCGTCAAAAGAAAAGTTGCGTTTCCTGCGGAGTGTAAGTAAATAGCTTGTAGCCCATGGAGGTGGGAGGAGAGCAACGCTTCAGTGTAAACACTAAGCGGAAGTTTACGGACATCGGTAATAATGACAAAGGCTTCCACTCGTTTACCCCATACACTATAATGCTTGACTGTAACTGATATGTCAGAGTTCTTTAACCTGAACTAAAACATTCGAGTATGCAACGGCAGCTGAGATCGGACTGATGGTTTGGAACATTCTGGAACGTCTCACTCCAAGCCCTTAACCCACGTGTCGGGAACTCTAACATGGCGGCCGCATTTCCCTTAAGTCTGCATCCACCCGTGAATACTTCGGTATTAACACGGATGTACAAACTGTAGCTTATCTAGTAAAGAGATTGCAGATATGAGAGTAGTGGCATGTTGCATTACATTTTTTTTTTATGGTATAGGAGGGCAAACGAGCAGTTGTAGCCATTTTCATGACTACCGACGCCCATAGACATCTGCATAGACTACAGATGCGCTGCCCCCCTTTCTCCTCCCACCTCCGTGGACCACCGGCTACTTACACACCGCACGAAACGCGACAGCACAGCTGTCACTTCACGCCGGTCTCGTGAGTTTCCGGTGGTCCATTGGAGGGGACAAGAGCATCGCGTCTGCATATGAAATTTGGATGTCTTTATGCGTCGGTAGTTGCTCAGACTGCTCGTGTGCCTATTAAAAAGATAGTAACACAGTTACATCTTTATCTAATCTATAGGTAGTGTCGATAGTGACTAGCAGATTTAGCATTTACCAGCGCCCCTAAACACATTTGTGTTTACACGTATTAAACAATAGCCTCTTGTAAGTCCGACAACTGACTAGGAATAAAGCCTAGTTCGCATTGGTCGGGTAGTTTAGTCGAGTAGAGAGTAATTTAGTAGCTAAACGTGTCTGAACACCAAATATATACAGGAGTGGGTAAGCAAGTAATTTAGTTAAGTCGATCCATTTTACTATCCATTTACGAATTCATTTGACCGGCCAAACAGATCTTGAGAAGACAAGTGTGGAAATATCACAGAACTTTAGTTGCCTTTGGCAGTGCGTGCTATATTAAGGCCTAACTATAAAATGAGGAGTAAATCAATCCGTTTCCATTGAACACACATCCATGTTCTCCAGCTCTCGGGTTCAACTATTAGCATAACTAGAGAAGCGCGGGCGCAGGTGAGCCTAACGGGACCGGCGTATCAACGCATCTCCCAACACCAATCCATTTCGAATTCATCTTTATTACCAACCATTTAAATCCAATATCCAATAAACCATACATAAGTCTATAAACAGTCTGCAAATATTCGAGAAGGTTCCATGTCAAACAATTTCACGTGTCATAATAAATTACGTAGAATAAAATGTTGCGTTCGATAAAATTATTTATGCTGATGCATCTTAAGTACATAATATTGGTTTAATGGTATTGGTAACGGGTTTGAGAGAGAAAAATGGCGACTGTCTCGATTTTAGTGTGGTTTGTTACTGAAATTTTGGAGAAATGTCATAATCTGAATAAGGTTTTAAGGATAAATATAAACCAGCTATATTCAATACAATACAAATTAAACGTAGTTCAGCTTAAAATAATTATTTAATATTATTTATAATACAATAGTTAAGCATGTTTTAGGGAAATCTGATAAGTGATAACAGACATTTTAAAAGGCTTTGCAATGCTTTGCAAAAAATAGTGTTCCAAAAAAACTTGTTCTAAATTAAAGCAACAAAACCACGACTGCGTATATATTTTAAAAGACTAACCTTTAATGGGCATGCTCATAAATGACTAGTTTTAAATATAAACATTACACACAGTCATTTTGTTGATTAAAATTAGAAAAAAGTTAAAACAATGTCAAATATATTATAGTCCGGTTGGAAAATAATCAGTGTGTATACAAGGACCATATGCTAAAAAAAAATTGTCGAACTATAATACAACTAGCTGCGCCCCGCGATTTCACCCGCGTAAATTTCGATCCCGTGGAAAATAAAAAATTATCCCCTGGCATCCCATAGGAACATATTTTCGGGATAGAAATATCATATGTGTTAATCCAAGTTACACTCTATGTGTGTGACAAATTTAATGAAAATCGGTTCAGCAGTTTTTGCTTGAAGGAGTAACAAACAAACAAACATACCTTCGCATTTATAATATTAGTATGATTGCTATGAATAAAATGATGTTATCATTGATAAAACAAGTCATGCGGTTTGTGTAAGTGGCTTTTACAATGGCAATAAATTCGAAAGTAAACCTTATAATCTCGAAAGTGAAGGCACATGAGGTTTGTACAAACAGCCACGCGATTATCTTAGTGATCAATTTATATTTATTGTATCGTTCTCCTTCCCTCTCCCACTTATCGAGTTTACTTCCTTTGTGGTGAAAGTGACCTTTGTAGAGGAATTCTGGTCGAAGGGATAAGGAAGGGATGGCTGATGACTCGAATCGCTTTGCAGATATTTAGGGAGTAAAAATGTAGTAAGTTTGTAGTGTTAGTATTACCAAGACCCAACCATCTCACTCACATGTAAGATTACAGACTAAAATACAATACTAATTAAAAAAATTAAACTAGACAGTTTAAAAAAAATCGGGATTCGGGATTGAATATAGTAGGGACAAAATTTCTGTCTAACAGAGGTTTGCCTTTCAAAACTTGAAGCTTAAGGCTGACTAAAGTGGAATTTAAAGGCACGAGAGGTTTGTACAAACAAGTATATTTGGTAAGAGGTAGTGCCACACTGCATGCTTGTATGCAGTCGAATTGGGTCGGCACGACCGGGGAGGTACATCTCGCTTACATGAGACCGGCGTAAAGTGACAGCTGTGCTGTCGCGTTTTGTGCGGTGTGTAAGTAGCCGGTGGCCCATGGAGGTGGGAGGAGAAAGGAGGGCAGCGCATCTGTATAGCCTCTATGCGAATGTTTGTGGGCGTCGGTTGTCATGAAAGTGTCTCCGACTGCTCGTTTGCCTTTCTATACCATAAAAAAAAAACAGCGTTAATTATCTTAGCGATATATTTATTGTATCGTTCTCCCCCACTCGTTTTCGCATCTTTTGTGGTGAAAGTAACCTTTGTAAAGGAATTCTCATCGAAGGCATAGGGAAGGGATGACTGATGACTCGAATCGCTTTGCAGATATTAAGGGCAAAAATGTGCAGTATAGTTTATTAGTATAGGTTTTCGTGTTTACCAAGACCAGCCCTTTCTCTCACATGTAGGGTTACCAGACGGGAAGACTAAAATATCTGGACAAATTAAAAGAAAGTAGCCCAATGAAGGAGAATAGGTGGACGGCAAATACGTCTGTAATTATACAGATGTTTGTTAACGTCGATTGTCAACAAAACGCTGTTGTTTTGCCCGTAATAACAACAAATAAAGTTTGGTGATGCCATTCCTGCATTGTAACCGGTTCAGCTGTGAGTTTGTCAAAATCTGCGCTTTAAATACTACTTTAGCAACAAAAATTAATTACTTTATGTATTTTAGTATAAGAGGGTAAAACACATAATCGGAGATACTAGAGAAAAAATAAAAAATCCAAATGTTTTTATTCAAAATAGAATCATAAAAATTGCTTTTTGAACTTCAAAAATTACATCTACCATCAGTTAAACTCTAGCTCTGTCCTGAGAAGAACCGGCGAAACAAACTTAGCGGGCCTTGCCGGGCGTTGCCCTCTTCCTCTTCCAACTTCCATAGACCACCACCACCGTCACTTCAAGCCGGTTTCGTGTAAGCGAGAGGTACCTCCTGGGTCGTGTCGACCCAATTCGGCTACATACTGCCTCTTGCAAATTATAATTACTTCATATATTTATCATCATATTTAGGTCAGATTGTAGGTATCTAAAGCATAATGCTTTTCGTTGCACCTTTTTATGTGTAGTCCAGTGAGTTCGCAAAATACCAAGAAACACGAGATTTTACATTAGATAGTCAACGTTATAAGTACTCTAATACCACAGCGTTTTTAAACGTAATGTCTTATTCAACATTATCTGTACGGAGATCTCGCTGGGCTTCTGTTTTCTTATAAATCAGGTTTTGAGAGTCTTTTCACGTGTAATTTTGCTGTGAGAAATTGTTTCTTCCCAAGACAATTGTCTGGTTTCGACACGACTTTGTAGAATATAACTATTAGCTAGTTATGTGTTTTAAAGTCGTTTAAAATTAATTGTCTACTTATTACAATAGAACAACTTTTTTGTTTTAAGTTAAGTTTATTTAATTATTTTACAAGCCCGTCGCGGATTCGAGTCCACCCGTGATAATGGTTGCTGTAATTCTTCTAAAACTTTGGAGGAAATAAACCACTAGTCAAGCGTAAGAAAAAAAGTATGTGCTTTGACCACACAATTAAAGTAAAACTTAATTAAGTATTGATTTTCTTGTCTCTCTCATCTCATGTCATATGATATTTCTTTTTTAAATGGAAAATTTCACTTAAATCGAATTTGATATTTGAATGTGAATTACAACTTCCACTCCTCAAGTCAAGTCAAGTTTTACTTCAACAAAATATTTGTTTCATAACGAATGTTCGAATAAACATCGAAATCACATGTCACGTAGGCGTTGCAAAATGTCTCTATTAATATGTCTAAGAAACTAAACTATTATGTAGTTATGTACTACTATACCGCACAACGTAGTTGCTCAGTATTATCAATACAGTATTCATGGACGATGATTTGCAATTTAATGTCACACTATGGTGCGGTGTTACTCAATAATTATATAAGGCGTATATGTCACCAGTTACATGTATTTGTGTAACATAATATGTGGAGTTCATGCGTAAGAGGTAGAGGGGAAACATTTTTTTCATTATAATATAATTCAAACCTACTAAGTAATTTTTTTTAATTATTAAGCATATATTTTTCTTTTCTTTTTTCAAATTAATCAAAGACATTTTACATAAGAATTGCACATTTTGAAAAAAATACGTGATTATTAGAGAAGGGGTTTAGATTAAATCTTAACTAGCTGCGCCTCGAGGAATCACCCGCGTAAATTTCGATTCCGTGGAAAATAAAAAATCATACCATGGCATCGCAAAGGAACATTTTTTCGGGATAAAAAGTATCCTATGTGTTAATCCAAGTTACTCTCTATGAGTACGTCAAATTTCATGAAAATCGGTTCAGCAGTTTTTGCGTAAAGGAGTAACAAACAAACATACAATCTTTCGCATTTATAATATTAGTAGGATACATCTCACAGTATGGGGGTTGGGAGTTTGTTAACAATTTTTAGCGTAATTAATGGACGACCCCCAATGAGATATTTAATTATTTACACATACATTTCAATTATCCATGTTTAGCAGACCTTTTACTTTCCGCAATCATTTAGCATGCCTAATACCTGAATAACACATACACACATTTATCAAACACTATCTCACAGTGAAAAACGACTAATATTCATCTTGAACAAATACCCAGACAGTACAAAAGAGGGTATCAAGGGAAATGTGTTGGCCCTTTGAGCCCTTCTCATTAATATCCCGGACAAAGCCAGGCATGCGGTGCGTGTGCCTGTTCTGCGGTGTTGGTCCTGACAGCGACACGGTACACGCTGAGCAATACAACAAGAGTGTAGGTACTAATAATGGTGAGAGCTTGTACTGGTACTAATTATAGTCACACCCGACTTAAAGGAGCTAGTATGGATATAACAACCTGTATGTGTCTATGCTAAGCATGGGTTTGTTTCTAGAATAGAGACAAAAAAAGGACTAGTTTTAGAATTCCACGAAGTCTAGCACTCAAAATGTATTATTATTTTTTTGACAGTAATAAAACATTTAACTTATTTTTTACATTATTTCGCAGAGGAGAAACCTTCGTTTACCGTCTTAAAAATATGCATACGTTCTTGCATTTTGAATTGTTTATGTTCAAACCAATATTTGATAGCCAAAGGAATTTCGGTAAAGGACGTGTTTTACCATCACTGTGTATGTCTATTATACGAATATCTATGTGTTACTAGTCTAATAATGATGATTTAAGTTTCAGCTAATATCACTCATTACAATAAAACTTTAACGAATTGCTATAAACCTTTATAAACGTCTGTGAACCACGATAATAGTAGTTTATGCAACTGTCATATAAAGAAGGGTATTAAAACACGAGTTTGACTTTTTGAAACGAGCGAACGCGAGTTTCAAAATAGTACCTAACGAGTGTTTTAATACCCGTGTTATATGCAGTTGCATACACTAATTTATCTTCACTAATAAAATTAATCAATTAATCAA
>LUGF01033683.1:90932-104056 GCA_001625245.1 Calycopis cecrops | reverse complement strand
AAAAAAAGATATTTCTAAATTGTATCTTAATATTTAAATCCTGTTTGCATAACTATAACATAATATTAATATCATAACGATGTTACAAAAATAAATTACTTTAAAAGAATATTTAAAAAATGTATCTAATAATAATTAACTTACTAATAATAATTAGATGGAATAATTAGTATCAATTATATCTTTGTATTAGACTTTGTAGCAATTATATGTAGCAAGTTTAGAATGTATGTAATGAATGGGCAAATAAATTATTATTATTATATTATTATATTTTGTAATATGTAAAATTGTAAATCTGTGAGAAATTTTGCAAATAAATAAAATAAATTTTTCTTTCTTCCTCAATAAGAAGTCAAATCGTAAATCCAGAATGTCAAGGTCTATTTATCAACAGACACAAATAACAAAAGACAGTAACTGATATCTTATTATACACAAACACAAGTAAGCAATTCCAAAGTCGTGTTCAAATATAAATCGAGTGTACGAAACAGTCTAAGTGCTGAGGGCTTTTATTAAATCAGCCATACTTGGCGAGATTTATCCCTTCCATGATTGTGTGTGGCGCAACAGCCACGTTGTCGCTGAAATGCCTAGGCGATTATGAGTCCTAGGTTTAGATCCCTTCTTACTTACTTAGTAGGTATGCTTTTCTATGTAATATGAAAATATATTCCAGTTTATTTTTTTAGATGCAAAGCATATCTAGAAATACTTTTCAATTTAATCTTGTAATATGTTACTACATTTATTTTGGTTTTTAAAAAGTTCTTAACAACGAACGTGATTCTAAATGAATGGTGCGCGACGAAAGCGCGGGAAAGCGTTGCGCTGGTATTACTATATACCAATAACTGTTTCACGACTTTAGTCCTCATATTTTTTCCATATTTATTTCTAATCCATTTCTCATACAAAGAGAAAGATACAAAATTTTCACATGTAAAGAGCCGAGTATTGGTGATGCTTACTCGCATGGCAAATTGTATTCAGATTTACGATTATTGTAGGCGAAGTAGCTTGTAAAGTACTCCATAAATTACAGCATTTCTCACGCTAAACATGTTTTTATAGCTGAGTTAGCATACCATGCTAAGCATCCTATGGTGTAATAAATAGCGTACCTAACATACATTTTAATTTTTAATACATATTGTAGTTACTTAACGGGTTTTAACAAAACTACAATATGTGTAACAAACGCGAAAGTCTCAAACAAACATACTTTGAATACTTCTACAAATGAATTTAATCATTATTTAAAAGCAATTAAAAACTGCAATAGTCTACGGATATCGAAGAATCAATAAACATGTGACATGGCACATATTTATTACATTCTTATATCAAAAAAATGTTACTGCCGGTAAGTCTAATGGTGCCTAATTTACTTCTAGTGGTAAGGTAGGTAGGTATTTTCAACCACATTGGTGAGTGGCAATATTATGTCAATGTGTTATTAGGATTTTTCAATTTCTAATAACAGTGCTGCGTCAGGAAGTGGGCGGTGTTATACATACCACCGTACCTCGGGCCACGTGAAGACATCCTGTGCTTGATTTTTGTCGTTTGTTGTCGTCCCGTCGGAATAGGAGAATAGCACTTGTGTCTGCGCAACACTAGGACGACGAAATCAGTCCAAATTACGCATAAAAATATACCAATCCCTAGTCGAGAACATTCAGCTGAAAGTCAAGAGATATTGATTTCAAAATTAGAACACTCTTTTCGCGATATTTTTTTTTAAATTCTACACAGCTATCTAGACGCAATATTGCCAATTATGCTAATGAACGTTATAACTCAATAGGCCTGTTGACACCTACCGTCCGCGTCGCTGTAAACTCGTCGAATACGGAGCAAGGACGTGCATCGATACACGATTGTATCGATATTACAACGTGAGCTGAATATTCGAGACGCATTAGAAGGAGACACTAAAGGTCAAGAATTATATCCGTGTCTGTTTGTACACCTGTTAAATAAAATAGGGGAGCGATGTAACCTGGAGGAGGTATGATGGGATTTGCATTACGATAGGATAGGGTTGCCACGATATAAGGTACTTCTGGTGTATGTGACCTAGCCTGAAAGTCAAGTGTATAAGACAAGGTAAAGCAGCTGTGTAACGTCTATTTTTGTGGACTTTTTTATGATATAGGAGGGCAAACGAGCAGCCGGAGCCATTTTCATGACAGCCGACGCCCACAAACATCCGCATAGAGGCTATACAGATGCGCTGCCCTCCTTTCTCCTCCCACCTCCATGGGCCACCGGCTAAGTTGTAAGCGTGAGGAAGTTTATTGACGTCAGTAATCACACGCCAATAGACCACATCTGCTCGTTTGCCTTAGCCCGCTTAACATACCATTTAATTACCTACTTCCACAAACATCTTTACAACATGAAGTTATGCTCGTTCACCGACTTCGTCTCATCGGGACCGCATAACACGTTATCACCTATATTTTGTGCTAGTGTTTTGTAAGCTAGAAGCTTTTGCCGTAGTTGCTGTTCTATACTCTCTTGACTATTTGATAATGATACTACACGGACGCTGTAAGTTGGGACCTGGAAAGAACACGAAAAATGCTTTCTAGCCCCGCACTTCCCCCGTGGTCGCCCTAATATGGCGACAACGGAGGTGGTGCGGGGGCAGAGAGCGGGGAATGGAATTTTCGCCAGGTTCAAACTTACGGCTGTCCGTGTAATATGAATATGAGGCTAGTACGTTGTTTGTATGCATCACTTATAGCTGGTAGACGATTGGACTAATATGTTACGTAAACCATTGTTAGTATTATTGAGAATACCTCAAGTAATTAACATTACATTGTAGTACGGGGCTCTTAACGATGGTTAAGGATCTTGGTTTAATGTGACTGACAAGAATGTGATGGGCGTAAACGACGTCAGTCGTCATTATGGGGGAGTGGGTCATCGAAGTGTGACGCGTGAAGCATGACAAGTATTCCAAGGTCACATTCAAGCTAACGCTATGTCTTGCTATATCTTGTATGTAAATTTGGGGTGTTATATTTTGAAGTCGGGCCGAGTTCATCTTGTCGGCTGGCACAGCCGCTAACACACGAATTTCGCTTCCCTTCAATCCCGCTCGGGATCCCGTTCATTTTACGTACGGGATTAATCCCGCACATGGCATGCGGGATCCCGGTATCCCGGTATTGCATGTAAGAAAGAACATTAGTGACTTCCGTACGAAAAATGATAACCATATATAGGAATACGAGAAACAGGCACAAATTAGATACCTATACCAATTCATAGGCTTAAAGAATTGCTTTCGGGGGCAATTCATAACATACGCCTCTACAGAAAGTGTCTAAAAACTTTCGATTTATAAATTTAAAAAAGTTGTTAAGATTTTATGACAGATTCCACATCTTGGGGTTAGTACCCTCCTCCCAGGCTGTTTCTGTATCATAATTATTGTAAATTGATAAATTGTATATCCTTTATAATACGCAAATGTATTTGTATTTTCATATTTTTTACTTTTAAAATATTTCATCACATCATGAGCCCCGCTGAGTTTGTTTCGGCGGTTCTTCGCATGACAGGGCTAGGGTTGAAACTTGGACCAGTGGTAGATGTAACTTTTGACATGCAAAAAGTAATTTCTGTAATTCTATTTTGAATAAAAACTTTTTCATTTTCATAAAACTTCAAATGACAGGGAACAAAGGGGAATAAAAAATGGTGTTGCAAAAATGCAGGTCGACTTGCGACATTAAAAGCTGATCATGGTAAATGATTAGCAGCATCATGAGGCAGTAACAGGTTTTAATTTTTGTCACCAATTTGAGTAAATCTGTTTTTAGTAAAATATATTTTTATAATTACTTTGAAGGTGCCAAAGGATATTTATGCGATATTCCCAAGCACCTATTTGCATACCTTCAACAAGTTCTTAGTAGCATTTCCTTAATAAGATTCTCTTTAGTAATCTAAAGAGTTTAACCGTAGCAAAAAGCATTAGAAATAAGAACTTTCTATGATGTATTAATTTCTTCGTAAATTGTCTCAAAACGCTTATTGACTACCAAGTGATAACTTTCACCTTAAACATGTCACAGGGGTCTATACAAACGTCTCAAACGTCTGTAGGTGGAGGAATGGAAGGAGGAGGAGTCGGAACGGTCGTAAAACTTGTGACCTGTCCTGATAATATATTGTTTGGTTATGGGCAATACAAAGTACTGTAACAAACAAGTTATAACCACGCTGTTGTGTACTCTTCGATGTTCTGGAGATCTATTTAATTTTACCGTTTTGACGCACCACGTGTTCTATTATTATAACATACTAGCAGACGCCCGCAACTTCGTTTACGAAAATCCGTTTTTTACCGCAGTCGGTTAAATCGGCATAAGTTAAGTCGGCATATAGCCTTCCTCGCTAAATGGACTAACTAATACTGAAAGAATTTTTCAAATCGGACCAGTAGTTCCAGAGATTAGCGCGTTCAAACAAATTCTTCAGCTTTATATTATTAGTATAGATGAGTGATATCTTCATCGTGTCTTTACAGAATATTCGAATATACCCACAAGTGTCGTACTAGAAGACGGGAATAGGACATTTCTATGATTTTCTGTAACATTTGTATGTTGAAGGGCATGTCCATTAAGCACTGACGTATTGCGGAAGCTTGAAAAATTCAGATATCCTAGGGCGTATAATCTGTGTCGTCCATTCCTTGTCATCGAAAAACACTTCCCGGGTCGTGGGGATTGAATACAGCCGTAATGTAGGACACTATTTTTTTTATAGCATAGGAGACAATCAGTCAAACGAGCAGTTAGGTTAGGTTAGGTTAGTACTGTAGTTACATCCGTAACACCCAAGGTCTAACAGATGCATTGCCGACCTTTGAGGAAAGAATAAGCTCTTTTCTTGAAGATCCCTAGGTTAACTATCTCTTATTTATGCTTATTACGTAATTTCAATTTATGTCAGCTCATCAAAGGCGGCAAAATAATAGCTGCTTCCAAAATTAAAAACAGCTTTAATGTTATGGATTCAACAGAATCTAACCGACATCATCAAAAACTAGTTAATACATTATTTATATGACATTAACATAATTACAACCTGATTGGCTTCATCTTCTGCGACCTCGGTTCTGCTTCAATTAGCATAGAAGCCTCGTAATATATTTATATATCATCTGTGTAACTCGTTCTTTAACATACACAATAGGTTTCATTTACTTAATGCGAGGTTGTGAAGTTTTATTGTATTTTTACGATCGCTTTGTAATATACAGTCGAGTTGTATTGCAGCCGAATTGGGTCGGCACGACCGGGATAGTATCGCTTCGGAATCATCAGCTGTCCGGGCAAGTTCATGTTCTATCAATGCGTAAAAGAATATTGGTAAAAGTAACATTTATAGCCTTTTAACTTGCAACTAATGAAGAGGGGTGGAGAGGTTCAGGAAAAATGTCAATATACTCAAGGACGCACACTGCGCTCCGCTTAAGTAACATGATCTTAGCTTAAGTGCATAATCAAATCAAAAAGTTTTTATTCAAAATAGAATTACAGGAATTACTTTTGAACGTCAACAACAAAATCTACCACCGGTTCAACCCCAGCCTGTCCTAAGAAGAACCGGCGAAACAAACTCAGCGGGCCTCATGTTGTGATATGCAATAAGGCCGTCAGTAGCTGACTGCTCGTTTGACCCCAATTACTATAAATAAAAATCTTCATGACGCTTACGACGATGGCAATACTTACAGTAATAAAGTCACACTTGATCAATAGCCTAGTCTGGCTTTCGAAAGTATTTAGTAAAACTGATTACAGACTTTACGTAGGTAATTAAATTGACTAAGGTGTGAGTGACATTTCCGTGGTAAAAAGCGAGTGACCGACACTGCAAGCAGGTTACGTACGCTGCAAACTCACAAGCTTTTTAATGCATATTATAATCTAGGTCGTAGCCCGTAGGTGTCAATTATAAACAAGTTTTATAATATAACTTGCCTCTCAGATCTCTCATTTCAACAAGATAACCAAGTCATGTAGATCACTTGATTATCTTGGTGACCAAGACGAGATTTGGTTGAGCTTTTCATTCTGATTAATATGTAGTTAGGTACGTGAAAAAGAAGGCCAAATGAGAGTTTGACAGAAATTCAGCTTGATTCTTCTATGCGTTCCTGAAAAATAATCTGGACTCGCAGTTCAAAAAACCGGACAAAGTTTTTTCTTATAATTGTCCGCGGCCAAATCAAACGTAGTTCGGCTTGTCTGGCTTGTGTTAGTCTTTTCACATTTGATCAACTGATCTTGCACTTTAAAAGCACGATTTAGAAGGGAGCGTTTATATACCTGTATAAAGGAATTTAACAACGAAAATTACAAACACATAACCTAAGTGTCCATAACTCAAGTGTTGAATTATATAAATTAAGTATTTTAAAACGATTAAATTGCTGTTCAAAGGGAAACAAAATTTAAAACTTATATTGTAGAAACGTAAGTACGATATAAAAGTTTTAAGTTCATATTTCAGTAGAGTCAATCCAAAAGCTTAAAATCTCAACTGATAACATACATAATAGTCATAATTTAGGCTCAAATTATTTACTTACATGATCAACAGTAAAAAGTAAGCGATATTCCTGTAATCCACCTGCCTAGTATGTACCTACTATAAGGTACGGAGGCTGTGTCGGCGTGCTAACTGGAATGTTACACCTGTGATCACTAAACACAGTGCTCTAACACTAAACTTAAGTTTAAAATACAAATATGGTTCTCACTTAATTCAACAATAACTTAAATTCAGTTATAAAACTTGATTTCACATATAAAAAGTTCGCGATTCACGAAACAAAACAGCAAATCCAACACAACACACAAAGTGAACGGCGGTCTAAACCGGACTAACGTGTGACTAACGTCACGTCAAACGCGCGCCCGAAGCGATGTATGTGGAGACGGAGATAGTGTGCGAGGGAGATGGCAGGCTGCGACCGCAACGCCACCACACCTGTCGTTCCTCATAGCAAGTTTGCAATTGCAGGTAATAGAAAGAGCTAGCAACACTGCAAGTTGCAACTATCGTATTTAATTACGCAAACGGCAAACTATTTGGCGGGCGGGTGTTAGCAGGAGTCAGGAAGAAATGTTGACACAAAAATGTCCGAGACCTGAGTATTATACAACGATGCACGTCAAATATTATCGCATATATTTAATTTGCCACGCGTAACAACTCATTAAAATTCTTCTTAATTATGCGGCATTTTAATTAAACAAAGATAATTAATTAACCAATTAAAGTTTATCAACTGTAAATCTTAATCCTTAAATATATAATGCCTACGCGTCCGCGTCGTACGTAAATTTCTCATATTCCCTCAAATTTCATAAAAGTAACTAGTTAATTTTAAACAAACAGCCTCTCCTTTCCTCGAATCTTTAGGTACAAATATCTGTGCACTGTGGCTTTTATTAAAATCTTCTACAGCGCGGCGTTAACGAGTTTTGACTTTTCTTAGGAATTTAAAAGGTTTCCTAGACCTTAAATTCTATTAAAATTGATTCGATTGATTTTTAGTAAGAAAACAGATACTAACAAATACCTTAAACATTTTATATTATAGGTACATAATATAGCAAAATTTTATATAGGTACTTAGGTATTTAAATTATCTCGAGGCTCTACAATTGCTCTACATTTAACAAAATGGAGTTGTGGAGATCAGACAATATATTCAGACAGCCCGATGACTCTAAAATCAGGAAGAATTTGTAAGAAAAGCCTGGTAGTGCCATGTGATTGCTGCTTAGTAGTTGAATTGGGTCGCACTACTGGGGCTGTATGTCTCGCCCACACGATTAAAGTAACAGCTGTTCAGTACAGTGTGCAGTGCAGTGTGCGTTTCGTGCGGTGCGTTTCCGGTGTTTTTATATGCTTTTGTTTTTTCTTCCATGTTTTCATTCGATGTGCCTGTAATAATGTTGCAAGGAGTGACTGACGATATTAGGTACCTACTCTAAGAATTATGGCTTTTACATTGCATTCCTTTTACAACGTATTTGTAGCTCTAGGCTAATGTCTACTGTCTATGGGCGTCGGTAGTCATGAAAATGTCTTCAACTGCTCGTTTGCCGTCTTAAACTATAAAAAGAAACAACCTTCACCACGGCGCAATTGAGTAAGCTTCCTATCTTCGTCCCTTATCCCGTGAGCAATAGCGCCACTTTAACCAACTCTTAAGTCCCCTCTTCTTGTAAAAGCTGTACAAATAGCAGCCCCATCGTCGCCTGAGGTGTGAGCTAGGGAACTCACCGTAGGGTGTGAAATGTAGATGAAACGGTCTGTCGCGATCATGTGCATATACGTCTACTTATCTCATACACGCACAGATACATTAACACACACACACACAAACAAGACCGACGAAAAGTGACAACTGTGCTACACCTTTTCGTATTGTAAAAGGTCTGGAAAGGGGGTGGTATGAAATAAATGACGACAACGTACTTGGTATCACCATCAGATCTTATGACTTATCTATTGTTTAATTGTCACCACAGATTGTAACTAAATAATAAAAGTGTTACAATTGGCGCCATCCAGTTTACCTACCTGCCTATAGTAATTGTTAATCTGTGGTATTTGTGAATAAAAGAGTCTGGATCAGGGACTCAAAAACACCCCTACAAATGTAACACTTTCATAAGGGTTACACATTCAATCTGTTACAGAATTATTTTTGTAACACTTATCACATTTCTTGCTTTAACTGTTGTAAACCGTTTGTTGAAACTGTTTCAATAGTTTTCTATTTATGTACAATAACATGACATCTTACGTGTATATCACGTACACTTCTAGGTAGATGTAGGTACGTATACCTACAGAGTAGACGTACAACGTAGAGTATAATTATGCCGATCTGAACATTATTGGAACATTTCTTCTTTCTAAAAAGATTTACTCGTTGAGATATAATTAAACAATGTTCATTGACCATTTCGTGTTTCATATTGATTCATTACCCACAAATCATCCATACTTTTATTCGCTCCGGTACCTATCTCTCGGTATACCGAGATGCACAGGGGTTTGCTGTTCCTACTTACCTACCTTCTATAAAAAAAATTACCATATTCTATTTTCCTAATATTGGAAATACAATTCCATCGCAGAATAGCGGCAATCGTATTCTCAAAATACTCTTAAATAAGAACGGGAGTGAAATAATAAACAACGACAATTATAATATATTTATTTTACGTGCCTGCGTGAATAAAATTGTATCGTGTCGTCTTGCTTAATGCAAATAGGAGGAAACTTTATAGAAAATATCGCGTCTACGTTATAATTACAGTGTATGGCACAAACTATACAAAATGTACAGATTATACAACTATTTATACTAGTATCACTTCAATGATATAGATGTAGCTGCGGCAGGAACGCCAGCAGGATCAGCGATGCTCCACCTGGAACATCAAATGTTCAATTAGTTAAATACGAAGGTATGATTGTAGTAGACGATGGTGTGACGAATCAAGAAAGATGGCGGGCTGCCCTAGATGTTGGCGCTCTATGGGTGAGGCCTACGTGTAGTACGGCTATAGGCTGATACGTGATCGAAAATACTGAGTTAAAAGAGGTGGCACGAATCACGATGCATGCAGGCATGCAGCCCACTGCCCAATAGCACCAACACAACCCGTCGATATCTATCTATTACACGATACCGGCGTAGGGTGACAGCCGTGTAGCCGGTAGCTAATGGGGGAAGAGGAGGAAGGAGGGCAAGGCATATAACCTCAATGCGGACGTCGATGGGCTATAGTACTTTAGACTTTGTAGTCGTTTCGTTTACATGACACCGCCGTATACGTAGCACAGCTATGCTTTCGCGTTTCGTACTCCGGTTAGTGAGTAGTACCATGTAGTAGGTACATAATAAGATGTCACGGTTAGAAAACTTTAAAATGGTAATCCAAATTGAAAGCTGAAAAAAAATAACATCAGGTTTAAACGATTTAGTATAATAGATAGCCCAGATACCATTAAACATTTAGGCTCTCCACTTCGCCCATCTGTATTCCACAGGACATGAATGGAACTTAATCCGAAAGGGCACCCACCGTATCTTGTAGAGTTAAGACTTAAGGCCCAGACAAACTATATTATTTCTTTTACAACTACTAAGAAGAATATGGTCACTCGCTCACGGCGACTTTTTGTAGCGATGCAGCCTTTAGCAAACACGCGACTGCATCGCTACAAAAGTATGCGAGGGCACACAGCTAGCGACCGCTTCGTGTCTGTATCGATGCTACGCGCGACAGCATCGCGACTGCATCGCTACAAAAAGTCGCCCGCGGTAACGAGGGCCCCAGGGGAATAGAGAGTGCTCTTGTGTTTGCGCTAATACATGTGTAAGAATATGAATAGGGGAATGAGTGAAGTGCACTCTCCACTTTAAAAGTGTAAATTACACTATAGCCTTCAACGTAAGCGAGTCTTTATATTGATAGCCTCTTTAAGGAGGCAGCTGATAGCTGGAATTGAACTTGGAGTACATTTTTACTGTTGCTTTTAAACGCATTGCTTTAAAAGATTACCAAACGTGATTGCAAAATATAATAGCACAAATTGAAGCCTCTCAATACACTACGTAGGTAATGGAGAGTAATTTGATATCTCAATATCATATTTCTCCTCGTCATAAAAATAAAGGTTTTTAATGTAATTACACGTACGAAGGTTAATATGTAATTGTAGCATCAACTCGAATTGGAGACTTTCGCAATGGTAGACGAAGTGACTAATAAAGCCAAGAGATCGAGAGTAACAGACTTAGTTTAGAAAGGAAGCAAATTAGAATGGCAATTGGCACAAAATCGACATCCCCTAGGGAAGAAAGAATGGCGGTCCCATACTGAAAGACGCAGTTTTTGGCGGCCAACCACAGGTTAAGGTCGCGGGGAATCTGCTGGATGCAAATAGGTTGGGACCGCTATCTCGATCTCGCTATGTCGAGCAGTGGACTCTTTTGGATGCTGATGATGATGGCGATAACAAGAGTTCCTTAACAAGAGTCAAGGAACGATAATAAATGGGGGATATTAGAGGACAAACGACTAGCTGCTTTGTGACTACCGCCGCCCGTAGACGTTCACAAAACCGGGAGTCTTGCAGACGCGTTGCCTGCCTTTAAGAAAGAGGTATGCTCTATTCTATATACATATAAGTCGTACTGGTATTTAATCTTATTAGACACAACTTCAATATTGCTGGTTCACCATGTCCTGATAGATTACAAAGTTAAAACCTCACTCACACAACGTCCTAGAAGCCTTATCGAATATCGGCGCTTTATACTCGTCGGTGGCTTCCAAAAACTGGTACATCGCCTTGAACCCAGTCCCGTCCAGCCGGTCGTTGGACCTGAACGTCACTTTGAAGAAGTTCCTCTCGGACTCCACGTGGAACTCCCGCATGCGGCCGCAGTAGCGTCCATACTTATTGTCCTCGGTCATGTAGTTTGAAAACTCCACGTAGTCGCTCGCCGAGACTGCTTCGCACCTGGAAGGTTTTGTCAGGGTTTTTGAACATCGTGTGTTCAGGATGGTGTCTAATGTCGTGAGACGGAATGCGATTATGAGGAAGGGCATCGCCAAGATTGAGTAAGAAGGGACAGATGCCCCTCCTTTTTATTATACTATTATTAGTAAGAGGTAGTGCCACACTGCATGCTTGCATGTAGCCGAATTGGGCCGGCACGACTGGGGAGGTACCTCTCGCTTACACGAGATCGGCGTAAAGTAACTGCTGTGCTGTCACGTTTCGTAGGGTGTGTAAGTAACCGGTGGCCTATGGAGGTGGGAGGAGAAAGGAGGGTAGCGCATCTGTTTAGCCTCTATGCGGATGTCTATGGGCGTCGGTGGCCATAAAATGGCTGCGACTGCTCCGGTCGTGCAGCCCCAATTCGGTGGCATGCAAGCATGCAGTGTGGCACTAACTATAGTACAAAATAATATATCGATCGGTATCTTGCTTTAAAAGTGTATGTAGGTAATTTTTTTGTGTATTGTAAAGAAAACGCTGTAAAAACGTTTTTATGTATTGTAATAATCTTCCGAGTGAGGGTCCGGAATCCTGTATCACGTTCATGGGTTCGCCTAGTACAGATTCCTCCACTAACAGTGATTAACACATCATAAGTATATTGTATATTGTATACCATTATGAGCGAAATAATACTCCCTATATAACTAATAATACTCACGGCAAAACTCCTTCCACCTCGAAGTGGGTAAAATGCAGGTGGACCTTCTCAGTGTGTCCCCCGTGGAAGAAGTAGGAGCACTCCGTGTCCCGCGGGTACGGGCCCGGCGAGTTGGGGGACGCGACGGTCCCGTTGCGGGCCTCGCTGCTGTTGTACACGAACGCGCAGGGGAACTCCTTCAGCTGGCGGCCCGTAGTGATGCCGAAGTCTGAAAGTTGAGGGTTAGGTTCTTCAATACTTACATCGAAAGCAAAGGACGTGAGCTAGTTATCCGTGTATATTTCTGGCTGTATTTTCATCTGTACGTCTGTCAAAGAAACCTTGAGTGCCAGTCTAAATATTTCAACCGAATCAGTTTTTCTTAATCTGAACTTTTGCAGTAGAAGTTAAGAGAAATCCGAGCGTGAGTCGCATTTTTTTAAAGGACATATACTAATGGATCTATGCTATAAGCTAAGCCCTAAAAAGTTGATTTCTAATCCGATAAAACTAGGCGACTTGTGGCACAGAGGTGGGCGTAAAAATGGTGGTCAGAACTCAGACCACAGCGTATTGAGTACAGAGTCTGTGTTTGCGCTTTGAGTCAGGTGTCAGACCTCCATTTTCCGCAGATTTCAGAAATACCTAAACAAAAATAATGTTTGTCTTGGAAAGTTGTAAACATATTTTGTTTCGCTGATGATCGCGATATTGTATTGTAACAAATTGCTGTTATGTACGTTGCCACTTTCCTCTGCAGTGGATGGGTGGACATGACCCTCCAACCTTCCCATGGCCCTTTTTTTCATTTTTTCACTACCTGTCCCTAATAGGTCATCTCCCCATT
>LUGF01033683.1:72354-90922 GCA_001625245.1 Calycopis cecrops | reverse complement strand
GGGGGGGGGGGGGGGGGGGGGGGTTACTTCACAGATAGTGGTCCCGAAGGAAGTGGATGGGTGGACAATGTCCCTGTAAGTTTGTCCTTTGGCCTTTGGGGGAACGGGGTGAAGGAGGACAACGCATCTGCATATGTGACTGTTAATGAGCGCCGTAATAAAATGATATTATATGACCTATGACAGTGTTTCTTTAAACGCTACGACAGAAACCGCAATTTCATTAATTATAATTGAGATACAAATTTAATATGTCAATAACATAAATAAATGAATCATCATCATTATCAATCATGTCTTTAGTGAGAGGTAGTGCCACGCTGCATGCATGCATGCAGCCGAATTAGGCCGGCACGAACGGGGGAGGTACCACTCGCTTACGCGAAACCGGCGCAAACTGACAACTGTGCTGTGTTTCGTGCGGTGTGTAAGTAGCCAATGGCCTATGAAGGGAGGAGGAGGAAGGGGGCAACACATTTGTATAGGCTCTATGTATATGCGGATGTCTATGGGTCATTAAAATGGCTCGAATTGGTCGTTATACTTTAAAAACATCAAAGCGGATAGTAAGTTCAAACTGTTATGTTAATACGTCACGCACCTACCTACTGGGGACCTGCAGTTGTGTGTGATGCATAATAAAATCCTTTTATCATGTTTATGTATGTTGTTTACTGCTGTTTATGTACTTGCTCATCTAATTATGATAATTTAATGTTGATATTTTAGCAGTTATTATCAGCAACCAGAAGACGTCCTCTGCTGGACATTGGCTTGCCACAGAGCGCGCCACAGGTCACAAACGCGATCTTGGCTTGACCTTTGACCTCGCAACATTTTTTTTCTTAAAACGAGGCAATTAATTTTAAGCAAAAAAAAAACTGTTATCCGTTTAGCAGTATTAAGAGCTGAAAAACCTTTTTTTTTTAATTTTTTTTAAGTTACGGGTTTATCAAATGCTTTCACAGATTTATCAAATACCTGCATATTAAAAACAACCATTGCACAATTTAATTAAAAATAATAATATGCATAGACTTACTTTCAACGAAAGAGTAGGATATCTTAAACCCTCTCGCATGCCTCGCGGACTGTGTCCCTCGAAATTCCAGCATCAATTTTGGTCCATTCGACATGATGGGGTTTGGAAGATCAACTCCACAAAATGTCTTGACGTTTTCCAAGCGGCCGTCAACATTTATGAAGGCTTGGAGTGAATCTACGTTCCCGCACCTGAAACATTTCAACATGTAAAATTTAGTGGCTTACTAATTTTTAGAATTTACATTTCTTTCGTTAACTAAAACTAAGTATAACTAATAGTAGTAAGAGACAGTACCATGCCCTTCTGTAGCCTTAATGCGTCGGTTGCCTGCACTACCAGGGAGGTAACTCTTGTCCACCTATGATCACCGTATTATGTGGGCGAGGCAGCAGCTATGCTGTTGCGTTTTGTGCGGTGTGTATGTTTCCGGTAGCGCATGAAAGGGGAGGGAAGAGGAAAGGCATCGATAGTCATGAAAAAGCAATCGAAACACTTTGATGACTACCTAATAAATTTATTATATACGCCCAAACCCCTTCCCCTCGGCCCTCACTAATGAGACAAAATACGTCGTGGATCTCGAACACTTTGAATAATCGTGCTAACACTTTGAAGGTTAGCGTATACTAAGTATAGCGATAAGGTTTAAGAGACTCCCTAAGTATGTGTCACTTTATTTCTTTACTGTTGTTATATTATTAAA
Organism: Calycopis cecrops; assembly: GCA_001625245.1. NCBI lineage: Eukaryota > Metazoa > Arthropoda > Insecta > Lepidoptera > Lycaenidae > Calycopis > Calycopis cecrops. The sequence continues at coordinate 89,174 of LUGF01033683.1, read as the reverse complement.
AAAAGGAAAGCCGTAAACTCCACAGAAAATAAGATTTTCTTAAATTTTTTTCTAGTTGTGCGCCACATGTTCACCAGCGGCACATCTGTTTCACGGTGATCATTGATTTATTCAGGATACAAACTATTTTATACTTACTTCAGAGTGAGAAACACGAATTATACCTACTCGTTCCTAAGTACAGCACTAATAGGTATATCTTAATACTTGGCCATATCTTGGTACTTAGATTAAGTGTCTTTTATCTGCATTAAAGTTAAAACGAACGAAATAATGAAATACACTTACTCAACAGCGCCATCTGCAGGTTTATATAAGAAGAAGTCTTGAAATATTAATCTAACTCTTTCCTTCCCTCTGCCGAAGAACTCGTAGTGACAGTGTGTGTTGGGAGGGTAGGCGAGTGGATAGTGCGGAGAAGTCAGCGTGCCGTGCTTGGACCCGTCGCTGTTGAATTCTTGGTGACATGATGAGGCTGAAAATAAAAAAAAAATGTACTGTTTGTGCTCCGCTGTTTCATCGCGTAAAAGTGTCAAGGAAATAACCACCTTTTTCGGGATATTATAAATGGTTTTTTGTTAAACACATGTGTACATTGTGTTGTTGTGTCATTGTGAATTGCTTCATGACAACGAAGCGAATAGTTGGAATTATTGTTAAAAAATGAATAGTAAAATTAAGATATAAATTGATGGATGACGTCTAAGTAATTACATTCGGTTTTAACAACTTGACCTCGGCGTTGCATTGGCGAGAGTGGATATGCCACTTTCTAGCATCGTAGATGTATACGAGATCTAAAAACGACGACGGCCTTTAAGAGCCATGGCCTCCAATTGCGATAGTGACATAGTACCCCAGAATGAAGTCGATGAGTGAGGCAGGACATCCTTGGTTAGCTGCTGACGAAATAAACAAGAACGACAGGCTGATCTTAATAAATGGAATTTCTTTGTATACTCGAAAAACATAAATATCTTGTTGCATTTGAAGCGCAACTTCTCCGAAAATCAAATTGTTTCAGCTCAGACATTATCGGTACATTAATTAAACATTAACCACCTCAAGAAAGTAATAGGTGGGGGAATGCAGTTATAAGTTTTATAGAATAGCACAGGAAAGTAAAGCTACTTATAAGTTATAGCACGCTAGCCGACTTGAACTCGTAATATTTTTCCCTGCTAAATGCGGTTAAAGAAGTATTTTACTTTAAAAAAAATCTCATAAATCACTGTGCATGTCATCATTAAAATACAAATAATGAAAAAAATTGTTGGGTAATACGGATTCAAGTTTACTATTCGAGGTCTATTAAATAGACAAAATGATTAGTTATTATAATTTGTGATTTTATTAGATGTCTTTTATTTTTTTTTATTTATTAAGATTTTTATACATTTTTTTGTACAAATAAAAGCATAATCATATTGAAATATATCTAAGTATTACACCTGACCTGATAAATGTTAAGATCCGTTTTGAATGAATGAAGCACTAAGCGCATGCGTCCGACACGCACGACCAAATCAATAAATTTTTCTACCGCTGCAAACTCTTAAGTGGTGTTATCGACTTATTCTAATAAAACTAACATAACAAGTTAAAACAACAGAGTTTAAAATATTGGTGGTTTGTGGTGGATTGGTGTTTATGTAATGTTTTTGCCGCTGCCTGAAACAGATACAAAAAAAACATTGACCAAAATATGCAAGACAACTGACGTTTGCGGTTTGACGTTGACAGTGATGTTTTTCCTATTTCTCATGCGAATTTGATGCGAAATGCAAAATTCAAAATTAATTAATTACATTTCTTGTTTGTTTTCTTCTTTGAGGCGTGTTTTTAAACTTTCAAATTAACTATAGAGGAATAGTATACTATAAGTAATGAATCAAATAATATTTATTGTGTGTGAATTTGAAGTATTCAGGTAATTAAATTTACGAGTATTTTGAGCTTTGTCGTTCGGATTAGAAGATTCAGCTTTGAATACATATTTTTTTAACTATTGTAAATATGTCGGATTCGACACCTTTCTTTATTGACCGAGCAAAGGGCGGTCGTGCATCATGCAAGGGTTGTAAAGGGAATTGTCCCTCGGGTGAGATACGTCTGGCGAAGCTGGTATATAGTCCATACGGGGAAAACCAGCAAATGAAATCATGGCATCATGTTGACTGCCTAATGAATGCACTTCTAAAACAACGTCCTACCACGAAAAGGATAGAATCTGTCAATGATATAGGCAATTGGGAGAATATGACCAAGGAAGACCAAGAGTTTGTGTTAAAGAAGATTAACGAAATGGAAAAACTTTATGAACAAAAAAATGGTGGCAAATACACGGCGAAAGTATTAAAAAATCAATTTATTGTACCCAAACCCGTACCTCCAACTGATAATAATGATAATGGAACAAAAGATACAGAAGATAATAAATTTTCTATGTTTCATGTATTGTGTCAAAAAATAGCTAAAGTAGATGCATACACAGAAAAAACAGCAGTTGTAAATAACTTTTTCACCAAAGGAACCACCGGTAATTTTGAAGGTGATTTGCATCTATGGTGTAAATTATTGCTACCTCAAGCATGCAAAAGGGTTTATAACCTTAAAAGTAAACAATTAGTTAAATTATTTTCAAGAATACTTAATACAGATCAGGATGATATGTTGACACATTTGGAGCAAGGTGATGTAGCAGATACAATACAGCAATTTTTTAGTAAATCTAAAACAGTTAAGCCAGCATCTGAAAGTACTTTAACTATCCAAGAAATTGAAGACTTCCTAGAAGAGTTGTCAAAACTGACAAGAGAGGAAGAACAAATATATCATTTCAAAAAAATTGTAAGGAAATGTAATTTAAATGACATGAAAATGTTGATCAGATTAATTAAAGGTGATTTACGTATCAATGCAGGACCCAAACATATATTAGAAGGTGTACATCCTGATGCGTACACAGTTTTTCAGACATGTAGAGACCTTACGATGGTTTTGGAGAGGGTACTTCCAAAAAATAGTGCTGTGAAACATAAGGATTCAATACAGAAGAATGTACAAGCCAAGCTGAGCTTAATGACTCCTGTCTTGCCAATGCTGGCTGCAGCTTGTAAATCTGTAGAAATGGCAATGAAAAAGTGTCCGAATGGAATGTTTTCAGAAATTAAATATGATGGTGAAAGAGTGCAAGTACATAAGAAAGGTAAGGAGTTCAAATATTTTTCCAGAGCATTAAAACCTGTGATGGCACACAAAGTGAGTCATTTCAAAGATTATCTTCCTCAAGCATTTCCCAAAGGTGACGATCTAATATTAGATGCTGAAGTGTTAATGGTGGATGTGAACACTGGTAAGCCACTGCCATTTGGAACCTTGGGGAAACACAAACATGCAGAATTCAAAGATGCACAAGTATGTTTGTATATATTTGACTGCCTTTACTACAACGGAGACATATTGATAGACATACCAATTAAGAAACGCCGTCAAATACTGAATGATGTCATGATTGAAATAAAAAATCATGTAATGTTCTCTGAACAAGAACTTATAAACAAACCTGCGGATTTGGCTAACATGATTGCTAAGGTAAAGACTACTTTTAACCAAATGTTATAAAATTATATAAACTATCTTTATATGATGATATTATTGGTTCCATTAAATATATTATGTTGTAGGCGATGAGCCTAATTAGTAATCATTAAAACTGGTTTATTATCAACAATGATTAGAACGGAGGAACTATTTTAGTTTTAATTGCTGTAAATGTTTAATTTTATAAATTCTTTTTTAATTATAATTATATTTTTTACATACAGTTTTACAAAAAGCACTATTGTCTATGAAAAAATTCTCAGTAAATAAAAAAAAAATATTATGACGACAAAGGAAAACACCTTTAAAATCAAATTTAAAGTTTATTATTAAGTTTATTTAATTACTAATAATGGCAAACAAAATATTAATAATTATAATATGATCTGAGCCTAGAGTTTTGGTTACAGCAGCTTATCTCTATAGGGACGAAATCTACACAATACATATTATAGTACACAAGTATTTGTGCAGACAGAAGTGCAGTCTACCATTATTCTCCTATTCCGATGGGACGATAATCCTACATCAGGTGCACTACAGAAGGCTTAACATGCTCTCGACGGCACATGCTTTGGATATGACACTAAAAACTTCCTGACACTGGACTATTATTACATATTTATAAGTTTAATTATATAATATTATAAAATAGTAATATAGTTACATTTGATAATTTAATGTTACATTTGTTTTAATATATTTGCAGGTGCTACAACTTGGACTAGAAGGACTTGTCCTAAAAGACCTACAGTCAACATATGAACCAGGCAAAAGGCATTGGTTGAAAGTGAAAAAGGATTACTTATTTGATGGAGCTATGGCAGACACAGCTGATCTTGTTGTTTTAGGTGCATGGTTTGGTAGGTTTTTTTTTTTTACAAGTCACATTCATAGTTCCCTTGAAAAGAAATAAAATATTTTTTTACAATTTAACATTTATTACTACTAGTTTTGAATACTCATTATCAGCTTTGTGTTAATAAATTGTGGAAATTGTCTAAAAATCTTATTTATTTATGAATTTCCATCAAGAAGTGTCAATACACTCCATCAATGATACAAAGTTAGCTTATAATTTTTTACTTACAACATAACATTGTTAGTTCTGGGGTATATATCTAATTTTCTACCATGATTATTCCCGTGACCGATACTATAAAATACTTTTATAGAGGTACCCTGTTAATGTCGGATGATATTTTTTTTTGTAATGTGTTTGGATATTTTGTTTTATTCTTTTTCTTTGTTCTTGTAAAAGATATAATATTAAAGAGAAAGATTTCCATTGCAAGATGGATGAGAATAAATAATCAGTTTCAATGCAAATGCAATCTAGTATTGACCATATCAATAATATACTTCTCTAAATAATCAAATATACTACATTTCACACAAGTACATGGTGTTATTGTTGTTAATAATTGTCATTTAAATGACATTTTCAGGCACTGGTAAGAAAGGAGGCATGATGTCGGTGTTCCTGATGGGCTGTCTGGATACAAAGAGAAGCAAGTGGGTTACAGTGACGAAAGTACACACAGGACACGACGATAAAACTTTAGAAAGATTACAGAAAGAATTGGGGCCAAACATGGTTAAGATCTCTGGTGAATTCTATAAGTTACCACAGTGGCTTGACTGTAATAAAGGACTGGTGCCAGACTTTGTTGCTGCTGATCCCAAGAAACAACCCGTATGGGAAATAACTGGTGAGTGGATTTTGTGTACCTTTATTTGTCAATTATTATTATAATTATTATAATTATCTATCCAAAATCACAATTGCGCAAATTTTCCGTTACATGTATAGTCTAGAATGTAGATTCTAGCAAAATTACGGTATGTGATGAAATCCAGTGATCGGTTGATCATGACAAAATCCATGCAATGGCTGGCCTGCGGTGGATGCGAGTAGCTGCAGATCGGTCGACTTGGCGCTCATTGAAGGATGCCTACGTCCAGCAGTGGACTGATAAAGGTTGATGATGATGAAACTACTAAAAAAACCAGAATAATAGTAATGTTGTCTTTTACTATTATTCTGGTTTTTTTATTACTTTTAGTCCTATTGCCTATCCATCTACAACTACAGCTATTGCGACATCCTAATTTATTTTCTCTGATATTTTGCATGATTCAATTGATATTCTAAATCTCATTAAACATTATAATTGATATCCGAAAGGAAAAAATAAATTTTCTTAATTTAAAAAAAAAACTGGTACTGATTTGCTAAATTTATTGACCTTAAAATTTTAATAAAATAATGAGAAAATACAAGGCGTCTGGATATCCACACGCCTTGTACTTACTATATTCTATGTATATATTAAAATTAACCATTTCGAATTGTGTTTTCCAGGAACTGAACTGACAAAGGCAAATTTACACACCGCAGATGGCATCTCAGTGAGATTTCCAAGAGTGACCAGAATAAGAGATGACAAAGATTGGGAATCTGCTACAACTCTAGAAGAGTTGAAGCACTTGTACAAAACATCTAAAGAAAAGACAGATGTGTCACTTTTGAATAAAGTAGCGGAAAGGGCTGATGCAGATGATGGCCCTTCTAAATCATCTCCTACGAAAAAACCTAAAAGGAGTCCAACAAAAGCCAACACCTTGGACAAATTTATTGTAAAAGGTCAGACAACTCCAAAGGACCAAAAAATCAAGGAGGAGGAAGATTCCGGAGATAAGAAAAGAAAAAGAAAAAGTTCTAATGACAGTGATGATACATTAGTTAAAAAAGAAACGAAGAAAATTAAACAAGAAGCAATAAGTCCAAGTATTAAATGTACAGATATGGAAAGATCGCCGAAAGATGAAAGTAAAAATATACGCGAAAAAAAGCCTAATGTTTCTATTAAAACTGAGCAAATAAATATAAAAACAGAAGTAGATGAAGAAGCACCGCTTTCCCTACCAGGTAGCCCCCTACCAGATGCATTTAAAGATAAAAGATTAGGTTTCTATCCCGATTTCATAAGCATACCGGAAGAGGAAAGAAAACACTTCGAAAGACATTGGATAGCTTATGGAGGGGAAGTGGTCAAAGCATTGAAACGCATGGACGTAGATTTTGTCGTCCACAACGAAAATACAATAGAATTCAACCAGATGTTAAAACTAAGGAAAAAAGTTCCCGACGACGTACGGCATATTACAAAAACGTGGCTGAAGGAAAGTATAAACTCCGTACAACTGATAAATCCAAAATATTATGCGGTTGTAGTGCTTCCGTGAATACAATTAAATTGAAAAAGCCCGGTTGTTTTAAATATGTTTCAACGTTTCCAGTCTCGATTGTGTCTTCATTAAGATGCCATTCAAAGATACGTTAAAATCTGTTTAGACATTCGGGCTGTTAGAGGGAAAATAGAAATATGTATACATATGCTCGAAACATTTCGACTAACCCTGCTTCTATTGCGACGAAGTAGTTGAAAAAATATTATAAAGTAAATTATATTTTAAAATTAATATAATAGTTTGAGTCTGTAATGCTGTGTCTTTTGGGTTATCATTAGAGCATTGGCATTTATGATGGATTTTATTTATTTCAGTTATGCTTTTGCAGACTTTGATTGTTAAGATATTCCAGATTAAAATCTTGTGTTATAATCGTAAATTGTATACCATTCATTGTAAATTAGCTGTGCCTCGCGGTTTCGGCTGCTTAAAATTGAAAAAAAAATAATATATTAAATTAATTTTTCATTTTATTAGTACAAACCCGACATTGTCCCGACGTTTTGTGTGATGTCCCGAGTCCGGAAAAAAGATAATGTGTCCCGACAAAACATATATTTAGTAGAAATAGGCTAAAAGCCATTAGTCAAATGCTTAGCTTAGCTTAGCTTAGCATTTAAATAAAATTTTGAAATTCAAACCTCTGTCAGAATGAAATAGACGAAATGTTTTTTTTTTTCGTCTACAAAAGTCCCGATATTTTTTAACTTTTTAATTATTTTAGTTTTAGAGACAAGTTCTTTGCAAAATACAAGCCACTGCAGTATTGTAAGAAGCTACACTTCCGCCTTATACGAACCACTTTAAGTGAGAACTGAGAGTACGGGTGATACTTCAGTAATATCCACTGTGCCTTGCATAAAATATATTGTAAATTACTAATCTAAGAATATTTTAGTATTTTTGAATTAGTAATTATTAATTTTTTTGTTCCTCAAATCATTTTTGTACAAGGCGAATCTTACAGATATAATATTATTGTGTGAAAATTAACCTAATGAATGTATGCGGGATTGTATTATTATTATCAATAATGATAAATTATAAGTTAAGTTTATATTTTTTATTAAAAATGTTGTTAATTATGACTATTATTTCTCCATAGTTTAGCTGTTTCTTTACTTTTGGCAGCTACCGACGCCCATAAACAACTGCAAGCAAATGCATGTGGCCTTGAATACATTTCTCCAATAGGCCACCGGGTTCTAATAAACATCAAGTAATGCGACAGCTCTGCAGTCACTTCACGCTGATGTGAGGAAGAAGATCAGTGGCACCAGAAAATCAGATTTATGGCACTGTTTCTTAAAAAATATTTAAGTATTAGAATTTTATTATTGTTCTTGTGTATTGAGTATTGTGTGTTGAGAGTGTGAGATGGAGACGCGAACGCAAGCGCCCATATAACAAACCTCTGCCAAATTCTATGGAGGACGCGGTAGCCATCCTCTAAACCAGGGGTTCCCAACCTTTTTTTGCCATGGATCTCTTTTGTATTATTCTCAATAGCAGAGATCATAACGTAATAGCAGAGATAATAAAAATTCTCACTCACTGCATGGCAACCAACGGCTTACCGCCCGCTAAATTTAAAATCATTCGCGGACCAAATGTTGACTGCTGCAGACCAATCAGGCAACCATTGCTCTAAACACTGATGCAATTCGGCTGCATTATTATAGATGCACAGTAAAATTATACCTGCCTATGAACCTCTCAATGTGTGTCTCCGACATGGACCATTAGTCTTTTTACCATTGGCAGAAGTGAACGCCTCTTCGGTCAAATACTCAAAGTTCTTGTAGGATTAAGTTTTAGAAGCTATCGTGAGTGCTAACCACCGATATGGCATGGATTTGTCTAATACTGCTCGTGATATCTTTGCTTTGTTTTATTTTAATTGTTATTTAAAACTACTTCTAGAAATACTTTGGCCAATTAGTTCTAGAGAAAAGCCCGTGTTTCTGATAATGAAGTGTTTTTCTACCATCGAATAGGTGGTGGCACTCCGTGGGCCGTGTGGAATCGTGACGGAAAGTATTGCTAATTTTCTTAGCATGCTAACTTTTATATATTATAGCATGCTAAACGCTATTGCTATGTCAAATGCTATTTCTAAACACAAAGCAGGCAGTAAGCGCTGAGACGCGAATAAAGGCTGTAACACATTATGCAGATACAGTAAGATATCTGTATCTGCGCAGATATCTGTCCGTATCGCTCTCTATACTAAACTCAAGGAGCACCATACTACGCAGATCACCTATAATTTATCGTCAAGCATCTGTACAGGTACAGTCATATACTTTAAAGCCAGATAAATCATAAAATCTTATCGTATCTGTATAGTGTGTAACGGCCTTGATAGTTGTATTAATGCATGACGACAGTGAAGGGACGCGAAAGCATTCGATTCATGATTTCGCGCGATAGATGTTAATTAGAGATAATATTTAGCAAATACTAATATTTGCTATTGTGCTAATGCTTCGTTAGCAATTAATTATGAATGTGAATGTTAATTATTCTATCACTAGCGCCGAGTCGAGACTGAGTGGTCGGCCATCTTGAGATGGAAAGTCGCCTATGTACAGATGTGGACGGATGCTGATCATCGTTATTTGAAAAAATCGACCCTAGGAAGAGGTAGAATTGGGCCGGCACGACTGGGGAGGTACCTTCCGCTCGTGATAGCGCCGAAATGAAAGCTATTATGCTGATGTGTTTCGTATGGCTTGTGAGAAACTGGTAGCCCAATATATAGAAGGAGCAAAGGAGGGTAACAGTCATGCGGACGCCCGTAGGTACTTAGGTACGGGCATCTGCATCGCCAAATCGTGGGTAGCCAGTAGGTAATTAGAAGGTTCCGACTACTGTCTACTCGGTTGCCCCTTGTACTACTATAAAAAAACCACGCAGTAGACATTCTAATCTACTCACAAACTTTGAGATCCAATAAGACTTGGACCGATTTCACAGTTTCTTATTAAAGTGACAACATTTCAAGTTGCCAGTAAGAGGTACTTAACCGGCAGTACTGGCTCAATTTAGCTGCAATGCATGGCATTACTGCCTCCAAAAAAATATAAATGATCTACAATAATTATAGTTGAAGTTATAAACAACAATATCTCAAAATTCGACAATTTTGCAGATCCGTGGTTGTAAGTAGTGTTCTTTTTTATCAGACTTCTTCACATGTTCTTACAAAGATCTGGGTAGTAGAAATGACACTTTTCTACATAAGTTACACTTTTGCTGGTGAAACTCACAATATCCCATTAAACTAGCCTTTATTACTAATGATACCTACTCATTTAAAATAATTTGAAAGCATCTAGCATTATCGAACGGAACCATTTAGCCTTGACATTTAGCACTTAGGCTAGATTTTTCGGAAGGCAACAGGTGTTTTAATTAAAAATACGAGAGCCTACGTCATTGCAGCGAAGCATCAGCGGAATACAGAACTGGGTTAATTATGCTGTGTTTCACATACAGTTAATGTTTCATTATGCTGACATAATTATGTTGCATACGTCTCATCATTATTAGCCTGATGCCAGTGATGAAGAGAAACTTTGCTACATGCGATGAAGTTTTGAACTCCTTTAGTAGGACAGGGAAAGGTAAGTTCTTGTTAGCAACATGCTTCGGAGCACAGGAAAGCTAAGATCACTCGTAGCGCCAGTGTGTGCTTCTAAATACAGGTGATTACCGGTACCTGCACTGTCAATGAAAGTCGGCAAGCTGTAGTGGCATTGGACAAGCCACATTTCTTGCAGAACTGATAGCTGCTGGGGAGACGTCCTCAAGTGGCCTCGTATCGGGAGACGGAGTATTGGACGGTCCCCTACTCTTTGGTCAGTCACAGTACAAAGTCCGTAAAGTGCCAGGACTTGACAGACTTGTGATCGCGGGGAGCTGGGAGAGGCTTTCTCCAACAGTGATCGTTATCCAGCTATTAATGATACCACTGTTACTCTAAGGCCCTCCAAATTTAATGTCAAGCAGGTAAGCCCTCAGGAATGTATTTCGTAAGAGTAGGAAACGCCTAATAATAAATTCCTTCTGAGCGCGAAATTATGTCTCTGGGGCTTAAGATTGATCTAACACTTCATCCCCGGAGAATTACTAAACGATAATGTCAGGTGACATTTATGTACGAGGTAATGCCACGCTGTATTGTCAAATTAATATTTAATGAGACCAAACTCCAAATGTGTTTTGTCGCTATATTAAGCTACCAGTCTGTAGGTATACAGATATATCTATGTATGTATTTTTATAGGTTGTTTAGATGGTAAACGAGCTATCATTTTATTGGCTAACTATTTGGACAACATTTCTAACGTCTAATTAAAAAAACATGGCGTCACTGTTGACAGGTTTATGGAGATGAGGATATTAGGTAAGATATTCTTTTTATATGATATAGGGGGGCAAACGAGTAATTGGAGTTATTTTCATTACTACCGACGCCCATAGACATCTGCATACAGATGCTCTGCCCTCCAGGGCCACCGGCTACTTACACACCACAAGAAACGCGACAGTACAACTGTTACTTTACGCCGGCCTCGTGTATGCGAGAGGTCGTACCTCCCCGGTCGTGTCGGCCCAATTCGATTGGAAGAATGTAGTGTGGCACTACCTCTTACCAGCCATAATGTGACAAACAAAGGTGCTCACTCAGCATTTGTCACTAACATCATTTGTAATTTCAGAAACAAATAGGTAAGCTCTATCTTGAATATCCCTAAACCCAACAAATCTGTGCGTATCGGTGAACCTTTTCACAATCCCCTTTAACAAAAACTATCGTTAAATCAGTTAATCTCGCACAAATTGGCCCCGAAATGGGTCCAAACCGAAATTCGAACCCAATAAAAGTTGTTTCATTGTGTTGTAAGCGCGTTACAAAATTCAGCCCGCAACTCCGCACTACGCCGGGTTAAACATTCACAGCCCCCAAATACTAAGAGCCTATCTGGCTCGCGTGTTCAATATTTAATCTGTTGCTGCGGCATGTACGGAACAGATACGAGGACTCGAGTGTTCAGTCTAGTTTACAACTTTTAGTGCACATATATTAGGTAGGTCTCCCCAGTTATTTGGGTGGCTGAAAAGAAATGGTTTCCTAAAAAATAACACAGTTTCAAATCACAAATTTTCTATTGTTGTCCCTGAAAGTACATAATGATTTGGCAATCGCAGATTCACTTTTATATACATAATACATATCTACTACGATTCAGAACATCAATGACATCAATTTATCCACGGAATAGATCTATTCCGTGAATTTATCTAAGTATAAACTCTAAAAATTCTCAATCAGGGGGGGCAAAAGAGTACCTAGTCAATATATTCATAATCGTATGTGGCTACCAAGTATCAACATCTTTAATCTGCATACATCTGCACCACGAGACGCTTGCATAGATTTATAAAGGACTTGTCTTTCTTTTCCTATGGGCAATCCAAGCCCTCGCAAGCTGCACGATATACGATAGCAATCATAATATCAGCGAGCCCGTTTCGAGTAAAACATGCGGCACTCTCCACTTACCGCATTTACCAAGTGCAACAAGCATGTACCTAACTCCCGCATATCTACGTACAGATACAATACACTAAGTACAATCTACACGTACAGTTCAATAAGCCCGTACACGGCCCAAGTCCGCTCAGATATCCTGTCGATCGGAAGTCCCCCGGGTCGGCACAGATAGCGACGCTGTTACGAGATGGAGGTAACAGATATCTCGCTAATCACTCGCGCCTAGTAATCTGCTAATGCCCGCATGCGTTGTGTTTATTTTCATTTAGAAGACTCATGTTTGACGTTTGTAAAAGATAAAAATACCTATAATTATATATACTAGGTATAATTTATAGTTACACTAGTTGCGCCCCGCGGTTTCACCTGCGTAAATTTAGATCCCGTGGAAAATAGAAAATCATCCCATTGCACCCCTTAGGAACATTTTTTTGGGATAAAAAGTACCCTACGTGTCAATCCAAGCTCTATGTGTGTGCCAAATTTCATGAAAATCGGTTCAGCAGTTTTTATGTGAAGGAGTAACAAACAAACAAACATACAAACTTTCGAATTTATAATTTTAATACGTTAATATAATCCCTAGGTTGGTAGGTACATATTTTATTCATTTTTAGTGTTAAGGGGAAAAAGAGCAATCGGAGGATACCGAGACCAATTGACATCAGCATAGAGACTATACAGATGCATCATGCAACGCTCCCAGCTCCTTTTCCCTCCATACACACCGCACGAAACGCGAGCATGTGAGCAAGAGGTCCACCTTCCCCCGTCGCGCCAGCCCTATTCAGCTGCAAAGTACCGTAGCACTAACTCTTACAAAACTCTTGTTAGACCCATAACGATATACATAGTTACCAACAGCCATCATCGCTTGATTGCAGAAACTTTTACAGAGTTGAAATGACTTTCGACGTAAACACGCGTAAAGGTATCTTGGCGATTCTATTTATATTTTATATCTACCGATACAAAGCTCAACAATTACTATACAAACTGCGTATAAAGCCTTAAATAATAATGGCGATGAAGATGACCTTGCTAAAATTTGACAAAGCAAGGTGCGCATAATGGAAAATTAAAACAGAAAAAAAGCATAATTTTTAAACATTACGCGTATTACATTAAGACATTAATAGTCTTTTTTTAATAAGTATAAGTTGGGCAAACGAGCAGTCAGGGACTTTGATGACTACCAACGCCAATCCGCATATTTATTCCTCTTCTACTCCCCGCGAATGGCGCTAAGGAAACTTACAAAAAGACGACAACTCCCAACATACCTCTCACTTTAGGCGGTGTAGGGAGAACCAAAGGTCCTTCAATCGAAGGTCTAATTTGATTGCAAAGCGGCATGGCACTATATCTTACAATGTAATCATTTTTTTGGAAAACTATCAACGGTAGAGACCAACCTAGACCTGAAACTTTACCCAGGGGTGTAGTAATCGAGGTAAACACAACTAAATGAACGACGGGATATTTTATATTTGTCCACCGAGAGGGCGAGAAAGGTATGTAAGTATCTATGAGGACCTTAATATTTTAGGGCGTGTACACAAAAGGTGCTAACGGGACGGAAGCTTCCCTGTCCGCCCTATTCACATCGCTTAGTTTCCGCTGGCACATTATACAACGAAATGCCTAGTTATGCGGTCTACATATTATTGTGTTATGCTACAGTAGAACATAGACATTATATTATATGGTTCATTTCTGAGAGACAATTTTTTTCTAATTAAATTTTTATATTTGTTTTTTTTTTGTTTTTCAGGTGAAGCATAATATATTCTCGATTATGTTTTTCTATATTGGAAGACAGAGGGTTCCATAAATAACCTATTCGATGGTTTTGCCACGGTACCCTAACGATAGAACTGCGACACTATATTAGGATTAGCTAACTAGTAAAAATAATATATACGAAACTGAGAACATTAGCTAATATTATTTCTATACATATAAAGTTGTCGTGTCACATTGTTAGTTACCATACTCCGATACGGCTCGACCGATTCTCATTAAATTTTGTCTCCTTATTGTGTATGTCTGACGATTTTTTTTATATTATAGGGGGGCAAACGTGAAGTCGGAGCTATTTTTATGACTACCGACGCCCATAGCCATCCGCATCGATGCTATACAGACGCGCTGCCCTCCTTTCTCCTCCCACCTCCACGGGCCACCGGATACTTACACGGCTTACGAAACGCGACAGCACAGCCGTCACTTGCGCCGATATCCAGTAAGCGAGATCTCCGGTCGTGCCGGCCCAATTCGGCTGCATGCAAGCATGCAGTATGGCACTACCTCTTATTCAGTTCCATCAATCGAAGAATCAACATCTATTTTTCATCTCGATATTTCCACGGAATCGAAACTTACGCTCGTGAAACCACGGGGCGCAGTTAGTATTATATAAACTTTACACTACAAAATATAAATGTTCCAAAGTCTGTGAATAATTGTAAACAGGCAGAAGTTGGGACTAACAATAGTGGCTTTCGTGTCGTTGCCGCGGTAATACTGAAACTTGCAGCCCGGCGTTTGTCTTCATTTGAATCTAGGAAATTATGTTCCCAACTCGCTCTATACTTTGTCTAGTTAATTACTTTGACGTGAACGATGATGGCGGGAAACTTAAGGCGGACATTTTGTAAATAACTTTAATTTTACTGAAATAAAAACAGGACTCTGATTTTTGCTTCGTAATAGTCCTCATTGTTTTTTCTATTGTATTGTATTTTATAATTATAGTAGAACAATACTTTAACTTACTATTTACAGATTTTTTAAGCAAACTCTAAATAGGTACGATTTGTTCATATGTATCGTACTTTGGTACTTATTTATCGAAACTTGAAGAAGGCAGAAGGGGCGAAGAAATGCTTGTCAACGTAGTTAAAGTTTAATTAAACTGTAAAGCAAGTTATCATAGTACATTTGCTACTTTCACCATTCGTCACCACATCATCATTGTCATATACTTACTTACTCGCAATTTTGAAAAAAACATTTTACTATATGTCCACCCTAATGTTGCAATGAACTCCAAAACGACCGACAATCGTCAGTTTTTGCATTAGCAGATCAGCGCAAATTTTTATATTTAGCCGACGTACAAGTAGTTATAATCTTTTATTAATATTTATGCATATATTTTACTGATAAGTAAGAGGTAGGAGGGGGAGGTGCCACGTGAGTGTAGTGCGGATATAAATGGGCGTCGGTAGACATTAAAATGGCTACGACTGCTCGTCGAACCGTTCTAGTATATGCTGTTAAAAATCATCAATTAGATATGCTCACATGTAAATTATGAAAAAAATATTAAACTGAAATGTTCGAAGTTTTCAGGAGATTGCCAAAAAGAATATCTTATTCCCGACCGGTGGGAAATATTCCGACTTTACCGTATCAAATATTTATGGAGAAATCTCCTTATGTACCGCATACCAGCAGAAGCTGATCAAACTTTCTGTAAACGCTACTATAAATATTGATAATATAACTGTAAAATCTCGGGTTTGCATCTGCGCTTTCCGATGAATAAGTGAATTATCACTGGAGCACAAGGTCGCTAACCGCCTGCCAACTAGAACTTGTAAATATACACGAAATGTACGAATAATTAGTTGTTGTCTTGTTTTGTTTGAAAGTCTTCCTATTACACGTATACTACTAATATTTTAAATGTGAAAGTTTGTTTGTTTGTTAATACTTCACGCGAAAACTGCTGAACCGAATTTCATGAGATTTGGCACACACATGGAGGGTAACTTGGATTAATACATTGGATAGTTTTTCTCTGGAAAAAATGGGATGCCATGGAATAATTTTCTATTTTCCACTATGATAATTATGTTACTATAATATTATAGTTTTCGTATATTTACGCAATTGTTGCTCATGATTACGATTTTTTTAACGGAATCTATCGCGTTTTATAAATATCCACTTGTAGAATATGACAGACACGGTTCTATCTTTCTATCTATTATATATTTATACATTCTATGTATCTTTTTTGTTGATATTAAAAAAATATATAATTTATTAAACGATAAATATTATTTTGAAATTAATTATGAGAAAAGCAATGTATATAGGTACCTACTCACTCACTCTTACGTATATGTATAACCACGAAAGCAGTATTTCTTTAGAACTATAAATACGAGGTAGGTACCTACATTTCAACTACGCAAAAAATTTCATTTACGTTGGAAACTTTAAAGAATAGATCCACAAATCTTTCTTGCAAATCCTTGGAGAAATGCTTCATTGAAAACAGAAATTCACCTTTTAGTTTGGTGCGCTATTCAATGTTCATAAGTACATATACTCGGTAAAAATTTAATTTATATGATATGCCCATGGGCGTATTCAGATTCTGATC
>LUGF01033683.1:49487-60347 GCA_001625245.1 Calycopis cecrops | reverse complement strand
AAGAATACTTAATATTTAAAAATAAAAACCAGGCCAAGTGCGAATCGGACTCGCACACCGAGGGTTCCGTAGGAACGGGAGGTATGAGAAAAAGTAATAGACGTTGAGAAAATTACACTTCCCTGCGACAAGTTGACAAACTTATATATGCGGGTGCTTGCATACATTTAGTATGAAATGCATATCTACTACATGCATAAGTTGGTTTGATTTTTCCAGTGATATAAATTGTATTTACCAATTTTTAGATTTATTCCTATATGTATACTGTAAGGTCTTACTTCTTGTTAAATTTCAGAATTCTAGCTCAACGAGGTTTTCAAAAAAGTGCGTTATCATCAATTTGGTTGATGTAGTATCCCGCAAAATTGTTTGCACAGTTTGTCTGCGGAATCAAGTCCCTTGTTTATTTGCACTGTGGATTATTCAATCTAAAAACAACTTTATATTCATACTGAATAATGTTTAAACTAATTCACGAATAAAAATTATTAATATATCACAATATTTGTTTTATTATTAAAATCATGTTACTACCAACCCTAGCGAGTTAGTTCTATGACGCGTTTGCACGTAAGCCATACAATCTGCACCTATATAAGCGCGTAAATAAGGTGCATTTTTATTCGCTGCGAACATGAGCGAGATTTTGTAGGTAATTATCACGGTAGGTATTTACACTTTTGTATGGGAGTGAAGTATCTGTTAGGTTTATTAATCTGTGGCAGTGCTTCGTTCAGCCTACACTTAACACAAGCTTTAGGGAACAAGCTTCTAGACTGTCACGCTAACTAGCGGCTGAAATGTGAACTTTGTACAATATAATATTTCGGTTTGATAAATTGTTTTAAGCTTTAACGATTTGTATTTATTATTTACTGTAAACGGGACTTAATCTACTCGTGACCACGGCCGTTGCATTACGGCCGAACCGTCGAGAGTCGAGGTTTGATGTTTGTAAGTTAATTACAATAGGGCACGAGTTTTTAGACTGTCATGAGGTTTGCATTTGGTGTTTATTTGTAACCTCTCAAATATAATACGAAGTTAATTTCATTTCAATAAATTTCAGACTAAAGTACTTACCTACTTTTTATTTGATCTGTTCAATATTACGTTATTTTAAATACATACTACACGGACGCGGTAAGTTGGGACCTGGCAAGAATGCGAAGAATGCTGTCTAGTCCCGCACTTCCCCCAATGTCGCCCTTACATGGCGATATCGGGGGTGGTGCGGGGGTAAAGGGCGGGGAATGGAATTTTTGCCAGGTACCAACTTACCGCGTACGTGTAGTACCTACTTATTTAATGCCTAAAATGAATACTGGGACAAGCCACATTCGGCTAAAATGCCTATGTTTATTGCACGATCCCTTGTATAATGTACCCGAGTGTGACTCGTGTGAGTTACAATAATAAATGAGTTACACTCAAGTTTGCATTACCTCTTAGTTTAAAATTTGAAACACCCGCGACTTCTGTTTGTTTAAACGTCGGCTCGAGCCAGCCCCGAACTCGAATTGGGTCTCCTTATTTGCACTGCGGGTATACTGAAGTTTTAAGACAAATTGCAAAGTTGTGAAAGATAATATTTGTTTAATATTGAAACGGCATAATTAGAATGTATTTGCATTTAATTGGGAAGCTGACTTTGAGCCATTGCAGTCGAATACGCTGTATCGAGCTTTATCCCCTGGTTGTGCATTGTCTATGAAGCAGACTTTGAGACAATACAGTCGAATAGTGTTGCGTATAGGTATATCCCCTGGTTCATGGTTGTGTTTTATCTATGGGCGTCGGTATCCTCTTACCATCACTAAAATCTAAATAAAAATAAAACTTCCCTACTTCACACCGGTGTTACATACTTACATATAACATAACCTACGTTTATTTAGGTATGTATTACTTACGTATACAGTGTTATACGGGTATTCCCTTTTTACAAACGATTAACGATAATACAAACCTTTTCACACACAATTATAATATTAAAGAATAAGCCCACAGGACACAGGTAGGAAGGGCCCTTCCTACAAAGCTGTGTAGATAGTAGAATATCCTTTGTTCACTTTAAAACAATTATAATTTAATTTCTTTATCACTGAATGTGATTGTTGGAGTCTACTTCACGTGAGTACATCCGTGACAATTTTAGAACCATCCCAATATCACAACGCCACGCCATGCCAGATACAACGGTAACATATCTAGCACTTGATGCACAAAATTTATAGAGATAATGGTATGATTACCAATATTAGTACATAAAAAAACATTTTATTGTTTAAATTTTTAATTAAGTAAATTAGAAAAAATCTTCATCAAAATAATGTAAGTAGGTACCATTTGCTACCTTCAAGCATAATATTATGTGAAGTTTATAAATTATATTGATACGATTATATTAGGTCCCAAACTAATGTTTTTTATCAAAATAATGGTCGCAGCTAGGGAATGCAATATCGGGATACCGGGATCCCGTATCATATGCGGGATTAATCCCGTTCGTAAAATGAGCGGGATCCCGCGCGGGATTTGCGGGATTGCAGAGAAGCGAAAATCATGTTTTACGTAGCGCATGGCTGCTTTCTGCTGCTGGTCATAATATAGTTTGTAAGGTCAGGAGACGTTTAGCAAATGAAACAATCAACACCTTAACGTTTTTAAGAAGTTATTTTCAAAATAATGTTCAATTTTCTACTTTTGTCAATTTTAATTAAAAAATTTTTAGTTTTCTAACTTTCTCAATTTTAAATAAGTAAGTTATTTTTTAATAAATGATTATACATATAATTAGATTTGTTTCATTACGTACCGTCAGAAGTTATAAATTATGCATGAAGTTTTGTTCATGCGGGATCCCGCAAATACCGGGATCCCGCGGGATCGAAAATGTCCAGTCCCGCAAATACCGGGATTGATTATTTAGGTACTGCGGGATTGCATTCCCTAGTCGCAGCATACTTATCAACTCGGAAAGGGATCGTAAACTCCTCGTCTAGAAAATCTGTCTAGCCTATTCTAGCATCCCACAGGTAATTTTTTTCGTAAAAACTATCCTATATGTTGATATAGGTTCCCATCTAACCATATGCCAAATGTCATGAAAATCTGATTTATAAGTAGTTTTACCGTGAAACAAATATATTAAAGTAATCATCCCATGACATCCCACAGGAACATTTTTTCGGAATAAAAACTATCCTATGTGCTAATCCAAGTAACCCTCTATGTGTGTGCAAAATTTCGTGAAAATCGGATAAGCAGTTTTTGTGTGAAGAAGTAACAAACAAACATACAAACTTTTGCATTTATAATTTAAGTAGGAGATTTTGTATTAAAACATGTTTTTGTTTTAATTTCATCTACATACAAGGTCGATAAAAGCGAGAGGCATTAAATAAAACCACATATTAAGTGTATAATTTCCATGTATACATGCGTGTAGCGTGGCACTACATCTCACAAGATGATATCTAATTATATTAGTGCTCATTTGCTCTCTTTTTGTTGATTCCTTGTTATGGATACGATGTGTCAGCCACGTGTTGGTATAAGAAGCTGCATACTGCATAGACAAATCAATTACTGTTATCACACAAAGGTTTATTCATCGTCCACAGCCAGAAGACTGGCATTGCTGGAAATAAGAGAAATGGACGTCTTCTGATTTTTTTTTGTAATTACCTGCTTATAAAAGTGTGTTTCATGTCAAGTAAATGAAAAAAATACATGCCTTTACTACATGTGTATTTTTTCATATCTTCACGGAAAAACCTCTTCCAGTGTAATTTACAGAAAGTCGATTTAGCTGAGATAATATGAAAGTCGCGCGTTGTACTAAGTTTTAGTGAATCGTCACCACCAGGCGACGGCAAAGGAAGCTGCGGTCTCCGCGCAATTTGATCATTTATTGCTGACTGTAAGTACGGTCAACTGGACGCCAAACACATTAAATCTAAAAATACTATTATTAAAATATGAGTTTGACGAACTACAGCCGCAGTAACATGGCGGGTTACCGAACATGTTACGCCAGGGTTCGCGGGTTCGCATCCCGGCCAATGTACGTTAGTTTAGCCCCATAGTAAGTACCGTAAGGTCTTGTGTCACGGGTAGGTGGGACAACGGAAATATATTTAATATGTTTTATAAATTTAAGAAATTTTATATAAGTAGGTATTTAAGATTTTTATTATATAAATACATACAAGGTTGACACAAGCGAGAGGCATTAAATTAAACCACATATAAGTGCCTATAGTTAATCCGAAACTATTTAAAATAAGTTTACGACAAATACCTATACGAAAATACTCTTTTCAAACAAGTTAAACAGCGAAAAAACATAAACGTGCTTTGTACCGACTAGTACACCGAACGGCAATCTCGTACGGGGTGAATGACCCCGGCGGCCATAGTCTGCGATCAGTTGCGATACAGTGTGTACCAAGTGAGAAAAATCTTTCCTGTGGCTAATTTATTGCTCCAATTAATCTGATTTTTGTTATATAGCTTGAAAATAATACACTAAATATATGGTTTCATTTAATTTTTATTCAATTATTATTTTATTTTATTAAAATTATTTAGCCAAATTCCTACAATACAAGTCCTTACTGGACTTTGCTTACATAATAACTCTGTATTTTCTCCATACTAGTAAGTCCACATATTAAATTGTTATAAATACGAAAATTTCCGCATTACCATACCAACTTCACTATTCCCACAGGCCCGGCCGCCTGGACTCTGACAAGCCGCACTAAACGCGACAACATAGTCGTGTGACATGTGAGCAAGTAGCACCTCGGTTATACCTGTGCATGCAGCAATAGCGTCTCCTCTTTGCTTACATACCTACTATACTCGATATTATTTAAGATATCATCATCTTTTATCCGTCTACTACCATCCTTCCATAAACACCAAGACGACCATGACAGTATTATTATTATTAATAAAGGGGTTCTCCTCATAACATATAATATGTATATTAATACCTATACGTATCAAAAAGAAACTACTAATTGTTTAAGGAGAAAAAACATACATACATCGCCTTCAGGACATGTTTATCTGCTGTTGTCAAAAAACATATATGTAGGATAACAAATAAAAATAATGGAAATAGCGGATTTGTTGTTTATTTAGCGCGTATCTTATTCAATATTGAACAAAGCTCAATACATTCGATGAAATATGTTGTAACAGAAATAACGTTGTCAATGAATGAGCTGAAGGCATCTTGACACTTCTCGGCTGGTTTCCTTCTTCTTGAAACAAATCCGCGGCCGAATCGACGCTTACTAAAAATAGTGACATAACCAGACCTTACGCTGCTACTCTTACGCTTAAATAACGGAGGCAACTCTCCTCTCAACTCATCCGCAATGGAATATCCCAGAAATTCTAGCAATTGTATTAGTAAATTGAAATGCTCGTAAATAACTTCCTTACGATCCTTTAGAACATAACAATAAATATTTACGTAGTATTCTCTTAAGTAATCCTCAAGCTCGTATTTGTCGCAAGCGAAACCTTCCAATGGGCCTTCTGGCGCGGAAAGAACATCGTAGGCGCGAGTTCGAGTGCCCTTCTTGCGACGTACGGAGCGATCATAAAGTCGGTACTTATACTCGGTAATCACTCGTTGGACGTCCATTTTCAAATCTTCGTAAATAATTTTATTTTTAAATGTCGGGTACCTTTTGTATGCACGTGTAGCTTTATATTTATGTTTAAGTAAGTCTTTCATGTACCTTGGAAGTTTGTACTTCTTTTCTGGTGAATATGTGCTGAACTTGATGTCGTTCTGTATTAGGTGTGACGACAGGTAGCGATGTTCCTCGGGAGTTGATACCCGCAGCCTTACGCCGTCGTCGTACTTATTCATATAAGACACAAATTTGATATCGTTTTTCATACCGTTCCGTACTTCTCCCGCGTACCAGTCCTTTTTGTTTTTGATAATTATAAGTGGTAGCTTCTTTTTCACAACTTGGTTTTCAGAGTCAATATGTGGCTTGCTTGATTTTGAATCTGTTACCGTGTTCTTGGTCGTTTTTGATTCTTGCTCCGAATTGGAGTCAGTCGCAGAGTGGAACCCTTGGGCCGATTCCGACCCGGAGGCGGAGAAATAACCTTGCGTTGATTCATCATCATACGCTTCATCAACAACTAAACTAGTCTTCTCTTGCAAGTCGTTCAAGGACGTTCCATTCAGACTCATATTTGCACAACAGTCTTAAGTCTTTACTAGATATTCCTAAAAAATGAATTTAGGTTCGATTAACAAACACAGATAATTTACTAAAAATTTTTTCGAGTCTTAATTGTTTAAACTGTAACGACAATTACGGCACTGGGCGAATTACGACAACAAGCACAAGACGCAGTCACAAACAGATTCCCGAACCATCCCGAACGTACAATGTGTATAGGGTGAGAGAGGGAGAACGGTAAGAATGAAAGAGATAACAAAAAATATGCCAAAATAATTTGCATCTTTCTGCTTTTGCAATAAGATACAAATTTGTGTACACATTTAAAGGTTTTCTATTGTTATTTCATTTTAAGTTTTAAGAACTCGAAATAAAATATTTAAACACGTTAGAATAATAATTAATAACGCATTATTATTTTCATAATATTTAACACTAGAAACATAAAACCGAAATGTAATATCTACACACCACAGCTGATGAGTTTTCAAGTACTTAAGTATTATTTTTGTATTTAATTACAAATACTGAAAATTGGTAGATTATTTAGAAAATTAAAAATATATATTTAACTATGGTAATGACCTTGCAAAATTCATGGTCTCTCAGAATGAAAAAAAAATAATATACTTATTATATAATGTATGGTCGTCCCTTAACTTTGTAAATAGCAATAACACACACTAATGATTTGCTCATAAGGTACTGGAAATATAAAGATTTGCTAAGTACTAAGTAGTACAGGTAGATTAATTAATTAATGTAGGTCAAATATTTTCGTATTCAATCAAATTTTCAAATTTATTATGCCTATTGGATTACTAGTTACCCCATGGATGTGACTAGCAGTAGTAAGTTCGAATTTATGTGTACTTAATCATAGACTTAATAAAAAGTATTTATTTTGTCTATGTCTACAGGGACAGTAATTATGGTATCTTAACATTTATATGTAGCTAAATCTGAAAAATATCTACAGTTTTAAAAGGAAACATTTTTTGCAATTTTCACACTCAATGAGATCCTCAGAAACGTAATAAAGCTTAAAAACAAGAGTAAAACAAAAGATTAGCGCTTCGCTGTACAATGACATTTATTGACTGCACTCGAGTTTTTTTTATCGCAAGGACTTGGCCGAGCGCCAGAATTGCATTTACGATGTAAGTTGTAACGGCGAACCTGACAAGACTTTCGAGCATCTAATGACTGATAACTGATAAGATTTAGATACAGAGCCAGCTTCATTATCGTTGTTTAAGTATTAATAATTATTAGAGTACAGTCGGAGTGTATTCATGACTACCGACAACGTCCAGGGATATCTAAATTCCTTCAGATGCGTGGCTGTCCGTCCTCCTCCCCTATTTTCGGGTCACTGATATACCGCACGAAATGCGACAGCACAGCTGTCACATTTCACCTGTATCGTATATATCCGCGTTCGTGCCGGCCCAATTTCACTATTAATACAGCGTGGCAGTTGGCACTACCTCTTACAACAAGGTGTGTTGATTGTTATTAATATTTTTTGTTTTTTTCCCTTGTCCTGTGGCTCTATATTAAAAAGTGGTTGATTTAAAATTTTTAGAGGGACTAACTGGTGTTAAGGGGCTAAACACAGAACACCAGTTAAATTAATCTTATGTTCGTACCTATAAGCCAGAATTCTAAGAGAAGAATGTAAACGATGGAAAGCTATTTGACTGATTATCTAAAATCTGTTAGGACTTGTGACTGTGATCTGTTATTTTGCAATTCGAAAATATTAAGGTAGCTTCTGGAAATAGTAAGATTTTTACTAGTTGTAAATTATAAAGTTAAAGCAATAAAAGAAGACACAAATTGCACTAAATCAAAATATATTTCAGTGAAAATGAAAAAAATTAAAATGAAAAAGTTTTATTCGAAATAGAATTACAGGAATTACTTTTTGAACGTCAACAATTAAATCTACCACCGGCTTAACCCTAGCCCTGTCCTGAGAAGAACCGGCGAAAAAAACTCAGCGGGCCTCATGTTGTGTTGAGATGTAAAATTAAAAAATATAAAAATACTAATACATATTTTGCATATTATAAATTATTGTATAATACAAAATAAATTATGTCCTAGTACAAGTAAGTACAATCCATACCCAATGACCAATCGAGCGTAAAACAATCGCAACGCTTTACTGCGCCTACGTAGCTTAGGTACTGTAATGTTGTATAATGTACCCGAATGTGACTCGTGTGAGTTACAATAATAAATGAGTTACACTCAAGTTTGCATTACCTCTTAGTTTAAAATTTGAAACACCCGCGACTTCTGTTTGTTTAAACGTCGGCTCGAGCCAGCCCCGAACTCGAATTGGGTCTCCTTATTTGCACTGCGGGTATACTGAAGTTTTAAGACAAATTACAAAGTTGTGAAAGATAATATTTGGATAATATTGAAACGGCATAATTAGAATGTGTTTGCATTTAATTGGGAAGCTGACTTTGAAGCAGTCGAATAGCACTGTTGGGTTTATCGTCTGGCTGTGCATTATTTAAAAAGCAGACTGAGGCATTGCAGTCGAATAGCGCTGTACCGGCCTTCCCTGGTTGTGCATTATCTACAATAAAGCAGACTTTGAGGCCCTACAGTCGAATAGCGCTGTATCGGGGTTCATCCCCTTGCTGTACATTGTCGATGCGACGGTACCATGAGTCCATGACTGAAAATCCAAAAAAAAAATATACCTCCGTACCTCACACCCGTCGGTGTCATCTACATACAATGTAACCTACACTGTACACATGTAGATTATAGGTATGTATTACTTTGTACGTATTCCCTTTTTACAAACGATAATACAAACCTTTTCTATCACAATTATATTCTTTTTTTTTTTTTTTTATGATATAGGAGGGCAAACGAGCACGGAGCCATTTTCATGACTACCGACGCCCACAAACATCCGCATAGAGGCTATACAGATGCGCTGCCTTCCTTTCTCCTCCCACCTCCATGGGCCACCGGCTACTTACACACCGCACGAAACGCGACAGCACAGCTGTCACTTTACGCCAGTCTCGTGTAAGCGAGAGGTACCTCCCCGGTCGTGCCGGCCCGATTCGACTGCATGCAAGCATGCAGTGTGGCACTACCTCTTACCTAACGATTATAAGATTAAGCCCACAGGAAGGTAGGGCACTTGCTACAAAGCTGTGTAGATAGTAGAATATCCTTTGCTCGCTTTAAAACAATTATAATTTAATTTCTTGTATTTAATCACCGACTGTGATTATAAAAGTCTACGTCACGTAGTTCAACCGTGACAATTTTTTTTAGAACCACGTAACCACGCCAAATACATAACGGTTACGTCTCCAGCGCTTGATGCACAACATTTACAGATATCATGGTATGATCACTAATTACGGAATTAAAGATTAATGTAAATTACAAATTATTACCTACTAACGCCGCGACGATATTTCTTTTTTATGGTATAGGGGGGCAAACGAGTAGTCTACTAGTTTAGTACTACCAGAGGTACTACCGACATAGACATCCGCATAGAGGCTATAGGTACAGATGCGCTGCCCTCCATTCTCCTTCCACCTCCATAGTTTACCGGTCACTTAGGGTCAATTCACACCAAAAGCGCGGCGAAGGGCAGTGAAGCGGAGCGTAGTTTATGTGTCATATGAATTTCTACTTTATTTTTATTGCTATAGTACTTAATATCGAATTCTCGCGACTTCTGGAGCATTCCAGCGACTTCTCGCGCATTCCAGCGACTTCGCGGGAATCCGCGCGTCTCGTTCGAGTTTCTCATGAAATAATAAGTATTATAGTAATTATTATAAAGTTGAAATTCATATGACACATAAACTACGCTCCGCTTCGCTGCCCTTCGCCGCGCTTTTGGTGTGAATTGACCCTTACCCATCGCACTAAACGCGACAGCACTGCTGTCACTTTACGCCGGTCTGGTGTAAACGAGAGGTACCTCCCCGGTCGTGCCGGTCCCATTCGGCTGCAAGCACGCAGTGTGACACTACCTCTTACAGGTTGAACCGTTGAAAATAATAAAGGGCTGCAGCCGCTAGCCGCTTTGAGTGGATCTGCAGGTTACAGGATCCCTTCAGCGACAGGCTGGCCTCGGCGAAAAGGCCATACTTCTTCTTATCCCTCAGGCCACCTGAACTATAACAAGCCGCACGAAACGCGACAAGACAACCAAGTGGCATGTGAGCGGGTAGCTCCTCGATGTGCAATAGCATCACCTCTTTGCTGATAAAGTGTATTCCATATTATTTATGGTATCATCATCATCTTTCATTCGTCTACTGCCGTCGTTGAACACCAAGACGACCATGACTGGGCCCAGGACATCATTACTTTATGGGTTCTCCCCATAACATTTAATATAATATGTATACATAAAAAATCGGAACTTGTAAGGAAGAAAAAACATACATACTTTGCTTTCAGGACATGTTTGTATAGTTGTTAAGTTTAAAAACATATCGGATTCAAAAATAACGAACATAGAGGTATTGTTTATTTAGCGCTTATTGTTTAAACAATTTTGAACAAATCTCCATACATTCGGTGAAATATGTTGTAACAGAATGAACATCGTCTATGAATGAACGGA
>LUGF01033683.1:35520-46915 GCA_001625245.1 Calycopis cecrops | reverse complement strand
GCGAAAGTTTGTATGTTTGTTTGTTTGTTACTCCTTCACGCAAAAACTACTGAATTTCATGAAATTTGGCACACACGTAGAGAGTAACTTGCATTAACACATAGGATTTTATCCCCAAAAATGTTTCTATGGAATGCCATGGGATGATTTTCTATTTTCCACGGGAATGAAATTTACGTGGGTGAAATCGTGGGGCGCAACTAGTAAATAATATGTTTGCTTTTTTGTATCCATATATTATTTAAATAACAATCCAAACATGTTTCTTCTTTCTACACTTACTCGCATCGTAGAAGTAATCGAGGTTTCGAACGACGCGACGCAGTGAATAGATTGAAAGAAAATGCTAACGTATGTATTTACTTATCCATTCATCATGTCCGTTTTGATATATTTTAGGGTAATAAGTTTTTACTACACGGCAACTCTCACTCAGCGCACACATGTTTTGCGGTTGTCAAAAAACTGGCTTCATTTCATTGTTGAGAACGCTCCGTCTATACTTTTTATTAAGTCTATGATAAAGCATATATAAAGATCATAGACTTAATATACTTTTTATTAAGTCTATGATAAAGATTTGCCAAGTACTAAGTAGTACAAGTAGGTTAATTACTAATGTAGGTGAAATATTTTCGTATTCAATCAAATTTTCAAATTTAGTGTCTATTGGATTACTAGTTACTCCATGCATGTGACTAGCAGTCGTAAGTTCGAATTTCTATGTACTTAATATTGTAAATCTACAAGGACAATTATGATATCTTAATATTTAAATGTCACTAAATCTGAAAAATATCTACAGTTTTAAAAGGAAACCTTTTTTGCAATTTTCACGCTCTATGAGATCCTCAGAAACGTAATAAAGCTTAAAAACAAGAGTAAAACAAAAGATTAGTGCTTCGCTGTACAATGACATTTATTGACTGCACTCGAGTTTTTTTTATCGCAAGGACTTGGCCGAGCGCCAGAATTGCATTTACGATGTAACGGCGAACCTGACAAGACTTTCGAGCATCTAATGACTGATAACTGATAAGATTTAGATACAGAGCCAGCTTCATTATCGTTGTTTAAGTATTAATAATTATTAGAGTACAGTCGGAGTGTATTCATGACGTCCAGGGATATCTGAATTCCACATGGAGGTGTATAACCTCCACGTGATGTCCTCCAGATGCGTGGCTGTCCGTCCTCCTCCCCTATTTTCGGGACACTGATATACCGCACGAAATGCGACGACAGCACAGCTGTCACATTTCACCTGTATCGTATAAATCCGCGTTCGTGCCGGCCCAATTTCACTATAATGCAGCGTGGAACTACCTCTTACAATAAGGTGTATTGATTGTTATTAATATTTGTTGTTTTTTCCCTTGCCCTATGGCTCTATACTAAAAAGTGGTTGATTTAATTTTTTTAGTGGGACTAACTGGTGTTTAAGGGGCTTAACACGGAACACCAGTAATTAGGGTTGATCTTTTGTTCGTAATAGCCAGCATTCTAAGAGACGTAAGAATGTAAACGATGGAAAACTTTTTGATAGTCTGACTGTAGATGAATATTCATAACTAAAATCTGTTGTGTCTTGTGACTGATACCTATCTGTTATTTTGCAATTCGAAAATAATAAGGTATCTTCTAGAAATAGTAAGATTTTTAAAAGGTGTAATTTATAAAGTTCAAGCAATAAGAGAAGACACAAACCGCACTAAAGCAAAATATATTTCACTCCGAGTACGAGTAAGTACAATCCATACCCAATGACCAATCGAGCGTAAAACGAGCGTAACGCTTTACTGCGTTTACGTAGCTTACACATATTTCAGAATCATGTTCGTTCTTACACATATTTCAGAATCATGTTCGTGCTTAAGGAGTAAACTCCATTTGCGTGTTAGAGCTGACACAATTTTTCCCAGCCGGTCTCAACAAGGTTTAGCTGCAAAATTGCAATGACATTTCTCACAAGATTACGCAGATACAATTCAGCCCGACGTCATTTTTCTAATTAAACCGAGCACAGCGCAAGTAATTGAAAACCGCAGTTGCAATAATTGATTTATTATTTTAAAAGCCTTTGAGTAGAAACGGAAAATAAATTGGACCAATCAGATTACGCCCCGGCGTGCGGCACGGACAAATCGTCTAATTTTATTTGCTCAATTTTGTGTTCGAACGCCTCGAGTGCAGGGTGTGGGATGTCTTATTGCAAAAAATGTTTACCGCTATACATCAATGCAGTACTTAGTTTGGACGTTGAAAAATGGACGAATTTCAAAAGAAGTATTCTGAATATTCGTTCGAAGTATATTCGTTAAGCTTGACGATGAAATGACAAGATGGATCATGGATGTGAACATTAATAAACCGTTTATCGTTTGCCAGTGATCAGTGGCAATTTATCGGATGTGGCACCTGTCTCCCAATATAAAGAAGCATAACCAATTATTTCATTAATGTTATGTTTGGCTTGATAAATTCCGTTGGTGGTTTGATCATTAATATTATCCTGCATTTATGCATATATTAGAGATGGGCTATTAGGCTCTATGGATGTATTTAAAATAAGTGCAAGTTTTATGCAGATTTATAAATTAATTAATGGCTGCACAATATCTACCTAATATTTCGATTGTTTGTAGTTATAGGGATTAGGGGTTGGTATTCACTAAAGATCTCAGACTTATTTACCCAATGTACTCAAAGAATTCGAATTTTGTATTAAACGGTCGATTTGCCGAGCTTGGAGCGTCGTGCATTCAAGAAATATTTTTTTTCGTCAGCTTGTATATTTTTTTTTCGCTTGCTGCATGGAAGCAGAATTCCGGTAAAAATGACCTAATAACCTTTTCTCGCCTGATTTCTTTGAGATTTCAGGCGAGAAAGCAAAACGTATGAGTATTATTAGAAAGTGTATGACTGAAGTAAAATTTAAAAATACTACATTGACTTTCCATTATATTGGCTAAATAAATTCGATTACACAGCACACACAGCATTTTATAGGTTTTAAAGTTGTTTCATTGGTGAGTTTTTACGATGTACGAACAAGTCCTAGTTAAGTGCCCGAGCTATGTGCCATCAAGAGACCAAATCTAGTTAGCAAATAGATGCCAGATGGGAGGACTAATATATCTGGACGTCCTTGTCAGATCGCCACCCTAGGAAAGACTGTGAGGCGCTGGTGGTTATTAAATAAATTGACATTTCAAATATTTACAAAGTATGAC
This sequence comes from Calycopis cecrops, assembly GCA_001625245.1. NCBI lineage: Eukaryota > Metazoa > Arthropoda > Insecta > Lepidoptera > Lycaenidae > Calycopis > Calycopis cecrops. Next base: position 43,682 of record LUGF01033683.1, on the reverse strand, counting down.
GTCATTTGGCAAATTCACTCGTCTACGGGAGCTTTCAGTCACGTCACGAGGCCTTTGAGAGTCGTATTATCATTAAACTCATTAATATATTATCACCGTCTATCCACAACATTACAGTTTCTATTAAGATGTTCCGCGGGGCGAAATTAATAATTAATTATATTACAAATTCAAAGCGAGGCACTAACTGGTTGAATTAGTGTTTAGTTGCAAGCTTAACTAGAGTTTTAATTACGAAAATTAATTATTTATTTTGTATTTATATTGCCATGTTGTGCCATGTGCAAACTGGACAAGTGACTTGTACACTTTATTATATTTGAGAATGTTATTTAAATTTTATCGAATCAGTTGTTTTCGCAGTTATAATATTATAGTTAGATAAGATTCGAATCTTTTGTCCCCGATCTCTCAAAAATTAGACCACAACAAATCCTTCCGCCAATACATTAACACACCCCGTTAATAATATTTCATAATAAACTAATGCTATAAAAATAAATAGCTTTAAACCTTTACGTCATTCTGCGCAAAACGAATTTGTCAAATCCCACCAGCGGCGACAGTAATCGTGTTACTCAAAAATGAAATCTTCAGCTCAAACGCAGTGCACCGTAGCGAGTTGACGTAACCAATCTCCGGAGGCCCACAACTAGGACGCCTTGTAGTTCACAAGTGCAACATACACTTGTATCCACTCTTCAGTTCCTATGGGACGGAAAGCTGCACGGTCCGACCGGAGCGAAACTAGGCGCAGGTATTACCTGCGGAGGTTTTGCTTTTGGAATTAATTTTAGAGTATACTCCTTAATAAACTATTTAAGTTACACCGTAGGCGTTTCGTTTAGGCCGCCTTGTTGCAATGATGGCAAATTAGGAAGTGGTAGTGCCAAGCTGCAGCCTGCTGTACTGTCCTCCTCCGCTACTGACCGCCTCTAAAGTGACGGTAATGTATCGCTTATCGTGCGGTTTGTGAGTATTCGGTGGCCCAAAGGAAAGCAAAAAAAGACAACGCAAGCTGTGTAGAGACATTGGTAGTCATCTAAACGTTCCGACAGTTCATTTACTCACTCACCTCTACAACGGAAAAAAAAGTAAACAATGCCACGAAATATTTCATATTTTCGATCTCCCCGTGGTCAGGTCACAAATGAACCCGCTAGAATGAGAGTTGCTTCAACTGCAATCGTTTGCATTTGGTATCTGGGTCAGCCAATTTCGCTCATCCATTTTGGACTCAACCTTTGGCTTCGCCTAATGCGATACACAAAACGACGATGGAGCTCAACTAGAACTTTTTAATTTTTATCCTACTGCTTAAGGAGGGATATGTTTTCGAGCGTATGTGTAAATTGTGTGAACATTTATATTTTCTCTACTAAAATAATACAATACATGCTAATCCCCCCAGAATGGCCGACAACGAGCTAGACCTTGTCGGCGATGGCGAGATGAGCTGGAGTCCTTCCGGAAGGACTAGCCCTGTCTAGCACATAACAGAGAGTAGTGGAGGGAGAGTAGAGAGGCCTTTGCCAGCAGTGGGACACACGAGGTTGAAAATAATAAAATAACTACAATTTGATCGGCAAGACGGATTTTGTTTTTTGACAATGACTTTTAATTATACTTGACCCATGCTTATATTTGGCTCATAACATGGGACAATAAAATGTAATTTAAGCAGTAAGATTTTATGTTCCTCAACATAATGTTATGTTATTAACATACAACTGTTTGTATCTATGTATATAAAACTCAAAGGTGATATAGTCATCTATCAACGCACAGCCCAAACCACTGGACGGATCGGGCTGAAATTTGGCATGCAGGTAGATGTATGACGTAGTCATGCGCTAAGAAGAATTTTTAGAAATGTAATCCCTAAGGGGGTGAAATAGAGTGTTGAAGTTTATATGGATTTCTTAGAGATTAAATGCGGGTGAAACCGCGGCGCACAGCTAGTTCTTACATAAATGTACCAAAATATAAGTGTATACCTAATATTGAGACTACATGTTCACTTAATTAGATATGAGTCATGGCGTAATGCGTCCCTTTTTACTTTAAGTATTAAACTCAAACTTTTCTCGTCAAATCAGTCGACGTTTACTTAAAAGTGACATCAAATTGCCCCATGAAGCCTACGAGCGTTTCGGACCTCATTAAAAAATTCATTTATGAGTTGCTAAAATAAATTTAATTAAAAAAACAAAAACCTGATTGCTTTAAATATTTAAAAACTGAAAGAAAGAAACAAGGCTAGACACTAGACGCTTCTATAGTCTTTTCTAGACCCTGATGATTTTTTGTCAATATTTCAAATGCAGTTCGACCGTAGTAGCTTCTACAGTATCTTGTCTTGTTTCTTTCTATACAGTTTTTAAATATTTAAAGCAGGGGCTTATGTTTTTTTAATTATTTTTTGTATAAATTCTTTTAAAATTAAAACTACAAGAGGTGAATTTAAATGACGATTCCTAAATATTATCATATTTAGTAATCTTCATTTAAAACCCTGCATTTTGATAGCCCACTCGATGGAATTGAGAATATTTTTTTAACTTACAAAATGGGCCTCATAGAAGCCGCCATTTTTATATGGATGTTTTAGTGATATTTGCACAATTAAAACGACTTTTACAAAGTATTACTTGACGACATATTTTATCAAAATCAGTCCAACCGTTCAGTTGATGCGAGGGAATACAGAAACGGACAAACATAATTCATGTCAAATATATAAGACTAAAAATATAACCCTAATTTTGGGCTTCGCCGCAGTCGGGTAAATAGAAATACTATATTAAAATAGAAGTTCAAAAGGCCACAGTAAACATATATTTTGATCCTATCTAGAAAAATGGTAATGATACTACCCAAATCTAATGCTTACTAGACATCTTGGTCAGAATAGATCTTATAGAATATAGAGAATGTTTATAATCAGCAGAAATGGATGAACAACGAATTTTGACCAAAGTCCATACTTCGCAAAGTATTTTTCTACGCTAAGAGAAATTTTATTCTAAAAATATTTAAATGTAAAATATGGTTTTCTTTCTGTGTCTTAGTGAAGTTTCTGGTACATTTAGTGGAAACATAAAAGCAGAATTCCAACGCGGCATCACAAGGTAAACATAAAAGGCAACTTTCGTTATTTGGAAAACACTCAGCACGCCCTAAAAACTGTTATTTAAAGGTTCTATTTTGGTGGCTTCAAAGTGTTGTCAAATTAGAATACGTGAGCATGAGTACGAGAATATAATGTTGTAGATATGATTGATCTGACCAAAAGGCCATTAAGAATCTTTTTATTTAAAAAAAGAGTATGGAACAGGAGGCGAGGATGTAAATTGTAACCCCATTGCACTCTCGACGTTCGGAGGTGTTCTGTCAGGTTGGAGCTGTTCTCCCTTGATGGATCTCCACCTTGTCGTGGTGAGGGGGCTTAGTAACCGACGCTTGAACCATCGAGGGATCCCAGGAGGGGCGCTCCGAATGGGCTGGAGCCCCTGACCGCTCTGGATGTGTCCGTGGAGGAGGAGTCGCGGGAGAAGTGACGTAACGTTGTGACGTTGCCGTGCGCTCTGTCTCCCGCTACCGAACGGGGGCGCACCGTCAGATGCGTTGGCGGTGGGGCCGCAAAGGAAGAGGAGATGCGGTCGTTGCCCCCCTCCATGTCCTCTGCGGCCGTTTAATGGTTGGCCCCTGGGTGGCGATCTCGGTGTTTGTCTGTCACCCTGTGGATGGGGGCTATGGAAGTAAGGCGCGCCTTTGTGTTTTCTGGCGCGCCTTGCTGTTGGAGAGGAGCTCCATGTGGAGAAAGGACAGTGGCGGTTAAGCCGCTAAAAGTCCGACATAAGCCAGCTGCTACCCCGGGCGGCTGGGTATCCATGAGGATTACCCACTATAAAAAAAATTGCAATAAATTACCCCTTTTCAATTCTCATTTTCCATAGGTGCCTTTTAGGAAAACGATGCCTGTCATAAATGTAGCAAGCGGTAAAACACATTTAAACACTAAAGTATTATTTCTTTTTATCCAAAGATGCTTATTTGTACATCTGTACAAGTCATCATCTATCTAGATGCAGATTTATTTTATGGAATACTAGCAATCATAGTAATATTTATTAGCATGAATAAAAATATACGCACACATACGTATTAATGGATAAAACAATTTACTGTAGCGGTTTTGGCATCGACTCTCATTGGTTTTGTTTTGCATAACGAGCACTGCTCCATACAGAATCAGCACAATTATCTTTATTGGTCACTTTATTATCGCTCGCTTATGCAGCGTGTGCGATTCGGCTCTACGTATTAATGTAGCGATGGACAGGTGAGTCAATATTATCTCATTATTAATTCAAACTGTTAACATTGTTTTCACTAGATATCACAGGTATTATCGATCGATTTAGTGCATTATGCATTGTAGTGAGAGATAGTGGTATTCTACATTACAGCCGAGTTAGGGAAGCGTGATATATGGCCACTGATTCGTATGACGATGATAAAATAAATATTAGATAATTGATAGTGAATGTTGTATTGGAGTTGTTAAGTTATTGTAAAGAGGATAAGTCCTTTCTTTGTTCTTGCGAAAATTAAAATACCTAAGGAAGTTTTTGCATTCAATCCGATTTTGAAAAACGAATTTTCATCAGATTTCTTCGATTTGAGGTTTTAGTAATCTATTTCGAACATGAGGGTTTCATACCTCAGAAGGAACGGAACATCTATGACTTTGCTATCCGTCTGTCCGTCTGTCAAGAGCAGAGCTATTATGCTAAAATGCTAAGACTTGCAATATCTTCGCACATCTGCAACCTCGCAAGCACATAATGAAATACACCTGTAAGTTGACATATATTATATAGCCATTACTCATATTTATTCCTTTGCGCTGGCACTGCAGCTGTAACCTTCGCCTTTATTGAGAATAATAAAAGTAATAAGTAAAAATTTACAATACCAATAACCATTAGAGGTGGCCATTCAGTATTTGTCTCGTCAGTCGTCACTACATAATGACGTGACACTGAATCTGACCCCTCATTTTCGTTCGCTAGAAGCGACGCAGTTGGCATTTCAGTTGGTTACTTGGACGTTCCTGGGTGTGGAATGCCCTGAGTATAACTCTTATTCACTTGCATTATATTTTCGCACCTTGGTATATAGTTTCTCTGTGTTCGTTTAGACTGCTGTGTGTAGATGAATACTTATGACTCCAATAATAATACGAGTTACACTCAACAATGTCGTGAGAAAGGTCTATTTTGGATGGACTAGAGATGATGATATATCCTGAAGTATTCCTCGATAAATGAGCTATCTAACACTGAAAGAATTTATAAATCGGAGATATAGTTATTAAGATTAGCACGTAAAAAAACCCCGCAAGATTAAGCTTTGTAATATTAGTAAAGAAAAGAAATTGAAGTATACGGTCGGTTAAGAAATATTTTTAGCCATCCGGGGTCATTTTGGATATTAATTAAACTTGGGGCAATCATTCACTTCGTTGGGCAGACGCTCAATATCTCAACTTCTTGCCCCTCGCACTTAATATTCTTCCACTAGCGTCGGCTAAATTAATTTTCAAAACTGTAGAAAATACTGACGGGTCATTGGAGACGACCTGCTGCCCGAATGCTCCGGGTTCGATTCTGGTCATGCTCTTCTCAAAATTGGCTTGTCAGTTCTGATGTGAATTGCGAAAGTTGATACTGTAAAACCTTCACGACAAGTATAAGACAATGTCACTTTCATGGACGTTCATCAAGAAATAGTCGACTTTTGAGCTGGTGAAGTACGAACTTTTTCACACATCGTTGAAATTAAGTAATGATTAACTAATATACAGGTAAAGTTCGTTATGTGTAGGTTTCGACTTATAAGACTAACTCAACTTGACTGGTTTTTTTATAAAAATGAATGTAAAATAGACAATAACTACTATGGACAAGGCTGTCATTACACGGCTCAAAAATGAAACGACTTAGGTGTCGATTGGACAATTTAAACTCACTAGTCTTACGTTATCCAACAGCGACGTACGCCAAGCGGGCTTGTAATATATAGTACGACATTGAAAGTTTGTTACAAACATCTCCACGAGCTGGCCGGGCAAGTTGCAAGTCACGTCCTGCTCCATGAGTTGGGAAACGCCCACTTCAATTCCAATAATCTTAAGTTTCATCAAATTAGTTTTTGCAGACAAATTGTCCGTCACGATTGAGTTTCAAACATTGTGGGGTATTTGAAGATCAATATACCCGTTTATTTATCGTTGGCTCAGAGTGGACTTGTGTACTAAGGACTTCGAGCGAGGCCGTTTTACTATCCTGTATCTCTGTATCTTTCTTTTTTTCTTATTTAGATGCGTTGGAGATTTTTGACATGAGAAAAATCATGACCTGGCAAAACCGTTATACTACATGTACCGCCATCTATTATCATATGGAAGTTAATTATTTTTTAAATTAAACTTCTTGAGGCACGTTGGGCATTGCCAAGTAATAATCTTCTATTTCTAATTCTGCGACAATAACCTATACCTATAGTATAGATTCTCATTAGCGGCTTCGTATGAGACCCACTGTTATTCGAGCATATATTTTCAGCAGTCAGGTTTTATGTTTTTTAAGTTATTTCTATACCTGTATTTAAGGTACAAAGAAACGAAGTTATTTTAGCAACGATCTTTCTTGCTCATAGTCGTAGATATTATACTAATATCTCATAGTTTTCAATTGTCCGTCGTAGTAAAAACCCGAAGGTTTGTACATTAGGAGTAAATTGAGGTAAAAAAGAGTCGAGCGGACGCCGGAGTGCCCCTGGAGTGGAATTATCTTCACGGAAGTTCCTCCGAGTTTGTAGATTAAAGATAACGAAATGTAACAAGGACGCTTCATTTTATTTTCAAAAAAAAACTTTGAAACTAGTTTCATTGTGTTTTCTAAAGGAATATTCTGGAATCAAAGTTAAAGCGAAGTTCTATAGACGAGTGTCATTATATAAGTCCTCTTAAATTGTTCGCGTTTATTCAAACGAGGAGTTTATAAGGTGCCTATAAATATAAGTAATTTTATTTAAGCGTCGAGCCGCTTACCATAAACCAGAATTTAAAGACTAGACATAATATAACCTCCTTGTCTGATGACTACTAACCCCCAGATATTATTCCGGACTTTTATTTCTTATTTATTAATTACTAGCTTTTCCTATTTCAAAACTGTAGGAGGTTCTCAATTCTTCGGGATGATTTATTAATGTATGGTGGTAGGTGGTCCCATTGTCTGACCAGGATCTAATAATGGGATCCTGGTGAATTTGAAGGAACTCCCCAAATATTATATACAGTAATACACCGATTTACGCGAACCAGTCACATCTTTAACTCAAACGACATATTAGTTATATTTTTTTTAAACTTCCTTTGTCTAAATAGCTATGTCTTCTATAATCAAAGTTTACTATAAAAACATTCGATCCCAATTGAAAAGTTCATTAGTATTATTTTGTGTATACATTTATACCCGGACATACGTGAATTCGCCTTCCGCGGTTGCAGCTCGGACCCATCCACCGCGGAACTTTGAAGTATAGGACAACCGATGACGATTTCGGTATTTTTATATGTAACTTGTTTGTCTGTTTCTAAAAATACGATTAATATATTTAAAAATTTCATAAAGAGCGTTTAGGTAGTAATAGATTTTGACAGATTCCATATCTTGGGATTAGTACCTACCCTCCTCCCAAGCTGTTTCGGTGCCATAATTATTATAAATTGTATTTCATTTATAATATGCAAATGTATTTGTATTTCCTTATTTTTTAGTTTTATAATATTTCATTTTTTTATGGTATAGGGGGCAAACGAGCAGGTGCTTAGTGACTACCGCCACCCATAGACATCCGCAAAACTAGGTGTCTTGCAGACTCGTTGCCGGCCTTTATGGAAGAGGAATGCTCTTTTCTTGAAGATCTTTAAGTCGTATCGGATCGGAAATACCGAGGAAGGCAGCTGGTTCCATAGTACTGTAAAAAATGGCGTTTATACCGCACGCATAAATTCCGAGACTATGGACAATAAAGCCTCGACTTCAGCCAGAAGTTTGTTCCGATACTCGGTGACATATTCCCGGGAA
>LUGF01033683.1:19557-33426 GCA_001625245.1 Calycopis cecrops | reverse complement strand
GCGTCGGCTAAATTAATTTTCAAAACTGTAGAAAATACTGACGGGTCATTGGAGACGACCTGCTGCCCGAATGCTCCGGGTTCGATTCTGGTCATGCTCTTCTCAAAATTGGCTTGTAAGTTCTGATGTGAATTGCGAAAGTTGATACTGTAAAAACATCACGACGAGTATATTAAGACAATGTCACTTTCATGGACGTTCATCAAGAAATAGTCCACTTTTGAGCTGGTGATGTACGAACTTTTTCAATAATTTACTTTTTAAAATGATATGCAATTATATAGTTGAAATTAAGTAATGATTAAATAATATGTAAAATTCAATATCTGTAGTTTTCGATTTATAAGACTAACTCAACTTGACTGGTTTTTTATAAAAATGAATGTTAAATAGACAATAATAGGCTGGCGTTAAACGGCTCAAAATGAAGCTAGTCTCACAACGTTATCCAACAGTGACGTACGCCAAGCGGGCTTGTAATATATAGTACGACATTGAAAGTTTGTAACAAACATCTCCACGAGCTGGCCGGGCAAGTTGCAAGTCACGTCTTGCTCCGAGAGTTGGGAAACGCCCACTTCAATTCCAATAATCTTAAGTTTCATCAAATTAGTTTTTGCAGACAAATTGTCCGTCACGATTGAGTTTCAAACATTGTGGGGTATTTGAAGATCAAAATACCAGTTTATTTATTGTTGGCTTCTAGTGGACTTGTGTACTAAGGACGACGCAAAACCGTTATACTACATGTACCACCATATATTATCATATGGAAGTTTATTATTTTTGAAATTAAACTTCTTTAGACACGTTGGGCATTTCCAAATTTTAATCTTATATTTCTAATTCTGCGACAATTTAGTATAGTTTCTCATTATCCGACATCGTATGAGAATCACTGTTATTCGAGGGTATGAATGTGTAGATTTCTATGTTCCCTGTAACAGATTCAATAACCTAACGAATTGTAAGTGATGCGTCTTGAGAATGCAAGCGACACTGGATACATAAAAATATATCTTCAGCATTCAGGTTTTATGTTTTTTAGGTCATTTCTATACATGTATTTAAGGATACAACGAAACGATGAGATTTTAGCAACGTTCTTTCTTGCTCATAGTCGTAGATATACTAACATCTCATAGTTTTCAATTGTCCGTTGTAGTAAAAACCCGAAGGTTTGTACATTAGGAGTAAATTGAGGTAAAAAAGAGTCGAGCGGACGCCGGAGTGCCCCTGGAGTGGAATTATCTTCACGGAAGTTCCTCCGAGCTTGTAGATTAAAGATAACGAAATGTAACAAGGACGCTTCATTTTATTTAAAAAAAAAAACTTTGAAAGTAGTTTCATTGTGTTTTCTAAAGGAATATTCTGGAATTAAAGTTAGAGCGAAGTTCTATAGACGAGTGTCATTATACAAGTCCTCTTAAATTGTTCGCGTTTATTTAAACGAGGAGTTTATAAGGTGCCTATAAATATAAGTAATTTTATTTAAGCGTCGAGCCGCTTACCATAAACCAGAATTTAAAGACTAGACATAATATAACCTCCTTATTTGACGACTACCGACCCCCAGATATTATTCCGGAATTTTATTTCTTATTTATTAATTTAAGCTTTCTGCCGCAGCTTCGCTCGCGTGGATTTCGAATTTCAAAACTGTAGGAGGTTCTCAATTCTTCGGGATGATTTTTAATGTATGGTTGTATGTATGTAGTCGGTCCCATTGTCTGGTCAGGATCTAATAAAGGGATCCTGGTGAATTTGAAGGAGCTCCTCAAATATTTTATACAGTAATACCCCGACTTACGCTAACCCAGAGTCATATCATATCTTTAACTCGTCAAACGACATATTAGTTATATTTTTTTTAAGTTTGCTTTGTCTTAATAGCTATGTCTTCTATAATCAAAGTTTACTATAAAAGCATTCGATTCCAATTGAAATTGTTGATTGTTAATTAATATTATTTTGTATATAAAATATATTTATAGTCCGATATTACGCGAATTCGCCTTCCGAGGTTACAGCTCGGACCTGCCTACCGCGTAACTTCGAAGTATAGGAAAACCTATGACGATTTCGGTATTTTTTTATGGAACTTGTTTGTCTGTTTTTTTTTAATATAAAGTTGAGGTGATCCTACAATATCATCGTCGAAACTCCTCAATAATTAATGTATCCCAGATCCCAGAAAGTGTCTAAAAACTTTCGATTAATAAATTTAAAAAGTTCATAAAGAGCGTTTATGTAGTAAGGTATATAAGGTTTTAAATAGATTTTGACAGATTTCACATCTTGGGATTAGCACCCTCCTCCTAGGCTATTTCCGTCCCATAATTATTGTGAATTCGTAATAGGGATGATCGATGTTAGAAAAACATCGATGTTGACATCGATATTCATCGATACATCGACCCATAAATATCGATGCTCGATAAACATCGAAAGGAAAACAACAACAACAACAACAGTTCGGAAACATCGATGTTTTTGGTAGGTAAGAAAAAAATAATATATATTTTTGTAAAGTTTAAATGTATCATTAAAATCGTTAAAAAAATATGTTTTCGTAGTGACAAGTATCATCATATAATATTTTTGGGAAAACACGTAGTATTTTTGGTTTTCTATTCTATTAAACACCTACTACAAATCTCCTATAATGCAAGCAGGAAATAAATTATTAAATGGGTGAAAGAAGTCGTTGTTTGTTTGTTACAACAAACGTTAAACGTAGTGATTATCTTCTCTCTTGTTTTAGCCATAGAAGTAGGAAATGTTACTGTCCGGATACACGGATGTCATGGACTCATGACTCCAAGGACACCTCTTCACTCTGCAGTATAATCTAGAACTGACATCGAAATAATAATAGCAAGAGAAAGCGAGATATACTCATACGGAACTACGTTAGAAAAAAAGAGACAGAAATCTTATTTTTCTCTTTGTCATAGTTTTGGTTTTTTCAAAAAGCGATATAAGGCTCATATTTTGAAATATTTTTCTCATAACATCGATGTTCCGATACTATACTCATATCATCGATGTATCGATGTTTTTGAGGACTTACTATCGATGTTAAAATATCGATGTTTTTCCGTTTAACATCGATGTTTTTCTAACATCAATGAATATCGATCATCCCTAATTCATAAATTGTATTTCATTTACAATGTGCAGAAGTATTTGTATTTTCATATTTTTAACTTTTATATTTCATCACATCATGACGCTAAATTTGTTTAGCCGGTTCTTCTCAGAACAGGACTAGGGTTGAACCGTTGTAAATGTTGATGTTCAAAAAGTGATTTCTGTAATTCTTTTGAATAAAAACTATTTCATTTTTAAACTCTGTAGAGTCGCTTAGCATAAACTAGAATTCAAAAAAGACGATATAGTAATTAGGGTACATAGATATATTTATTCTATTATTACTTATGTTAATAAGTATTGTTAATGAAACTGGAAAATCAATGGAAAAAGTATAAATCTTACTTTTTAGAGAGCGTTTTGCAATTTCTGTTAGTGATCTAGTTTTTAGTGAATTTCAAAATACTTCCAGTCGAGTGACTGGAAGTATTTTGAAATTCACTAAACCCTAATAGCACACAACCCTAATAACACCCTAACAACCCTTATTAGGGTTGTGTGCGAGTGACTGGAATAGTGGCTACTGAACAGAAACTATTCAACATCAAATATTTTTTTTGGAACTGAATTTACTGTGGAAGAGCAGCCCAGCATAGCTTCGCCGGATGACTTTAATATGTAAGTGTACGCTTTACTTTTCAAACAAAAACAATTCTTTCCTTCTAATCAACCTCCAATCTGGATGCTCTGTTCTCTGCGCAATAATTTTTAAAGTAAATTTGGAATAGCGATCCATGAAAACGGTTAAGAGGACAATAATATATCCTAATCCTAAACCTAATTCTTATTCCTAATTCCTAATAATACTATGAATGCGAAAGTTTGTATGTTTGTTTGTTTTTTTGTTTGTTACTCCTTCAGGCAAAAACGGCTGAACCGATTTTTATGAAATTTGGCACACACATAGACCCTCTATGTGTGTGCCAAATTTCATATCAATAAAACTTGGATTAACACAGGATAGTTTTTATTCCGAAAAAATGTTCCTATGGGATGTCATGGGATGATTTGCTATTTTTCACGGGATCGAAATTTACGCAGGTGAAACCGCGGGGCGCAGCTAGTAATATGTTTAATTGGACTATCTGTATTTTAGGTTTACATCGTGTTCTTGAAATAAAAACTTTTTTATTTAAAACATTACAATAAAATTCATCCTCAATGTGACACTCATCGTGGTCTACTGAAAGCCTGCACACTGCGTACATTCATATTTTTTAATCTCGCATCACGACATTTTATTTCACAGCAAAAATACATGTTTTACTGCAAATTTATATCCAGAATATAAAGAGTAGGACTACTCTTTGCAAACGATAAAAATGTCATGAAAACTATTTGTTAGTTCGAACGAGTTTCACATCCAGATATCATTTAGTTTTTCTGCAGTCGACTTTATATTCATCTTCTTTTTTTGCAACACAGAGTTCAAAATTTAATATTTGGGAAAGAAAAGTCAACATACAGATATTTTATTTCTGTGTTTGATTTTTGTTTGTCTCGTTTGTCGTTTTGTATTAGGTTGGGGAAAAAATCTTGTCGCATTATAGTTTGTATGAGGTTTTAATAAAATCTCTTTGGCTATAGTATTTGACCGGACTGGTTTTGGTATCATTAAAAAGTTTGAATTTTAAAGAAAATTATTCCAAATTCAAATTAGGAAAATGTTGTGTTTTTCATTCGTATTTCGTACTCTCAAGATGAGGGAATCTAATGAAAAAATTTGATACATTTTAAAATTTTACTGCAAAAAAGATAAAAATGCAGTGTCAGTGAGAGTAGCACAAATTTTTAATTTTTTTTAAGCGTTTTCAATCCGGAAATTTTGATGTCAAAGATGCACGTCGCTCTGGTCGTCCTATTACGGGTAATATTGATGCCATTTTTGAAAAAGTGGAGCAAGATCGGCATATCAGTAGTTTCGACGTAGCTGAAGAACTGGGGATTGACCACAAAACAGTATTGGCGCATGTGAAAAAAACTGGGTACACAAAAAAGCTCGATATTTGGGTACCCCACGAGCTCACAGAAACCTAATGAATCGTGTACTCATCTGTGATTACGACGTAATGAAACCAAACCATTTTTGAAAAGGCTGGTAACTGGAGATGAAAAGTGGAACACGTACGACAAGAACGTCCGAAAAAGGTCATGGTCAAAGGCCGGTCAGGCTTCACAGACTGTGGCGAAACCCGGGCTAACTCGCAACAAGGTGATGCTGTGTGTGTGGTGGGATTGGAAAGGCATTATTCATTATGAGCTGTTACCACCAGGCAAGACCATGGATTCTGAACTCTACTGCGAAGTGGGAACAACTGATGAGATTAAAGCAAGAAGTTGAGAGAAAGCGACCGGAATTAATCAACAGAAGTTGTGTGGCTTTTCATCATGATATCGCTAGACCTCACACATATTTAGCCACTCAGGAAAAATAAAGAGAGTTTGGCTGGGAGGTGTTAATGCATCCGCCGTATAGTCCTGACCTTGCACCTTCAGATTTCCACCTGTTTCGGTCTCTTCAGAATTCTCTAGGCACTGTCAGGTTAACATCACGAGAGGACTGCCAAAACCACTTGTCGCGGTATTTTCACCAGAAACCCCAAAATTTCTATAGCAATGGGATCATATCCCTACCTATAAGATGGCAAAAAATTATCGAAAATATGTTATCTACATACTTTAGTTAAATGTAAATAAACTATAAAAAAAATCATTAGAATTTTCTTAAAAAATGCGAAGAAACTTTTTCCCCAACCTATTATAATGTACCCTTCCTATTTTATGACTACCAACTCGCAGATATTATTCCGGAATTCAATTTCTTATTTATTATGAACTAGCTGCGCCCCGAGGTTTCACCCGCGTAAATTTCGATATCGTGGAAAATCATTCCATGGCATCCCATAGGAACATTTTTTTCGGGATAAAAACTATCCTATGTGTTAATCCAATTTACCGTTTATGTGAGTGCTAAATTTCATGAAAATCGGATCGGCAGTTTTTGCGTGAAGGAGTAACAAACAAACAAACAAAGAAACCTACAAACTTTCGCATTTATAATATTAATAATTATGAATAATGAATATGTTAATATTTTTTTACCGTCGCAGAAAGAACTGTGTAGTCGTATTTGTTATCGTCAAAATATTTTAAAAGAATACAATATATAATTTAATTTGTAACATTCATTAATGAATACTAACGCCATAGACATCCGCATAACTGATATTCTGAAACGCTACATCACCCACAGCAACATAAAGCTAATATGCTAAGTCTTGTGGTAGGTTGATAAATGGGATGACTTTTAATCTGGACTAAAACAAAAAACAACAAGGATTTTTGGATTATGGTTGGGACAAAAAATATAGGTATTATTTCTTACTGATATAAAACTTATGCAGATGTTAAAAGGAGTCGGTAGGTTATCCCATTTGCGAGTTTGCCCATTTTATTTTTATAACTTCAATAGGTATTATGTAAAAATTTCTAGAGTCGAACGTCAAAAACAGTTTAAATATTGAAAGTGGGAATAAAATAACCATAAATTTAATGATCATATTAAAACATCTTTCATAACTTTAGTAACATAAACGCGGATGCGAATCTGCCTGTTGACTTTCACGACAAAATAGTGAAATGGACTTACATTTGGCGGAGAGATTTATTGTATTCTAGGGTCCTTCCCAACCTTTCCTTTTTCATTTGATCTCAAAATACGAGTAAAAATATTACCCATAATATTTATTTATCACACATTTTTCCTAATACGGCCGCCGAACCGTTTCACACATTGTATTTTTTTTTGGATCTGAATTTAGGAGCGAAGACAAACAAAATACATCTTCAACGGATTGCTATGAGTGCAAAGCCTCGAGTTTTGCAGATGTCTATGGGCGGCGGTAGTCATCTTACATCTGCTCGTTTGCCTCTTATCCTATGAGTGCTCGTCGGGCAACGAGAATAGGATTGGATGCGAAAGGTGAAGCGACCTCCACTCTCTCGCAGACGCATTCCGATATGAGAGGATTGTGCTCGAGTGAGCAAACGAATTGTCGGACCTCATTGTAGTAAGGCATCCAATAATAAGTCAAATAGGCACGAACGGGGAGGTTATTCTTGCTCACATGATAGCGCAACAGAATGCCAGCTAATATGTCGCCATTGCGGTTTGGGATTTATGATAGCTCAATGGGGAAGAGCACATTTGCTTAATAATCTTCTCAGTCTATGGGCACTATACTTAAAAAATACATCATTCCTTTTACAATACGTCACAACACAGTGTAAAAATCAATGTCAAGAAATGAGGTTGCGACAGTAACATTGACCTGCAATGCTGTATCGACACTGGAACGCCGGCCAACTGATATCATTTCCCATTTTTAGTCACAAAGGTATATGGTAATGCGGATTGGCTCCAAGACATAGTGCAGCTGAATGTATAATGAGGTGTTTGTCGGACCCGGAGTTCGTCAACCCTCGGCTAAAGGAAACGCGCTCTTTGAACTACGTAATAATATTCACCTGATTTTGTCACGTCACTTTAAAGGTGCAACCATTTTTCCTGTCCAACTTTACTCAAAGTATCTGTAATTTTATCTACAATGCCTATAGAAGGCAAGCAACTGACGGTAAGGTGACTAAATACACAAACAGATTAAAAATCAAGCGGAATAAAAAGGAAGGAGTGCATTCTATATCCTTCTATATGCGAGATCATTCTAAACGCCAAGGATATGGCGTTCTTCTTGCATCTGATCCGACAAACATTACAACTTTTAGAATCTTCTAGTACTTTCAACATCGGTGTAGCTCGACGTTTTACGCCTCATTTCTATTGTGGCCAAAATTGAAATTTGGCCACTGCAAAATAATCAAAACTTCGGAATTTTAAAATATCTATCGATAGTATTGTGTCATAGCCCCCCTGGGGTGGGTGGTGGGGCGCAGGGGTGGAGCGTCGTGAAGGAGTCTTATGGGGATTTAAAATAGATTTATTAATTTATTGCAGTCATTGTTTAATCAAGATGTTTTGTTCACAATTTAGAAAATTCTAAACTATTAAATTAACATCTAATAAATCAACGAACAACAAAATCTACCCTTGAAATTTCCCTAGTTCTGTTCTCCAAATCGAGCGAGGAGGATAATGATCGGTCACAACTTAACTGCAAACAATAAACGAATGGGAACAAAAAACGACAAACTTAATTTAAATAAAAGAGCATTCCTTTTCGTGACCGTCGGGCACCTACTAACAAAGTAGTTCCTCGAACAAAGTTATTAACAATTGAAAATTCTGTACTATATAACCAAATTTCCAGTGGGATACAAAGTCATAATTAACAAGGGCTCAGCAGCGGACCATGAATAACTGAAGGCGACCTCAAAACAGACCCTGTGTAAACTACGGGACTTTACTGTAATGGCGGTGAAATAATCTGCGCCGTGCGTAATTATTAACAAAACAATAACGCGAATCGTAATCATTTTATTACGCGCGTAATTAAATTATTAATTATTTATTACAGGGGACTTTTAATTGGGGTATTGTAAATTATTCTGCGACTTGCGACTGTTTACGATGAGATTTCTTGATCTTTACATTTAGAAAGACGTTTTGTATCATTGTATGCCACCATTTAATGATTACCCAATGATTACATTTAACAATACAAGGAATGTTCTAAGTTGACGCGAATTTTACTCATTACAGTAAAACAACTTTAAGTTTCGCAGCAACCACACCACATCTTGGGATTAGTACCCTCCTCCCAGGCTGTTTCTGTACCATAATTTTTGTGAATTCATAAATTGTATTTATCATACATACATATCATTGTATTGTATTTTAAATATCATCACAACACGAGGCCCGCTGAGTTTGTTTCGCCGGTTCTTCTCAGGACAGGGCTAGAATTGAACCGGTGGTAGATTTAATTGTTGACGTTCGAAAAGTAATTCCTGTAATTCTATTTTGAATAAAAACTTTTTCATTTTCATTTTCATTTTGAACCAGTCCATCCATAACTATGATTGCAGTAAAGCTTCTGAAACGTCGGGCATGTAAGATAATTAAATAAACCGAAATTAATCGGTAAAAGTTGTGTTATTATGATTTCTGACTTCTGTTGAATAATAATAGGGAAGTGTTACCATGTCCCGGTTCGTACAACCCCTGATAATAAAGAGACTGGCGAACAAGAACTCACACCTAGTTTAATTAGCTTCCTGGGATCTCGGGAGGACAAATGAGTGCCTTCAAAATAAGATCGTTCCAGCTATTTACAATGAGCTGCAGGGACCGCGCTAAATATAGATGCAGAGCTGAATGTCTGTTTTTATCTCTACTGTTAATTTAGACACTAAGGATAAAATACAAGAATGACAGTGACTTTAATCCTTATATATAAAAATTAATGTTTATCTGTATGTTCTTTATAGTATCGTAAATTATACATTTGATAACGTGATGGTCTTTAGCAAAGTTGTTGTGCATGAGCCCACGAAGGTTTCTGAGTTGGTACCACGGATTTTCGACGCACGCAGGGTACAGCTAGTCTCTATATAAAATTCTCTATATATAAAAAAATATATAAAAATTCTTCTCACAATGAGTAGTAACCATACTCCTCCGAAACGGTTAGGCCGACTTTCATAAAATTTTGTGTGCCTTTTGGGTAGGTCTGAGAATCGGCCGACATGTATTTTTCATCCCGATATTTCCACGGGAGCGAGCTTACGCGGGTGAAACCGCGGAGCGCAGCTAGTATTAAATCTAAGTATGAGAAATATACGCTACTTAGTTGCTAGGTTACTAATATATAAATAATAATTCTTCAACATATTATTAAGAACACAAAATCGTGCTACCGCCCGCGTCGGTCAGTCTCGTTGTCCTCGAAATCTGCCGAAGAGGACGTGAGCTGCAAACCAACCAGTGATTTACGAAACCCGAAAGCATAGCATTAACATCATACACATTAAGGCGAATAAGTTGGCTAATAGATGAGTTAAGTTCAACGTGGCGAAGTTTCGTTCAGCCATTAATAAGTTGAAAATTCCCAGCAAATGGTCCAGATTGGATGCGAGTAACAGCTGGCAATCGGACTTCCCTTCATTGAAAGGATGCATACCGTTGTGACCGATAGAGGCTGATGATAATGACGAAGCAGGTGAGATATACGAAATGCAGGCAGATGTTCAGAAACATTTAAGCACACTTCTCGCCCACTAAATACGAAATGCAGGCGATTTACTATGCAGGGTCAGTAACATGTTACAACTGTTTTTATGCAGCCGAACCATTTGCTAAACATTGGATCTGCAATGTCTAGAATTTACCTGCATTGTTTTATCTTAACGGTGGTTATCTGGTGAATTATTTCGCCTTTTCCTGTAAACGTGCTTGGGATTTCCCGTTCAACACCTGTTTAAAAAAAAATATCGCTTCGCCTTGGTCGCCTTGCACTATTCGCTAAAAAAAATAAGCGTAACAGAATTAAAAGCATTCTATTTCAGAGTAGCACCCTTAATGAGTCGGAAAATGTCATATTTTATCGCGGAATTTTTAAAGTTTCCCTTTGAATTGGGTTTCATCTTATCACAGCTTTAATGGCGAGCACTCTCCGGGGAGAGATTTTTTGCTAAGTATCCTTTACGTTAGGAGAGAAATAGTTTAAAATACATTACACGATAACGGCACGGCCATTAATGAAACTGTTAAGTGTCTGTTGTGCTTCAATTTAAACTCTCTTAGACAAATGGCTAGTAATTATCTATTACTTGAACTAATTACTAAACATCTAGACTAGACTTCATTTATCTTCTTGAAAATTTGGGTATGCTAAATGTTACTACGCCTATCTTAATTAAGTGTGAGTGGCGGTTCGTTTAAGATAGGATGATGGGTTCAGATGTCCAGTATAAAACCTTGCAGTACCCTCCCTTTTTTTGTCCTCTCTTCTAATAAAAAGAGTGCAACACCTAGTTTCTTCGATACAATTAGTTTCAAACAGGACACGCCCTAGGCTACTGTACACCACCGGCACGAGGTCTAAACCTTCGTCCATTTTTTCATTCATCCATTATCAAATATATAGAATGTTTCACTATAATCACAATATAAGTATAGGATTAGACTAAACTAATCCAGATTAAATACAGTATATTAAATCTAATAAAAAAAACTCAGGGCTTCATAATTTGAAATGAAGACTTTGTTTTTGCGAAAGAAAAGTTACACAAAATGGAGAATTACAAAATCTGCAGCGCCATTAAAAAAACTTTAAAGAAATAAATTAGGACTTCCTCCTCTATTGTTCTTGTGAAATCGTCACTAATTGTAAACTAGGAGAATACTGAGAAGCGCAGACTTTTTAAAACCGGTAATAATTTAACAAAAGCGCTCTTAAACTGAGAAGATATTTAGCGTCCATTGGGCAGTTTCACTCGGGTTTCTTACCTATTATTGTTCGTAGCATTATTATACAATGAATAACGAAAGTTAAAAAGCTTCATCTTTTTTAACAAAAATAAACACACAAACACGTATACGAACAGGTCCATGCAGACGCACACGCACACGCACACGCACACGCACACGCAACGCACACGCACACGCACACGCACACGCACACGCAACGCACTTATAATAAATTTTCGGTTATCAGAAATCTGAACTCTGGTGAACCGTACATTATAGTGTATCATGTTTTAAGAACGGTGATGAATAAAATAATTTGACCACCAACTCGGCTGCTATGCAACTTACACTTTTTAACCTCATACAAACAGTAAAATATATTGACGATAAAATAAAAATATTCAGTTTAAAAAATATATAAAAATGATTTGATTTGATGAAATTTCACGTCCAATGAATTTTTCGTGATGGGTGAAAATCAACAGGCGTACAGTTTATAAAAGCTTACAAAACGTTGACTTTTCATCTCTTTCAGTGCCTATTCACTGTTTGACCAACAAATATGACGCGCACTACTGTTTTTATGGTTCCGTAATAAAAACGCAAAACCTAATCCCTATTGCTTATGCTCCCCTGTGGGTTTGTCCCTCTGACTGTTACCAGGCTGTATCTCTTAAACCAGATTATATATTTTTGTTGGTGCTATCATAACAATTACTAAAAATTGGTTAATTATACTTATATCACTGAAAAAACCTTCACAAACTTAGAATGTAGTTCGTTTGTACCTCTTGTAGATACGGAAACCTTGGTATGTAAGCCTGCCGTGCACTTGGGCCGTAATATGTTCTATTATGTTCTCTCTCTCTCTCTTTCTCTCTCTCTCTCTCTCACACACACACACATAGGTACCTACATCAGAAAGGTCGTCTTAGGTGTAGTAATATTTGCGAATGATCTCCCGTCCTAGGCTATAACATGTTTCGACAATTTGACAGGGTTCTAAAGAGTCTATCCTAAACTTGAGAAACGGGAGAAATAGTCCAATCGAAGGTAGCAAGTAGCGTCACCTTTCGTAAAAAATATTTTTAAATATAAACTAGTAAAACTGTGTGTAGTAGATCTTGTAAGAGTAGTAGTACGAAGCTGCATTGCAGGCGGATGTGCCTGGCACGACTTGATACCTCTCACTCGCAGGACGCCGCTGCAACGTGGTAGAATTGCTGTAGGGTTTCCTACCCTCTACCTCTAGTACCCTCTAGAAGAAAAAGGAAGGCACTACATTTGTAACACATTTATTTGGACATTTATGGACGTATCAAGTCACCAACTCGTTTTCCAAATACAAACGTCTCTACGAAACAAAACACAGTCATTTTAAGACAGTGTTACTCCGGTAATTAACCGGAAACGTAAGCCTAACTTTGATACAAAGTTGCACAAAGTCTTGACAAAATATGTATGAAATAATACATACAGAGTAAATCGTCTAAAATCTGTTATGGCCCTGTATTTACCATCTGTTGTTACATTCTACACTCAGACATGTTCAAAGATGCCTTCCATCTCGTTCAAATACACAATACGGTACAAATGTAAATAGAAAACATTTATTATATAGTAGGTACACATGAGCAAAGAATACACGAGTATAGAATAGGTACACATTTCTATTGTGAAGTATGTTTTGTGGTACTTCTATTGAAGTATGAATGTGTAGGAAATGAAATGACTTATAAATTATAACATTATCTTGTTTCCCTACTGTTGGTTAGGCACAAGCTTATAAGTTGACTTTATTTAGCTTTCCCACTATTGGGCACAAGTTGATTATTTATAATAATAATAAGTTGGGTGCATTGGTAGTAGGGAATCGTATCTGGAAGACGGAGCGTGGTACGGCCTTCTACCCGGTGGACTGACGTTAGGGGGATGATGGATGCAAGTGACGATCGTGAAAGTGTACTGTGGCGCTCCCTGCGGAAGGCCTTTGTCTATGCCTGCGTTTATACTTTAGCCTCGAGCCGTTCAGTACTCTTTGTATGAAACACCATATTGCAACGCACACTAATGGAAAACGTAACGTCATCGCCTCGTCTCGAAAAGCGAAGGCGATACGTTAACGTTCCCTTGCCGAATTGATAAGAGTGCAGTGACCATGGGCACTACTACACGGCGAAGTTCTGGGTTGGCAGTAATAGGACACATTTCTGGTTTTATGAATTGGTGATTTTGGTCACGTCTTTTTCTTCATGGTATAGAGGGGCAAACGAGCAGTCGGAGCCACT
>LUGF01033683.1:0-15356 GCA_001625245.1 Calycopis cecrops | reverse complement strand
CCCCCCCCCTCTCCCCCATACAATATCGTAAATGGGCCACTAGGGCTGTTTTTGTGCGCGGCCTCCCCCAGGGACAAACTGTCGTCTCACCTCTGTGACGAGACCAAACGGTTCCAAATTAATGTCAATGATGGCTGCACGTTTAAATTTTGTATTAGATATGGCTTATAATACTATAGCTTATAAAGAATAACTCTAGAATATCTTGTTTATATAATATTGTACTACAGCTAATACTATAAGCTTATAAATAACAGTTCTAAAATAGCTTTTCTATAAAATTAAAATAAATTACAAACAAAATTTTAGATATTCATGAGCGCAGTTTTCTTCAATGATATCAATTCGATTTTATTAATTGTAGTAAAGATCAATCTCATTATCAAATATTCAAACTTGACGCAAAATTGCTTCATAAAAAAACGTGAATTGATTTATGTTTGAACAATGGGAAAAAAGTATATAGGTCAAGACATGATCTGCCAACCAAACAAAAGTCGAGAAAATGAGGTGACTAGTGTCAAATAGGAACACCACGACCATAATTTAATAAATTCAATGACTTCCCCGGTCGTGGAATGAAAGTGAGATAAAAGTATATTCGTATAAGACAAATGACACTTATTGATTCCGAAGCCTAGTAAATAGGTTTAGAAGCTTCGCCTGCCAGCTCTTGCCACCACACATGTATCAGTCCAGGTATATTTTATTAAGACGAATGACAGTTATTTGATTTCCGTGCCAAGCAAATTGGCTTACTCCGTCAGCTCTGGTAAATATTCCCCACGTTGTGCATAGGCTGAGGACGTATGACATAAATGTTTTACATATTCTAATTTAGAGTAAGAGGTAGTGCCAAACTGCATGCTTGCATGCAGTCGAGTTGGGCCGGCACGACCGGGGAGGTCGGTCTCGCTTACACGAGACCGGCGTAAAGTGACTGTGCTGTCACGTTTCGTACGGTGTGTAAGTAGCCAGTGGCCCATCGGGGTGAGTGGAGAAAGAAGGGCAGCGCTTCTATATAGCCTCTCAGCCGATATCCATGGGCGTCTGTAGTCATAAAAAAATGGCTTCGACTGCTCGTTTGCCCCCTTATACCATATAAAAATATTGAATTTCAATATATATTTAAAATTTTCGTGTCACGATGTAACTTACATCATACTCCTCCGAAACTGCTCGATCGATTCTCATGAAATTTTGTGGACTTATCGAGTAGGTCTGAGAATCGGCCAACATCTATTTTTCATCTTTTTTATTTCCGCAGAAGCATAACCTTATGCGGGTGAAATCGTGGAACGCAGCTAGTATTTTATATATTTTTATCAATAATTGCAGCTGCAGATACAGATGATGAAGCTGTTTCATTTTAGGTCGTTTTCAAGTTATCTATTTATTTATTACGAAAAAAAAACGTTATTTACATTAATGAGAGATGAGATCACACAATTGAGATGAGGTATGCAAATACTTCTCCACAACTAATAATTAATGAATTGAAAAAGTTTTATAAAGCTCCACCTAATGTTCATACCAATTAAATGATTAATTGTTATAATTGATAATATTAATGTGAAAGCTTGAAAGTTATTTTTCGCAGAACTTACTGAACGTATTTGGACGAATTTTGACACTGATGCAAATTACAATAGTCAATAATTACTTCTTGAACCGAAAAAATAACTGCTCCCTCGGGTCATACGTAACGCGGCCCTCGAGTGTACCCGCGGACACAGGTATTCATAAATAATAATCAGTGTAATAAAGCCTGTTGTAAAAGTGGTGAAAGAATAGAATAAAAACGCCCACCATCATGGTATCCTCTCTAGCGTTGCTTAACTTATATGATCGTTTAAAAACAACTAGGTCCCGCCACACGACGAGCTACATTTTAACCTATGTATAATGCAGCTACAAGTCTATACAGAAGCCGTAAAGTGTAGGAGTTTACTAGTTGGTTGACGCTCGTAAAACTCTTCGTTTATGTCGGCTACACCTATAACATGTGGCTGCATACTGCTGACAGTAAACCTGAACTAATCTGGAATACTCGGTAGACGTTGCTATTTGAGTGTTGATTTAAAAGATCTCAAATGATGTATCCACATTGTTTTTTTAATACAAGGGGCAAAGGCAAAGGCAAGAGGGCAAACGAGTAGTCGTCATTTTCGTGAGTACCTACGCCTATAGACATCAGTATAGAGGCTATGCAGATGCGTTGCCCTTGCTCGTCCAACCCCCATGGGCCGGCTACTTACACACGGTACGTCACTTTACGCCAGTATTATCTAAGAGAGAGGCACCTCCCCGGTCGTGCCGGCCCAATTTGGCTACATGAATGCATGCAGCGTAGCACTGTCTCTTACTAGATATATTCAATATAATCAGTCCTTATTAATTCACGATTGGACATCGGTCTATTCCAATGAACATAATGACAGGCGATATCCGGGTTCTCTCTTCCACCCCGGACCTAAATCAGCTTCCCACCTGATGAATGGTCGACCAAATGTCTTTGCCCTTGCCTCGGAGTGCGGCCTCCTTTCTACAACCTGACTAGATGAAAAATGTAATGTTCTGTTTTAATATTAATTAAAAAATCCAACAGCGTACAATATAATAAGCAAAATTATTAAAAAGCAAGAGGAGCGGCTTCTACA
This sequence comes from Calycopis cecrops, assembly GCA_001625245.1. Taxonomy (NCBI): domain Eukaryota; kingdom Metazoa; phylum Arthropoda; class Insecta; order Lepidoptera; family Lycaenidae; genus Calycopis; species Calycopis cecrops. The sequence goes on along the minus strand of LUGF01033683.1, from coordinate 12,696 downwards.
GTTGGGCCCATTTTATAATGGAGATTTTGGCTTAAATTTGGTCTGGACTGTTGAAGGCTTGTTGTTGATTATTATTTAGTTCGAGTGTTTTTTGGTTTTGTAATTAATTATTGAATTATTTTTTACACTTTTATGTAAATAAGTGTAACTGGATTTTAAAATTAACTAATTTTTTTACGAGCTTTCATTTCATACCCATATTGCTATATGATTAGCAAAAATATAATCCAACCCCCTCCTTTTTTCCATTTGCGGGCGCCATTTTGCAAATGTATGGAGCCTATATCACTACCACGATTCTCACGACACCTCAAATGTGCCCGTCCAGCCGTAGGGGCTATAGGGCGTACCAAAGAAATGGACAAACATACATACATATACTTGAAAATCATCCATCATACGCAGTCGGGTAGAAAGGGTAGAAAAAAGTAAGAAACCTCACATAATAATAGGTTATATGCACATACCTACATACATTTTCAGAGTAATGTTAACAACAAACCCTAAAAGGAAGATCCATCGACGCCTGTTAAATTATTTAAAAAGTAGTTTTTAGAGCATCCCTCGAGAAATAAGCGAGCCTGAAGTGCCTCAAGCTACACTGTAAAGTAAATTTATAGACCGCTCTATAGAATAGTCCATGAAATGGCTCCATAACTTGCAATAACGGGTCAATAAGAGCTTTTGAATCAATCATGACATGACAGTTCCAGAGATTAGCGTTTCATTTCTTACAAACTCCTCAGCTTAATCTATAATCACGTAGATCGGAGATTTATTACAATTCTAACTTTATTAATATGTTATAAGATAAATAAATGACTATGTATGTGTCTACTTTTTTAAAATGCTAACGTAATACTATATACATTACGTTAGCATTTAAATTTTCACTTGATTTAATATTGCGATTAAGAAAAACACGAAATCCAAAACACGATGCTTGAAATTATAAAAAACAAATGTTGTTATTACACGCGAACTATACAAAACCCCCATAAATCTTCAAAAATTTAGCGCGGAAATAATTATTTACAAAATACAAAAGCGCCCGAAAAAAGTTGAACGCAACACATAAAGTAAACAACGTCGGGCATAAATAAGTTTGGCTTACCTATGTACCTGTTGGCGCTCTTGGCCAGGGTCTCGGTCAGCTGACAGCAGAAGGAGAGGGAGACAAAGCTAAGGAAGATCCATTGAAATGTTTCCTTGATCATTTCTTCACGTTTTGCAACAACTTATTCACCACTTCACGTTTGGTATCACATATTATTGAGGGAACTAGTTACCGTTCCGAAGGTCGAGAGCCCTCGGCGCGCGAGGTACGACTGAGCTCGCCACCCCTTCCGAGGGAAAATGTTCGCTGCGCAGTGCAGACAGGGTTCACTACGAAAATTCCGCTTTGAATATCGTATACATAACCTGAATTCACCAAAAATGAACGTTCTTTATTTGAGGCTAGTTGTTTCATTAAAATATATTAACAGGAAATACTTTTTTGATGTCAATTAAATCTGTCACCGGTTCCATCCCAGCTCTGACCTCAGGAGTGGACCTAATTTTTAATGTGAACTCCTGGTCCACATTAACCGATTCTGTAATTGTAGTTAGTTTGTAGTTTAATTGGTATTACGACTTTATGTATGTACGTGTTATTCATTCTATTATATTGTTGGCAGTCGGTAAATTATTTTTACTGATTAATAATTGATCAGCTGACGCCATGGAAACTAATTTTCAATTTATTAATGGTTTCGCCTGTAATCCCATGACCCGACATACGATTTACATTGTGTATTAAATTAAAGTCAAATTAATTTTATACGATTAATATAATATGTGACTTAACCACGAAACAATGTCATCTTAGCTTAGTGTCATTAATAATGATGAAATCATAAAAAATGGGGAAAGTGTATAAGGCGCTTAAGAATATTTTTAAAAGTTTATTTGCAGCTAGTTAATCCGATGCGCAAGTGACTTCGCTCATGTTATTATATTAATGAGCTTGTTATATTTTAAGTACGACAGTACTGGATGGATAAATCTAAGCCACTTACGTGAGACTTGTGTTCTATAAGCTGTCGTGCCGACTTACAGGCAGCCGACAGAGGAGGCAAGTGGAACTTCTGCGGGAGTGTATCTCGACTTAAAAGATTTACAGACTTGTGCACATAGTATGTAGAGAGTTGAATTATTTATCTGTGAGTCATAATAATGTGTCTATCAGCTAACACACGCGAATGAAATTTAATGTAAAGAACCTGATACTGAAGTGAGAATGTGCAAGAAACGTTAGATATGCATCGGTGCAGCGTTACGCTAGACCGGTCGCTGTTAATACGATTTAATCCTCATTTTTTTTTCATACATTGCGCACTAAATAACTTTATTAGGAGTAAACTATAAAAACATACAGCACACTGGGGTATGCACTCTTGTTTATATATAATTTATATTAAAAATTCTCTAAATCTCAAAATTTATATGGCTACTAGCTTCTGCTCTCAGCTTCGCCCGCGGCTGATTTGTGAATCTAAATCATTCTCAAATCCCCTTCAACACAAACTAAGAATTTCGTTAAAATCAGTCCAGTCATTTAGGAGGAGTTCAGTGACACACACGCACACAAGCAATATATTTAATATTAAGATTAGAGTTTCTCTAAATCTTAGAAGTAAAATGTTTGAAAAAAATAGATACAAAGAAATATATAATCTATGAATAAGCAGAGTATTAATTTTAATCCGCATTTGTGACTGGCCACTGTTCTGTTTCATAATTAAATTTACGACCAGCTATCCGCTGGCTCGCCGTGATATATCGCCAACCTTAACCTTTGTCGCGGCAAAACTTCGCGAATAGAATGCAAAATATTTTCCTTCTGCAGGTATTTTAATATTCCAAGATTCTTTATAGCACAGTGAGTGTGTAGACTTTATTCCAACTGCTTTGCGTGTGGCCTATCACCAAATGATAAATTTACCATTTGAGGGCGCATGAGTGTTTCTTTAGTATAAGCGGCTTTTGAGCAGTCGGAGCTATATCGGCGCCTATGGACGTCCTCATTTTTGTTACGCAAGTGAATCTAATGCTACTTACAAACCGCACGAAACGCCACATTATAACTCCCCCGGTCGTGCCAGCTCATTTCCGCTGCAGTGCTGCATTAAACTACCTCTTACTATTCATTGTTCTCTTACTATGCTGCCATTCTCCGAACGATCATAGCTGCCCTAGAAATGGCAAATATTCTCTCTCTGAGATGAGAACTCTCTTTTTGTACAGAGTAGAAAGAAAACATGTGATGCCAAGTAGACGCACGTAGAATAGCAACCATATTAATTTTATAGATATTTTAGTAAGTTATTCATCAAACAAATTGTTTATTTAAATGCTGTGGTTTATTTTCTTAAATTAGCGATGAGATCGTCACTATTAAATCTTACTAGACATATTGAAATAATTTCGTTTCAGTCGACGGTATAAAGTAAAAGACTTATATAACATAGATCAGAGGCGTTTTATAATTATGTGTTCGCGAATAAGAAAATTAAAGGTGAGCTTAAATTACCTAATATAAAAGTGCGCCGTATTTTCAAAGTAACTTTATACCGTTGAATAAATATTTGCTACAAAATGAGCCAATATGGCGGCCCGTACACAGTACGATTCATATGTGTTTCCAACTTTTCGGATAAATCGAATCGAGGAATCGACGACTATGCTTTTGATTTTAGTTAGTTAAAATTATATAACATAATGTGAGTAAATATCATCAAAGTTATCAATTATACTAAACTTTAATTATTTCTCTTAATTTTCAATTTTTTTATCCTTTCAGTAAAAGATTAGTGCTTCGGTGGTCTAGTAGTTAGCTTTGAAATTAGTTTTTATAACTCGGAAAATCTACTTAACATTTTCCGAGTGTTCTTAGAATGAAGGAAAATGTCTCGGTTTTTCAGGATTTTTTTCGCATATTTAATTCGCATATTCAAATTCGACCTGATCTAGGATGGGCCTGGTGCCTGCTTCTGTTCTCTTCTGATTCTCGGTCATCAGACGACAGTCACTATGTAAAAACTTGCGCCCATTTCAAATCCCCTAGATTAGGAAGCCGACCTCAATATCTAGTGATATTGAAACTTTATAATGACCACGAGTTTAGTAACAGTTTTGGTTATAGATAAATCAAAATGTCAGGTCGTAGCGACGAATCGCACGTTGTATAGTGGCCTTTACGAATTCTAATTGCAATCAGACTTTTAAACTGAAAATAATCAAACCGCATTGTAAAAGCAAACAAGTCAACAGGAGCAAAAGTGACAAACTTTAGATCCTTAGATGTCGTAAATCTATTTATAAAATGCTGCTTATACCGTTTATAATTAGATTTCAGGTAACACGTTTTTCTTACACATTTGCAGTTTTATTAAGGTCTTTTTACGTTTACGTTACGTTTAACGTTGTTTGCGAATTTTCTTTTCATCAGACATTTACAATAATATTTACAATAATTACAATAATATGAAATCTAAATAAGTGGGTCTAGTAAAGAAACAGTTTTGTTGTAATTTATTCCTTATAATATTAAACTGGAGTCAGATTAATTCTTTAGTATTAATAACATAAAACTTCAGTCGTACGTATTGGAATCATCTGGTAACTAATAGAGATGTAGATCTGGGAGTGGTACCGGGACAACATGCCGCCCAATTTGTAGGACAACGTGGATGTTAAATTATTTACCGGTAACGAAGTCACAGTGAAACAACACCTCATTCACATCAACACACAATACATCACCACAACACCAATTAAATTCTAATAACAGTCCAGAGTCAGGAAGTTGGCGGTGTTATACCACCGTACCTCAGAAAGCACGTTAAACCGTCGGTAATGCGCCTGATTTCTCTTTGGTCGTGTCGGACTGCCGTTGCATCGAAATATGAGAATGAGGGAATAGAGCGTGCATTTGTGCACTAAAATATATCCTACGCACGCACTGCACGGCAGCCACGCCGTGGTCGAATTTCGAAATGCACTCTCATGCTTGAAGTATCGATGTTGTTGTTACCGTGCCTGGGTTAATTGTAGTTATACGAAAAAAAAAAACTGAAAATAATATTAATGTATCTGCTTCGACTGATACAGCACGTCCTCGAACACAAGTTCGCGCATCACTCCCTACGATTTATGTCCCCGCTTCTGAAGTACGAGCCGGTGAAAAAATACCAAAAGTGGCGGAGTACATTCGTTGCCTGCATACATTAACGAACAAATTTTGTACTTCGGAGTTACGTCTCGCGTAAACGCTCGAATATTTAAAAGACGACTGTCTTCGTCGTCGTCCTGAGTGGGATTGTCCCATCCACGTGAATGTTTCGTTTGTAATAATGTTGGGTGTTTAATAATTTTAAGGTTATGAAATTTTTCAATCCACTGATTAAAGTTTGTGCATGTAAATATTGTATGGTTGATCTCCGTAATACGACGCTGGCAAACATGGTTAAGTAACTTCATTCGGCGGACGAGGGCAGCGTTGAGCTCTGAAGTTATAAACTGTAACATGAAAATGGCCATGAGGGATCGGAATATCCGATAATAATTAGTATATCGATATTCGTGATGAAAGGTAAGTTTAAAATTAGACATCAAAATACCTTGAGTAATGAGTATACCTATAAAGTACAAACAAAAACCTACAGGATATTCATATAACATACCTATCTTCCGCTGGTTTTTATTAATCTTTGTCCTTTGATTGATTTGATTTATGTTGTGTCTTTTTTTGTAATACAAAATGTTGACCGTTTTTTATACGACCTTTTCTTTGTTCTTTTAATTTCATTTTATTATAATATAGCAACACTAAATGGCTTATACAAATATTTCTAAATATTAACTGCTTCAAAATTATGCAGTGTGTTTTAATGTAAAATATAAAAACAGATGTGTATTTTTATTTCATATACCATTTATTGAATATCAACCGATGTTAAACGTTGATTTTTATGTAACAATAGTTCGTCCAGTAGGTACAGTTCAACGATGGAAATAAAAATTGCAACACAGACTTGTTCATTAAATTTGCACACTATATCACTTTTAAATCTTGATACTCTATAAATATCTCATTGTGAATTTCCTTCCCTGGCCGAATCTCTAGACTTATTAAATGCACTCCGCCGGCTCGAAGTGGGTAATAAGAATACACGAGGCAGCTTAACAAGTTGGACCTAGTTATAGTTCCCTGGTTGTTTGATGCGAGCTCTGCTACACGTCTAATTATTCAACTTTACTCTTACTTCTTCACTAATGGCGATGTTGTTCAGACTTTTGGCAAGTAACTAATTTACTTCGCTTTATTTATTTTGTACCTAATGTTTCATTATTATTTGAGAGCTTGGTTTGTTTACTATCTATGTAATAGAATCTAGTAGAGGTCTTTACAATTTGGAGATCCGCAAGAGAATCAGATAACCGTGCTAACTAACAGAACTACATAGTTCTCTAGTCTGCAGCCAGCAGCCGGTGGGGAAGGAGTGGATCTCGAGTCCCGTCTCCGAACCGGAAGACGTCGTAAGGTACGTGGCGGGCAGCCGCTGGTTGTATGTAACTTGTGACTGGGACCTATGGCGTTCTATGGGGGAGTCTTATGTCCAGCAGTGGACGTTATCCAGCTAATGATTATGACGTAGCTACAAATCATGGCCTCGTAAGAGGCTCAGCACTCCCCGTTTTAGCTTTGTACACATTCATGCAACGTTGAATTTTAAGTGGTGCTGCTGAATTGGAACTACAATGGTGCTAATGATAGGGTTGTCTCTCCCTCACATTGCTCTCCGAGTCGAATTTCGGTTACAGCGGACATTCTTACAGAGACTAGCCTCGGACATTTTATGGTGCACGATTGCACTATCTATTCCCTCATTCTCCTATTCCGATGAGACGGCTGTCGTAGCATAGCCGGCTTCGTGACACGGGGTCACGTTAACTTCAAGGCATTGACTTTTATTAGAAATTAAAAAACAATATCACTTTTTAGTGCGAATCGGGACACTAACTTGAGCTGTCACGTTTTGCGGATCACATACTTACCACTAGACCTCGGTGCAGTCTTGCTCACACTACATCACCATTCATTAATTTTCCATCTTTGTCATATAAAAAATAATAAAAGCAACAGATAAAGTCGCGTGTAGTCTGAGCAACTAAGTTGCAATGCAAATTGTAGTGATAAAAATGAGCCGCTATTAACTCTGCTATTGTGGCGCTGAGAACTTAGCACAATGAGCGCCATACATCAGTGCTGCAGCGCTTCTGGGTATAAATGGTTCAGACATTCAATTTAACTACGAAAAATGTTAATAATATAATACGATTTATATTTCAACTTTATTAATACAATTATCTTAACGATGAAATGCCAGTGGAAATAAAATACTTTCTTAAAATGGCATGTGTAGTACAGGAAAGTGGAGCTACGAAAACTCGTAGCTGTGCTACAGAGTTTGTCAGTTCATGCCGCTGAAAAAGTTTTCACTTCAAAAAATCTACAACACAAGCGAGTAAGTAAAAGAGAGAATTAAGAACAAACATGATTCTGAAGAGAAACGTTCTTGTGATGTTCGTTGCTATATTAGCACCGCTTTGTGTAGTTGCTACGAGTTAAGCTTTCACTTCAAAAATCTACAATACTAGCGACTGTAGTTACGCTCATTAACATCGAACTCGAATCTAAAGGAGAAGGCTCTGGTGATGCTTGATGATTATGGCCGCTTTATGACGGCACCGTTTTTCTGGGAAAACCGAAAACAAATATCTCTTCACTTCTAAAAATTACCCTAAAACTAAATGCAATATTCACCCTCAGGTATTTCAGCAGTAGCTGTTCACAAAAGGTAAAAGTATTTTTATTTGTGCAAGCGTCCCCGGCGCCCTCAATAGCAGAAGCTAGCGAACCGTTCAAGGAAACAGAACTCAATCGACCAGTATATTAGACAATGCTTTATGTTATAGTTTTAACTTTTACAATAAATAGACAAACCGACGGTTATCCTATCATATTTGGAGACACATGGTAACGGATACTATTAAGTTGCAGAATTTACTTCACTTATAAAATTGCGATTTTTTTCAACCCTTTCTAAACACATACTATTTTTAAACATATTCTTACGTATAAATTTTAGCCTTACCATAATGTCAAAGTAAAATAATTATCAAATCCGAGATCCATTCTAAAATTATGTCCCTACATATATTTGGGCGGGTTTATATATCTTTATATATATATTTCTTGTGTGCGTGTGTATGTCACTGTCCTCCTAGACGACTGGACCGATTTTGACAAAATTGTTTGTGCGTGTTGAAGAGGTTTTGAGAATGGTTTAAATTCATGAGTCAGATCGACAGATGGCGCTGCAGTCGGTGCCTTGAATATACAATATTGTAGGGCAAAGTAAAGGGTTGAAAATTCAGCCACATTGTTACACGTTACGACGACAACATTTTTTCCAAATACTGACAAAACAACGTTTGTCGAGCAGCTATTTTTATATGGTAAAGGTAATCGTGTTATCAACTTCACTATTGATACTTAGTTTCCAACGCTAATATACACAATCAAAATATATATGCGGCTGTCATTCGGTCTGTCATAGATCTTATCGTATCTGCTTAGTGTGCGACCACCTTTACGCTTTAGTATGCTTTCGTTATTGGCTCATCTTTCACATCACAATCATGTATCTTCAAATGATCTACAGTGGCATGTCAGATTTGACACAGTAGCTAAAAATATCTATGTATAATGTTTATTATACAGTACAAATATATGTTCATACTACATGGGTAACTTTCTATTACCGAACTGTAGTTCGGTCGTACCAGAAATGGGTTTCGCGTAAAAAAGGCCGACCGATTGAATGTGGTCGGTGTACATTCCTAACCTTCGAAACTCGATTTGTTTGTCTCTATCGGGAATAGCCTTTTTGTAGTTCACAATATAACAGCTGTTCGCATATCGAAATGAAATTTAAAACGTAACCGTACAGTCGAAAACAAAAGCGAACGATATCGCCGGAGATATGTGTAACTAGTGGCGCACGGACTGCAGGCGCCTGATGTTGCTAATTAGCTGCTCCACACGGAGCTACAACTGTCTGTACACGTATCTCTATGTAATACTATAATTAATATCTGTCCTGTAGCTATTAGGTACGGGAATATCATCTTAAATTGTAACTTTATATCTACTAGTATTATATATGCGAAAATTTGTATGTTTGTTGTCTTAATCTCACTACTGAATGGATTTGTATAAACGAATAATCCAAATCTGCCACTTTCATATCATACGCGGGAGGAAAACAACGCGGAACGGGTAAAATCTTTGTATGTATACTCGTTCTTCTTTAATGCAAAATGTACTACAAGGATTTAGATAAAATTTGGTACGGATACAATCTGGAATATTGTTAGGATATCACTGAACACAGCTAGTTTTAAACTGACAAAAGGTGATGTAAAAAGGACAAGTGATTGTCGACTGCTGAAGACAAGGTTCGAAGTAATTACCAGATCCAGGTGTTTTTTGAAATAGGTTTCATAGGTCTATCAGTGGACATGATGAATGAACCTGATAATGACGATGAAAGAAAACAGGATCCTCTGTCCCTTAATAAAGTTTTAATTGAGTTTAAACTTCGTGTTAAGTCCGTGATCGAACCAGCTCAAATCGAATGTAATGTAGCATGTCGCTAGCTCTCACAACTAATGTAATTTTCATTGATGCAATTTGAAGGCTGCCTGTTCCAAATACAAAAAAAACATTGTATATTTGACTGTTCTCTATGCGTTCAGATACGACTCAACAGAAGTTGTGGTAAAATTTTTGTTAAACGTGTATTGTCACAGCGAACTTGCCGCCATTAAAATCTAACCAATGAGAGCGCAGCTGCGCGCAGGGCCAATTAAGAGCGAGCGCGCGCTGTTAAGAATTTTGACATAAGGCTCTCTCACCACTCTCTCTCTCTCTCTCGCTCTCACACAGTGTTATAATGAGATTTTACGCTATCGATTTGGATATTATAACATCATGTCAAATTGCTTAAATTGAGTTTTTTGTTATCTGACCTATAACAGTAGTTATTATAAGTCAAGTATTGAAAACATAAGTAGAATGTTACAACATTAGTGTAGAGAAAGTTATTAAAGAAATTGTTATTTGAGTGAGAACTTACATCACACTTCGTGTAATTACTATAAACGTGTACATGTAGTTGAGGGGCTAACAAATGTATTAAAACAGGGGAACCAACAAACGGCGTGTCGCCGAGCGCGCACGAACACGAATGTTTACTTAACGAATATCGCTTCTGTAAGCATTCACATAGATATATAATTAGTTAATATATCAAATACGAATGTGTGTGTGTTTATTGGAAAATGATTTATGCATTAGAGGTCAAACGAGCAGTTGATATACGTTTGCGATTACGTATAACGGGGTTTAATGGGTCCAAAACCAAAATGATGTAAGTAGCATAACGCATCCTTCAGATATTTTTGATGTTTGTCTTGAATAAATGTGTACCAGACAGAACGAAATGAGGTCAGAGGAAATCTCGTAACAGTATTAAACTAATAACAGAATCTCTGTTATTAGTTTATTACTGTTACGAGATTGTCTTGCTAATTTCAAGAATCACGCACGATACTTGGCTTAACTAAAAGCACTAGGACACTTTTTATGAGAGTTAAATGGACAACCACACATTGCTTGTCTCAAAATTTATCTCTAAAAAGAATACTACATGACGTTGCTTACACGTGTGGCATTCAATTTTAATTTCATGTTGATTTGCTGCTCTTTCTACGTGAATTTCCTGCACACACACCACATGCGCAGCTACAAACGGACTGTGTAATCGCGTCAAAGGCTTTTGAAAATAACAATCTAAAAAAATAGCGAAATACGAGGTATGTTTCAGAACAACATTTTGTGGTGAAAAAACAGGCCGTAACACGTGTGAATAAATAAGTGAGGATTATGTTCCGAGTGTATTAATATTACTGCAGGCTCAATACTCGGCGCCGGCCAGTGGCGATGCTCTTCAAGCTTATGGCCGCCGGGACTAAACCTGTCATAAATTTTCATCTACGGCCGAGCGAATTCGAGCGCGCAAAGGAATTTTATTTTTCTGTCACACATCTACTGCAGTACGTTGTAGTAGCGGACTCAATGGGTATCATCAGCTGTTATAAGCTGGTCCCTACGCTCACTCCTATTAGTTTTCAGGACGAGGTAGTGCCACGTTGTAGTGCAGAACAACTGGGCCGCACGGCAGGAAAAGTTACCTCTCGTTCACTCAGTAATTATGAAAAATCCCTATTACAGACAGACAAAGTCAGAAAGTCAGAAGCACAACAAATCAAATCAACAAAACCAAAGACACAGCCGTTTATGCATTCTTTGCCTCTTTATATTAGTATAGACTATCGCAGAAGCTCATCTCCAAGCCACTGACTCCCCTCAGTAATTGCTCACGCAGAACTATAACCACACAGTTGGTGTTCACTTTACGGTACAATCAACTCGTTTTCCACGCAAAAGGAGTTGGAAATCCGTGGTGAAGTATGTGTGTGTAAATATTGAATTATCTTAAATCATACAGATATCACTACATAGTATAAAACAAAGTTGCTTTCCTCCGTCTGTCTGTCTGTATGATTACATTTTTAAAATTACGTAACAGATCTTGATAGGGTTTTTTAAAAATAGATAGAGAGTGATTCAAGAGGAAGGTTGATATGTATAATTAACATCGAATTTAACGCGTGAGAAGCCGCGGGTAAATACGACAGTTTGTATGTACGTTAGTTGTTTTTCGGGTAAAAACTAATTAACAGATTTGAATTAATATAGCACATAACTTACTTTGATGAGGCAAAGCTTGCAGCAGTTTAGTTTTTTCATGAAACATAATACTTAGAGATGCGCTCAATAGTGGTTTTAACGAATAACGGAATACTATTCGGTTTAAATTATACAGAACCGAATATTCCGCCATGTTATTTGCTCTAGTTTTTCATAGTTTTGAAGCGTAAACAGGTTAGCTAACTTGCTATCAATTAATTACAAACCCTACTAATATTATAAATGCGAAAGTTTGTATGTTTGTTTGTTACTCTGTCACATTAAAACTGCTGAAACGATTTTCATGAAATTTGGCACACAAATAGAGGGTAACTTTTTATCCCGAAAAAATGTTCCTATGGGATGCCATGTGATGATTTTCTATTTTCCACGGGATCGAAATTTACTCTGGTGAAATTGCGGGGCACAGTTAGTAAGCTATTTAAGATTGTTTTTGCCTATCTTTCATTTTATATCTGATATTTTTATATTTTTAGAATGTCTGTTTCTACATAACTCTTTATAGTGAATATTATAGTCAATTTGCCTCATGAGTGCGTTCTTTCAAAATTAAAATATTGCTTTTATGTTAGAAATAATTATTGATTTTAAATATCAGTAAGTGATTTAGGTATGTAGCTTTATTTAACACATTATTTTTTAATTTCTTTGATATAAAATAAATTTTACATAATAGGAGGAAGTTTTATGTTGTGTCAACGTGTGGGCAAAAATAAATCAAATACGCCACAAACCGAATATATTCAGCGCCA
>LUGF01033682.1:0-12383 GCA_001625245.1 Calycopis cecrops | reverse complement strand
CCTTAAAGTTTCGAATGCCCTCGAAAAGTCAATAAAGAGTGTTAAAACCTGTTTTTTATGGCCTAAGTATTCATTTACTTGATCGGAGAACTTCAGTAGGAGCTCATTTGTACTTTTGCCAGCTTGGAATCCGTACTGATGTTCGTAAATTACATGATGTTTATTATAAAATTTGTGTATTTGTTCACTGATAAACCGTTCAACTACTTTATCAATAGAGGAAAGTAATGTGATGGGGCGGTAGTTAAGTAAGTCATCTCGCCTGCCTTTCTTATGAATTGGTCTTACACAACCCACTTTTAGTTTATCAGGATACACGCCAGTTTTTATACTACAATTAATTAACCCATTAATAGCCAAATGAAAACTAATAAACGGATTTGCATAATTTTTTATTTATATAATCTTTGGAATAAGATGAGTAGATGGAATAATAAAAAAATACAAAAAAGATATTTTTCAGGAATTTACAGGGGTGTTCCCAAATTGGCACAATGGCCTCTTATGTATGAAAATTAGCAAAACAGGGTTTTTCAATACAAAGGGTAAAAATGATGATTCTCATATGGCACACAGCGCATGCCACTCGCTTTAGAAGCTTTTCAGATATGTGATAAAAGCCATCTAATTGTAAACCCTCAATGTTGGATGATGGGAGGTAGGAGTAAGAGCAGACAGATTTTTGACGGTTTGGTGATGACCTTAGATAGTGTCTCGCGACACTTCGGCGACATAGTAATTGGTCCAAAGGCTCTTCTTTGGAAAAAGCATGCAATCGCCATGCATTTGACATTGCCATATCAACCAAATAGGTGAATAACACCCACCACCATTTTATTCCATGGACGCTAATCCTGTAAAGTGGTCCAGTTCATGGACTCCTTCCATACCTTTATAATAATTTTGGAACAAGTGCGGAATATTCACATCTGCTTTATCTTTTTTTCTGAACACCATCTCTTTACTGATCCCAATGGCTCACACGAATCATGATTCGTCGCCACTGTGCATGTACTTCCAACGGACTAATAGAATTTCGTTATTTTTGTCAAACCTGTAGTCAAATTCAGCTCTTGCTTTCTTCATCATCTCCTTGGCATTCAGAAGAGGGCAATTTTGTGCGTTTCTCACGAATTGTACCAGTGGCATGGTACCCTAACTGGCGTATACCGCCAACTCGTAAAAAATTATCGAGAAATACCTCATGGTTTGCGTGCGGGGTTCGTAATCAATTTGTTGAGTAGATTTTTTACCACTCTAGTACCTAATGGTTCTGTGCATGGGGTAGTCGATTTTCCACAATATATATCAAAGCTGTAGCAGTACCCACTGGAGCTTGCTGCAACCCAATTCTTATAGAATTTGTTTGCAAAATTTTCGCCAAAAGGGCTTGCTAGATGATTGTCGGCATGCAGAATTAGTGGTTCAGATTGGACTGACGTAATAGAAGACCTTGATCATTTAGCAGCCAAAGGTTTATCATCGCTGCTATCATCGGATCCCGAAAGTGTACCCACGTTGTGGCCAAATACTTTAATATTACCTCGTACATCATTTGATAGGGTACGAGGCGCTATATCGTCATCGTCACCTTCATCTTCGTCAGTCACAATGCTTGGCTCTGGTGGAATGATGGCTAAATCATACTCCAAACCATCATCACTATCCCCTGCTATTGTATTGATAGCTTCCTCCAAGCCCTTGAAGTCATTGAAGCTAGTAAAATAACGTTGATGATTCATACTAGTTCTGTAAGTAATATAAATATTTGTAGTATACTTGTAGCCACTGTGCCCAAATTGGCACACCAATATGTAAACGAGTATATTTATATATTTTCGAAAAATATCTGGGAGAAAATAACTATACACGTTAGGTTAGGTACTGAATTTATAAAAAAATAAACTAAATGTGCAATATTCTCTATCTACCATAAGTAATAATTAGACAAATATACTTACCTATTGTGACTTGCAGGTAACGAAATTCAGTGGCTTCCAAAATACCTATTTTTTAATAACTTATATTTAACCAGTATTATAACCCAAAGAACACAGTCTCGATTGCACTATAAGCTAACACAATATTACATATTGTCATTTTTATATCTGTATACCCTCATTTATTAAGTGTTCCCATAATGGTACAGTGGCTAAGAATGGGTTAATGTGTAGGTACCTTTAGGTATAAAAGCAATTTCTGAAAAAGCAGGAAGTCAAAATATTCACTGCCGATTGAATCGACCGGATTGGCCTCAGCTCGCGCCTGTTTCGGTTTTCGTTTGTTGCTTGCTACGCGCTCGTGAAGACCGCATTCGGCATCCAATAGAGCAATTTAAAGCAATAAATTGTCGGGAGGTTATTTTCACCAAACGAAAATTAACAGCCCGGTGGTGTAAGTGCTGCTTGATTTTCGGCGGCCGCTCAAGCCAGTGCGGTCACTGAGCGGTTACATAAAGCTTGTCTACACCCCTTTTCGTTCGTATACGTTTCTCTATGTTCTTGAAGTTCTCGTTGCCGTGGCGGAGCGCACGCAGCCCAGGGCTGCCGGAACAGCAGGCAGCAGGCACGAGATCTTTACTATCTCGCCCACCGCCGCGCGCCAGTGCCAAGCGAGTCGACGACTGTTGCTATCTATCCAAGCCCAGTGTCCGGGCTGCCGCGGACCAAGCATCCCTGTTGATGGTCCGTCGTCGCTTCGGGGAGGAAGAAAGTTTTGCCTCCTTTCGGACCCAGTAGGTCGGCACCTGCCTACGCGGCTAAACCTACATCTCCAAGCGATGGACTGCCGTCCGAAGAGAGCCTTAGAAGATAGCCTTCTTCAAGAATACATTCAATTTTCATGACCACCGACGCCCATAAACATTCGCATAGAGATTATACAGATGCGTTGCCCTCCTTCCTGTCCCCTCTTTCATTGGCCCTAGGCTACTTACACACCGAATCGTGACAGCACAGCTGTCACTTTACGCTAGTATCGTGTAAGCAAGAGGTACCTCCGCGGTCGAGCCGCTCCGATTCGGTTGCATGCACGCAGCATGGAACTACCGTTTGTAAAGTTAGTGAGCAAGTGGTTAGTAGGTAGCTACTACACACCACGTACTTATATTGTTATAGTTGTGGCATGCATACTTGTATATTGTAAATTTCGTCACCTGCAATAATCTCTTGTCTAACTTTGTCGTTTAGTACTTATTTTAATTTATTTTACGGCAAATGACTTCTGTTGCGTTCATGTTCTTAGATTAAACATGCATAACGCACATTGCATGTTCACATGCGCCTGACTCCCACTGCTCGTTTGCTATCTTACAGCAGGAGGAGCTTGGTTTTTTGTCGATGAGGATCAGTCTGCTCATTATCTCTATAAAAAACGATTGGTTCGGAGAGACAAGATTAAGTATGATCGACAGTCACGAAATAAAAGTACTAAAATATGATAAATAATTGAAAACATAAATTACTTATTAAAATTTAATATTACAACTTCTACAATAACATACAAGCTTTTTATTTTTTATTGATTTTATTTTATTTTATATATTAATGCATATTTTTTAATTTTAACAAACTTTTCATGTTAACCTAGCAGTCTATAAAAATCTATGAAAGTATAAAAGCAGATCAAAAAGTTCAAAAAGTAGTTTGTTTCAACTGCATGGAGAAGAAAAATTGAGCCGGAAAAAAGCTTTTGTACGTATGTTAGGAAACAAAGATTTACTAATATGATTTTTTTGTCAAATCATTTTAATGGTAAATCTAAATTGCATAACCATATACTATTCGTAAGCTACGTAGCTTGCAGTTTGTAAATGGTTATGTATTTTTAACATATTTTCGCAGTAAATGAACTGTGATCGAGTTTAGATGACATTTATATTACGAATGTTTAAATAATTTATGGGACGGTTTCAGAGGTTACCAGCAAAGTTGCAAGTAGATATGCTACACTTGTCTACAAAATAATTAAGTTTGTTACATATAAGGGCCAACTCACACCAAAAGCGCGGCGAAGGGCAGCGAAGCGGAGCGCAGTTTATGTGTCATGAATTTCAACTTTATTTTCATTACTATAGCACTTATTATAGAATTCTCGCGACTTCTGGAGCATTCCAGCGACTTCTCGCGCAGTCGCGGGAATCCGCGCGTCTCGTTCGAGTTTGTCATGCGATAATAAGTCTTATAGTAATTATTATAAAGTTGAAATTCATATGACACATAAACTGCGCTCCGCTTCGCTGCCCTTCGCCGCGCTTTTGGTGTGAGTTGACCCTAATTGAATCCGGCCCTAAGCAGACAGTGTTAGATTGAGTTGACACGGGGCCTGTTTTTTATTCATTCTTAATTTACTAGGCCCTGCAGATTGCTTTATAGCGAGCCCCAATAACAGTGGGGCCCTACTTTTACCATGTGGTTTATCCAGCACTGTTACCATAAAGTACAGCGAGTTGGGACATTGTGATGTACCCTTAAAAAACCTAACAAGCCTATAACTGGAATTCTTTGGAAGCAGCTTACACTTAAAATTATTAATCTTTGGTAACATATCACGTTTCATTTAAAACAGATATTCGTCATGAAGCGTTATACACACACTCACACGCACACTCACGCATGTACGCACATGCAGATTTTTACAGGTAAACAAAGTACCACATAAATGCTTAAAATTAAATTCTTAATGCCTTCTACTTAACGGTGAATTTGTAGTTTATTTGCTAGGTAAGGTTCCAAGGTAAGCTGGCCAGGACTTCCATAGGATTATTAAGATAAATTCTAACTTTCAAAAAGTTGGCTATATAAGTATTTAAGGCATACATAGTTATAATATTGTCAATCACGGGCTCTTTGCGTATAATCTAGATTCTGGATTCTAGACTTATATCCTATAAATAGTTTCAATTATCCTAATGATGTGTGACATCAGCTACATAAAGACTGACTACTATCTTATATAGATTCATAATATAGATAAATATATAAATAGATTCATTTGACTAGTTATTAATAAGCGTAATCTCATATTATAGAAAAATGTAATAATCAGTTTGTAAAATAGTTCTATGTCGTTATATCAAAAATAAGTTTTATAATTTAATTTTATCTTTGACACTCTTATCACTTATTTGAAGGTGTTTAGTGTTGGTGTACAAAGACCGTAGAAATCTAGTATACAGTAGTAGATTAGGTAATAACACATTTGATTTACCTTTGGTATTCTGTACAGACTGACAAATAATTGCACAAAATGCAAGGTATCACATTAAAGTAGCTTTATTACATGCCAATTATTAATAAAGAGTTAAAAAGAAGATTGTCGGTACCTAACGATATATTGATTTGTTTTGAAATACACCGACGAGAGACAACTGACATCTGCTGAGTTCTGACAAATGACAAATGACAAATGACATTTGACAAAGTCGATACTTTGTTTTATCGAGTACATATCTATTCGATACCAATACTTTGTATTAAATGCGCGTTTCGGTTTTCGTCTGATGCTACGTTCTCGTAACGACCACAATCAGCATCTGACATTTAAAGCTATCAATTATTATCAGTAGGTTATTTTAACCAAACGACAATTAACAACCCGGTAGTGTAGGCACCAGCTTATTAATTTCCGGCCGCCGCCGCTCCGCTGAGGGAAAGGGGTTCGTTTCATACCGAAGTCGGACACCAAATACTTATTAAGTTATTCAATGTCATTGACCGACTTTGAGCGTGAAAAGGGAGTAGCCTGGTTAATCTTTCCTCTCCCCTGAAAACCTAAACTTAACAAAGAATTCATTCTGAAATGAAAGGTACATTTTGGACTGAAATTTCTAAAGAAAGATCTGACTCCTGGTAATTTAAAGATAAATTACAGAAAAAAATGACAAATTTATAGGGTAGACCGAGGCGTATCGGATCGTTGGGCGAATCAGATTAAAATAAGAAATCCGTTGATATTTAAATATTATAATAAAATATATTGACACGGAACGCTTACAACTGAGCCTTACGTCCCTCATCTCGTCCCGCAGCTCCCGACATGGGTAGGGTTGCCATCTCAAAAACCTGTCAACCAGGACAAAGCACGTAAGAACCCCGGATTTCAGAGCTTCCTACCCGGACGGTAGAAAATAGTATTTTTCATAAGATACTCAGAAGAATAAAATATAGTTTTAATGGTCAAAAATCAATTATTATTTATTTTATGGTATTTTAAACTAAATGACGAACTTAAAAAAATTACTTCCAGGAACCTTAAGCATTTCTTCCTAAACTTGATATTTTTTGTCTTAGTTTTTTGAATCAAATCAATCAATCGAAAATCAAATCAATTAAATCAAAATCCGGACTACAAATAAAACCCCGCCCGGACGCTCCCCGGACGCCCTCTAAACTAGGACAAATCCGGGGAAACCCGGACGGATGGCAACCCTAGACATGGGCAGTATTTTGTTCTCGCTTGCTCATCAGCACAAACTATATAGAGAACTCATCAGTATCAACGCTGGTCGCCAGCGAGTCGATAGTTTGTGTGTGTGACAATTTTGGCTCTCATCTAAGATAGGTGGTAAGGTAGGTAAATGACGTACCTACGTGGTTTGGCGAGAGGTCTATTTTAGAAAAACCTATAAATTTTTAAGCATAATCTTAGAAGTTAGGTATCTAATACTTAAAATATTTATTTTAAAAGCCTTCATTTGAAATTCAATATGGGGGCTATTCAGATCATGTCATAGAGGGTGAATGGGTTCATTGTATTGTAGTAACATATTATATGTTTGAGGATAACAGTTCTTATTTCTTTAATTCTAGATTTAATTCTAGAAAAAAAAAGTTAGCTTTAAGATTTAGAGAGATTTTTTATTATAATTGCCGTACACAATATTACAAAGAAGAGTCTCCTTATCCAAAGGTGCAACCAAGCGTGGTGGTGGTCAGCCAGCTTTATGGAGAAAAGATGTTATCTAAACGGCTATTCTACTTGGCAAGTGGTTTTGTAATTACCCCCATAGACTAATCCACTCAAAACAGAAGCAAAGAAAAAACGGGCGAAGCTACAGAACGTAAAAGAAAAACTGACGGCAAAGAAAATATCAAGAAATAGAATAAAGAAACTGAAAAAATGGCACAGCATTTATTGTTCGGATTTTTTTATATAGTTTATGGGGGCAAACGAGCAGTCCCAGCCATTTTCATGACCGACAGCCATAGATATGCGCATAGAGGTCATGCAGGGATATGCGTTTTCCTTCTCCCTCTCTTCACGGGCCACCGGCTATTTACGCACATCTTAAAAATAAAACGCAACAGAAGGTAAGTTATTTTTATTTTATTAATTAAGTTTATATGATTTATAGTTCGGGGCAAGGGCTTTGATGATATTCTCCACTGTACACGGTGTATCTGAAAGAAAATAAATATTTATAGACGACGTGTGATCTAAGTGTGGAATACGGCAGAATTTTATTTGATACTAGCTTTCGCCCGCGGCTTCGCCCGCATGGATTTCAGACTTCAAAAATGAAGTGTTTTTACAAATAAACCTTCCTCTTGAATCACCCTATCTATTAAAAATTCCATCAAAATCTGTTGCATTGTTTTAAAGATCTAAGCATAGAGACACACAGACGGCGGAAAACGACTTTGTTTTATACTAAGTAATGATAATAAAATTTATAACCATAATTATATTAGGCAGTGGAAAGTGTTCTAAATGTTGACCAAGCTAAGTATTTATACGCCACAAAAAGTTTCATGCGAATCCATCCTGTAATTTCGGAGATAGCCTGGACAAACAGACAAACAGATAGACAAAAAATAAAAAAAACATTGAAAAGTGTTTTAATACTATTTTTACATCGCCCCCAAGTTAGTTTTTCGTAAATTTATTCAATGGTGGTTTCAGACAAACGCTGCCAGATAATAAAACAGGCACACCGGCTGACGAACTCAACGCCTGTCTGAAATCATCAACGCTATGGTGGGTCCATGTTGAAAAGTTTCATCATCATCATTTATTGTTAATACCTATATGTTGTAATTTTGCCATCCAGTTACTACGGAGACAAACGTTTTCCCCGAATTAAGTGAAACATAAATAATCAGGAGAGGTACTTAATGTGAAAGATATTAGGCGAATTAATAAAATTATTAAAGATGTTTTAATATTTTATTAATTTAATAATGTAATTTAATGACATAATATGTTTCTATTTTATTTCCCTACTTAGAATTAAAGTAAATTTAAAATTAATTTATTATTGTACACCGTTATTATGGTAGGATGTTAGAACATCTATTATAGATATTAAGATCTTTATGTACATACTACATCCCACAATAAAGAAACGTTTTTAATCAACTCTGTCTCCGTGGTAACTGGATGGCAAAATTCTTCATTGAATTCAATTTGTCCATCTCTATCAGTTACAACTCGACCTTCTCCAATTTCCAACAGCTTACTTGCATAAGCACCAGATTCCTGGTCAAATAAAGATGAACTCGTATGTTACATGTCAAATGAAACTTTTTAACTTGGGTCCATAGCGTTGATGATTTCAGACAGGCATTGATTTCGTCAGCCGGTGTGCCTCTTTATAGTAATAGGTCAATAATTGGCAGCGAGTGTCTGAAATCACCAGCCAGTAAAACAACAACTCCACCCATTACAATTGGTTGCCGCGAATATCTTGTAAGCTGCGATTTACCGCTTCTAATGGGTACTTATGGGACATTGTGCATTCATCCCAAACGATCAACTTGCTCCGCTTCCAACCATATAAAATTCCAACCCAAACGGTTGAGCCGTTTAGAAGTTGCCATTCCGACAAAAGCGCCACCTACCAGATCCAATTGTATTTTTATACCGTCCAGGTAATCATCGAAATACCCGTATAAAATTTCAATCCAATCGGTTGAGCCGTTTAGAAGTTGACATTCCGACAGAAGCGCCACCTACCGGATCCAATTGTATTTTTTTACCGTCCTGGAAACCATCGAAATACCCATATAAAATTTCAACCCAATCGTTTTGAGCCGTTTAGAAGTTGACATTCCGACAGAAGCGCCACCTACCGGATCCAATTGTATTTTTTTACCGTCCAGGTAACCATCGAAATACCCATATAAAATTTCAACCCAATCGGTTGAGCCGTTTAGAAGTTGACATTCCGACAGAAGCGCCACCTACCGGATCCAATTGTATTTTTTTACCATCCAGGTAACCATCAAAATACCCATATAAAATTTCAGCCCAATCGGTCAAGCCGTTTAGTAATTGACATACCGACAGCAGCGCCACCTACCGGATCCAATTGTATTTTGCCATCTAGGTAATCATCGAAATACCGATATAAAATGCCAACCCAATCGGTTGAGCCGCTTAGAACTTGACATTTCGACAGAAGCGCCACCTACCGGATCCAATTGTATTTTTTTACCGTCCAGGTATCCATCGAAATACCCATATAAAATTTCAACCCAATTGGTTGAGCCGTTTAGAAGTTGACATTCCGACAGAAGCGCCACCTACCGGATCCAAGACAGAAGCGCCACCTGCCGGATCAAATTGTATTTTGTTACCATCCAGGTAACCATCGAAATATCCATATAAAATTTCTATCCAATCGGTCAAAAATCAAAACCCAAAACATTTTTTTCGGGATAAAAACTATCCTATAGGTATGTTATTACAGGTTCCCTTCTAACCATATGACTAATTTCATGAAAATCTGATAAGTAGTTGTAACGTGAGGGAGTAACAAATAAATTAAAGTCAACATCCCATAGCATCCCACAGGAACATTTTTTCGGGATAAAAATATCCCATATATATTAATACAGGTTCTCTTCTAACCATATGTCAAATTTTATGAACATTTGTTAAGTAGTTTGAGAGTGAAGGAGTAACAAATACATTAAAGTCATCATCTCATAGCATCCCACAGGAACATTTTTTCGGGATAAAAATATCCCATATATTAATACAGGTTCTCTTCTAACCATATTATGTCAAATTTTATGAACATCTGTTAGGTAGTTTGAGCGTGAAGGAGTAACAAATACATTAAAGTCATCATCTCATAGCATCCCACAGGAACATGTTTTCGGGATAAAAACTATCCTATGTGTTAATCCAAGTTACCCTCTATGTGTGTGCAAAATTTCATGAAAATCGGTTCAGCAGTTTTTACGTGAAGAAGTAACAAACAAACAAACAAACAAACAAACAAACAAACAAACAGACAAACTTTCACATTTATAATATTAATAAGATTCATCAATGACAGTTTTTTAATTATACCAAGTTTAGTAGTTTTATAGTATACCGACAGCTGTAGTTGAAGATGCGCTTGCGTTTAAAATGCATCGGTTATCAGTTTTGTTTTTTGTGAAATGTTTATTTAGAACAGAGTATTTAGAAATATAAAGTAATAATAACTGCTGAAGTCTTGTCTTGTGCAGACGAGCAGCTTAAAGCTTAAGGCGCAGTTCAGACGACACACTTTTTGTGCGATCGAGTCTGCGGCGCTCAAAAAGTCTGCATGGCGCGCAAAAAGTCGGTCGCGGATTTTTCACAGACTCAACGCACACGACGCACATCTTCGATCATTCTGTCGGCAGGGCTGTAGGGACGTAGACGCTATGGAAATCGTGCAGAGATCGTGAAGTATTATTTTGTACATGAAGTACAGAGAAAAAAGAAGAAAAAGAGAATTTTGGGTACATCCTTTGCCGACTAAAGTGTGCGCCGTCTGCGTTAGCGCGCGTTGAAGCAAACGTTCAATTTTTTTCACACACTTTTTGTGCGGAGCGGCGCGGGCGCGGCGCAGCGCGGTGCGGTCTGCCCTTATACACGGATTTTATGTGCGCCGGACTTTTTGCGCGTCGTGTGCGTTACTGCATATAATTGCATAGGTTCTATTTTCACAGACTAAAAAGTGCGTCACGGATAGTCTGGCGTCTGCGCTGCGCCTAAAGCAGGTCTAGTTAGCTTTAAGGCCTGCGCAGACAAGGGGTTTTTGTACGCGGACTTTTTTGTCCGCTAAAATAGATCGCTTACTGTATCGAGTAACGCAAATGAAGGATTAAAAGTACGCGGTATTTGGCATACAATTCAAATGGACAAAAATCCCTCATATGCGCAGGCCTTTAATCTTAACTTGTAAAAGTTAAGATTGAAGTTGCTCGAAGATTTTTATTTTATTGTATTAACGACGTGACGAGCTATGAAGTAATTTTCTGCTAGTAACATTTTCCTCATCGAATCTTTAAAAAGTCTACTATCCCCAATAGTGCGAGATATGTAATTCAGTAATACTTTCTGATCACTGATTGATCAATTTCGCAGTCGAGACAATTTATGTTTATACATAACAATTTAAAGTACCTATAAATGGGCAAACGAGCAGTCGGAGCTATTTTCGTGACTACTGACGCTCATGGACATCCGCATAGAGGTTATACAGATGCGTTAACCTTCTTCCTCCACCTCACGAAACGCGACAGCACAGCTGTCACTATCGCTGGTTTCGTGTAAGCGAGAGGTACCCCGGTCGTTCCGGCCTAATTCAGTTACATGTATATGCAGCGTGGCACTACCTCTTACAAATATAACATTACCCAAAATGAGCCAGTCGTCGTCGTTATAGCCGAACTCCTTCCTCAGCTCGACGATGGCGTCGTGTAGCGCGTGCGCCACCACCACCGCCAGTACCAGGGACGGCTCGCCAGTCGCTGAAGACGAAACACATTCAAATGTCAAAATAAAAATCTGTTGCTGGAGTGTCCTGTCCGAGACACTGCTCTCGCAGTGGTTTTTAGTCGGTAGGGGTACTCTTGTGCCGAGTTAGACACAACCTCCCGGCTCACCCAAGGCCGGTTGGACAGTGCATAAATGCATAATGCATTTTCGCTGTGACAAAAAAAAATATGCAAAAGAAATTTGACACACAAATACACATTTAACACACAAAGACATTTCAAGACACTGTGGTGTCTGTCCTAAGTTTAATATTACTCATCACAACAAAATAACTTTTCTTTATTTTATCACGGTTAATTTTTATCAGCCGTATGTAGAAGGCATCTCATCCCCAAATAGGTGAAATAGGGGTTAAAATGTTGTATGAAAGAGTCGGAATAGTAATTTATTGCAGTGAGAATATACTCGATATCGAATGGTAGAATATAATATTACTCATAATAATAAGTGTACAGAAAATCATCGTACCTTTGGAACGCAAAACTCCGACATTCTCCGAGGAGTTCCGCCGGAAGTAGACGCGGAAGTCGACGGGAATGTCGTTGGCTCCCGGCGTTTTGTAGGTCCAGGTGCGGTTGGTGAGCAGCTGCCCGGTCTCTGCGTAGACCAGATGCTCGGAGGTC
>LUGF01033681.1:257496-272347 GCA_001625245.1 Calycopis cecrops | reverse complement strand
GTATAAAAAATAAAAGTCTGAAAAATCTGACTCACAAAAGTCAGTATGATAAGAATAATTAATAAGTATATTAATAATATACTTAAGTTAGTGTTAAAAAACATTTATAAAAGAAATCACTTCACAGCTGGTGTCGAAACATCAAAAAATCAAATGTCTGTGGTCTCTGTAATCTTCCAAAGGCTCCTGGTTCTCCTTTTACTATCCGCTTACTCTGACGATGACGATAGACGTCAATTAAATAATCAATTATAGTAGAAGCAAATACATTTGCCTAAGGCCGGCAACTCGCTTGTGCGCAGCCAAGGTAATGCACATGTGCCCATGTTACTGTGCACAGTTTTCTACTCGTATGTTCAAGTATGCATCTGTGCTGTGAAACAGGATCGTAAATATTCAAGTATTGTTCTTTTTGTCATCCAAATCACCAGCCCTTTTCGTCCAATGTTGACCATGCGTCTTAATGTTTAACAGTTTATGAGGAGGATACCTAACAGATTCTTGATAGAAATTAGACAGGTACGGTATTCATAATTATTATGGAAGTCTAAATTTAAAACTGAACAAGTTGAGGCAAATTTTGGTCTATGCCTAAAACGACGGTCGGTAAAGTGGGCGAATATACAGTTAATAAATAAAGGTTTTACTATTTTTTTATAGTATAGAGGGGCAAGCCAGAGCAGGAGTCTCTTATGACTACCTACGCCCATAGACATCCGCACAATATCTGCACAGATGCGTTGACCCTCCTTTCCTCTTCCTTTGCCTTATACCCCTGGCTACGCACAAACCACACAATAGTTGTCACTTTACGGCGATATTATGTGAGCATCTGGGCCTCTTTGGCCTTATATCATTGATCGGACGTCCTGGCTAACAGGAAACTCCTGATCATCACATCTTCTATATCACCTCATCTTCAGCTATCAATATTCATCGGATGCTAATCCGTGTCCCGAGAACGACACTTACCGCTAATAGTAAATTTTCCTGCGCCGATACGTCGAACGCCGTAGAAGGTGATCTGAGGTTGTTGTGTCACTTTATCGGAAAACACCTGCCGTGAATATGTTTAATTAAGTGGAGGTTAGTCGGCGGGTATTTATCGACCTGCTGCTTAGATATATCCTATGTACACCTTATTTACTGTCCTATTAGTTGGATATATCCTATGTGTAAGGTACACCGGTGGCACATTTATTAACCTTTTACTTAGATATATCTTATATATGCCTTATTTATTAACCTATTACGCAGATATATGTATATACGGTAAATTTAAAATCGTATTTTATTCGCAAAACCTGTAGAACCGTTTATGGGTATGCAGATTTTGATCTACCGTTAAACATCGCCGAAAGTGAAAGCGAAACTAAAAGACGTAGGTATATGTATGTATGTTTAGTGTAAATTTATGATGGTAACTAGCTGTGCCCCGCGGTTTTACCCTCTTGAAGGTTGAAATTTTAAAAATCGTAAATCAGAAACCATCGTGTGGTCCTGCACAATAACTTTGTTAAAGATCATCAACATGATCAAATGCATAAATTACAATTAATTTACAAAAAATATAAGACATATATTGCGAGTAATTTGTAGTAATTACAGATAGTGAAACAATTAAACATATATCTTTAATATGTAAATATCTATAAGTTACGAAGATGGTATGTACTTATGCAACGCGTGAAAAACTTTGTAGCACGGCGTGATCCAAACCCGCATTTTACGCTCACTTTTCCGTAGCTTAATGTACTTACTATTACTCATACTTCATACTCCGACTTATACCGGGTGGAAGTGCTTGAAATTATTTCCACACTGGTTGTATCGAACTTGTGGCCTTATTAAGAGTATTAACCCTCTAAAGCAGTCTTTCCCAAAGTGGGCGATAACGCCCCCTTGTGGGCACTAGATGCACAGAGAGGGGCGGTAAGGGGCCAGAAACGACATAATTGTCTTTGAATATCAAGGTTATTACATAACTAATAAGGGGGCGATAAGTAACTGAAGTAACTGATTTTCAAAGTGGGCGTTAAACGAAAAAGTTTGGGAACCTATGCTCTAAAGTTACGGGCGTCGTCGGCCGAATAAGTGTATAAGTCGGCGTCGGATTTGTAAACAACAGACAACAGGGCACGTGTTGGGATAGTCTAGGGATATTACAAAGTAATAGATTTTATGATCGATACCACACCTTGGGAATAGTACCCTCCTCCCAGGCTACTTCTATACAAAAATAAATGTAAATTATATATTTTTTTAATGTATATAAATGAAGAATGTATAATGAAGAGTGTATAATGAAAAAAATGAATGAGGCCCGCTGAGTTTGTTTCGCCGGTTCTTCTCAGGACAGGGCTAGGGTTGAACCGGTGGTAGACTAAATTTTTGACGTTCAAAAAGCAATTTTTCAAATTCTATTTTGAATAAAAATATTTTGATTTTGATTTTGATTTTGAGTGATGTAACTGAAATTCGCGAGTATAATGTGTCAAGTGACGTTAGCACTTGCAAATCATGCGGATATTTTGTGTAAAATACATTTGATTTTGACCAGTAAAAGAGAAATTACTTTTTTTGTATTGTATATTCTATTTTATTATTAAAGTTTTATTATAAATTAACGGTTTTATTAGCTACTAATAAATATGATTTATTACGTTGGAATTTTAGTATAATACCAACAAATCAACTTATCCTAACGAAATCACATTTCATAACCAAACCTAAGTTTGGTGAAAGAATTTTCATGATATGAGCAGGCTTTCCAAAGATAACTCATTACAAACAAACAAACTTAGAAACATATGTACCTCTTTATAACAATAGTATGAATTCGTATTTGGACTCCCGAATATCTATAATTGAATATTTGCATTCGAGAGTATCTAAGAATATCCCTTACATCTCCAGTGCTGACGCGCCAGTAGGGAAAGTGCCTAGCTTGTTTACTTCGTCAGTTGCCAGAGCTAATGCACTTAGTTCGTACACGATCTGGAAATAGGATAAACATCTCATCCGAACCTTTTAGGCCAGATGATTTTGAAGAACGTACTATATCTTAACCAATAAGCGCAGTGCTGTGGTCTGTATCCATGCAAAAAACGTAAGTCCTTTATAGAATCGTAAACTATGCATTTGAACATGTGATGATCTTATTTAAAGTTGTAGTGCATGAGCACACGAAGATTTCTGAGGTAGGTTTTTGATCTGATCTGATCTCCACCCCTAAGGGGTGAAATAGGGGAGTGAAGTTCACTAATTATGTGCCGCGGATGAAACCGCGGCCACAGCTAGTCTAATATAAATTCAATACGATTTATTCGCTTGGTCAGCCACGTATGTTATTCATTGATGATTGAGTCGACATTGAAACTTATC
Source organism: Calycopis cecrops (assembly GCA_001625245.1). Classification (NCBI taxonomy): domain Eukaryota; kingdom Metazoa; phylum Arthropoda; class Insecta; order Lepidoptera; family Lycaenidae; genus Calycopis; species Calycopis cecrops. The sequence goes on along the minus strand of LUGF01033681.1, from coordinate 268,963 downwards.
TGTTCAGTGTGTGTGTTCACGGTGTCGGCTCAGTGGGTGGTAATATAACCAGACATATTAACTGATTTGATGTCAATTCGATACTGTCAATCCCTATTAAAAACATGTCAATTAATCAACAAATTGGTAACATGTATAAATGGAAGTACCTTCCCGACTTACCAGTCCGGATATCATCTTGTCATGGAAATAGCACTTAAGTCAACAACAGCCGGAACACGTTCACTGCTGGACATCACCTAGACCTCACCCAGAGAGCGCCACAGTTAATGACAAAGAAAATTATTTAAGACGTTTTTTTTGCAATTTTTTATATTTGCAGTACGCTATATTTACTTACAATATTGAGAGAGCAGTGCGTACCCCCTTAAAACAACCCAAATTATGTCAATGTTAAAACGACTTGTTTGAGCAACGTGCGTGTTGTTCCAGCGGCGACAGACGCGTCCACGCTGAAGGTGCACCTGCCCAACGGCGGGTTCAATGTGGTGCGGGCGTCGGCGGAGGAGGATGTGAGGGCGGTGCTGCGGCTGCTGGCGGCGCGGCTGGCCTCGGGCGAGCGCGTGTACGCCGCCTGCTACGCGATGAGGGCGCGCAGGCTGACCACAGGGAAGGTGGGTGCTTAATTTAAACTGGCAAAGAGGGCAAGGAGAACCATGTTTAGGGGGGCGACTGATGCCTCTACGCTGAAGATGCATCTGTCTACAATTTCGTAAGTACCGGTGCTCTTAAGGAATACGAAGATACTACAAGGACCGCAGGTTGTATTAGGTATTGAGTTTCTGACTCATATCTTCGTCATTGATTCCACTTGTATAACTTCTCTCACACTCTCATCGGTCGATAAGTATAGTTTATGTACTTACGGAATGACTACCTCGAGATCAATGTTAAGCAACTTCAGCTGCTGGTCGTGATATCCAACTTATATAAAACAAACATCTTACGACGCCTCTGTTCCAGATCCGATGGATCCACCAGGACACGCCGGTGTCGGAGCTGCTCTCGCGCTGGCCGGCCTCCGAGTGGCGGCTGGAGCTGCGCGTGCGCTACCTGCCCGCCAACCTGCGCGACCTGTGCGACGCCGACCGGGTCACCTTCCACTATTACTACGATCAGGTATGACCCGTGGAGGGAGAACTGTATAACCTCTGTGCGGATGTCTATGGGCGTCGGTGGTCATGAAACTGTCTCTGACTGCTCGTTTTCTCTCCTATCTATATTATCTATACTAATATTATAAAGAGGAAACCTTTGTATTTTTGTATGTTTGTATTGAATAGGCTCAAAAACTACTGGACCGATTTTAAAATTTCTTTTACCATTACTTAGAGGGATTCTTCCGAATCCGTATAGGCTATATTTTATCCCGAAAAAATGTTCCTATGGGATGCTATGGGATGTTTTTCACGGGATCGAAATTTGCGCGGGTGAAACCGCGGAGCGCAGCTAGTTGTATATAAAATGAAAATCTTACGAAAATCTTACAGTATAAAGCTTTCCGAAGTGAAAACTTCTTTAACGGCGTTGGCACAGGGAAAAATATTTTGACGTGCTACGTAGCACAGGATAGTGGAGAATCTCTAACTCGTAGCTCTACGGACTATCTATAGCGCCACTTGTGTGTGCTACTAAATACCGGTCATTGTTACTTGATAGTTTTAAGTTTGCACGTCTATCGGCAGTCGCTATAACGATCTGTTTGTTCTTTATTTTTACCGAAGACGCCCAATTTCTGCTACGCCAATGTAGCCAGTGCTACGTTGGTGTAGTAGTTACGTAGCATTTGTACAAAATCCATACAACTTAACGTCCATTGCCTCAGCTGGTCTGATGATCTGTATGTTTGTCACGTGTTTGTAGGCGAAATATAAAAGTATCACTTGCAGCATAATGGTCACAGCACACTTATCAACTGGGAAAGGGATCGTAAACGCCTCGCCTAGAAAAGCGAAGACGATACGATTACGTTACGTTTCCCATTAGTGTGCGTGGAAGTATGAAGTTTCATACAAAGAATACTGATCGGTTCGAGGTGATACGGTTACGATCCCTTTCCGTGTTGATAAGTGTGCGACCATAATGTTGCCGAATGAGTTTAGTGACACCTATGTCACGATCAAATTAATTTACAACTTAGATGTATCCCAGATGAATTAGATGATAATAATGAATGTGGGTGAAACTTTCAGGTTCGACACGATTACCTCCACGCCAACCATCCGATGGCCGATCAGGATTTGGCGATACAAATATGTTGTTTAGAAATAAAGTAAGTATGTTATAAACAAATACTTGTTTCTAAGTTAAGCAACGATTGACATTTAACTAGTATGTTATTGAGTCACTTGTATGTTATTGAGTCACCGAATGTTATGCCTAATACAATAAGTATTGTGGAAATAAATGGTCGTAGACAACATAATGGTGGGCCATGGCGAAAAGAATGCAACGATTCTAAATAATCTCCTCAATTGGGGACGTTTATGGCTCTCGACTCCGACTCCGACTGCACGTTTGCCCACCTATACTATAAAACTAATTATAGACACTGCCGGATTTGTTGATCCGAAGGTCCCATCAGCGAAGGGATTAAAGGCCCTTAAAATATTCTACGTCAAAAAAATTTTAAGGTTCTTGCGGGCTTCTAAATATTAATATTAGGTATATGACGCTCACTTTATTAAAATAAACTGCAGTAGTCCACTGTAGCCAAATTGTGGTGGAAGTTATTATTCTAAAAAGAATATTTTTTTTATTTATTTATTTTTTACAAATAATTCAACTCGAACAAAATATATCAGGATGATCAAACAATTCAAATATGTAAAAGCACCTATATTAACTGACGCATGCATTTTCCAGGTACTTCTGTAAGGACATGCAAATCTCCCTCGACAAAAAGTCGAACATCGAGTACCTGGAGAAGGAGTTCGGTTTGCACAAGTTCCTGCCCAAGTCTGTGCTCGACGCCATCAAACCCAAGGTGCTGAAGAAGGCCATACAGCAGCAGTTCAAAAAGGTACAGGGTACTTTTCAAAACTTTAGAACGAGGTAAAGCCGTGATACTTTGCAGCCATGTTCGGCTGGCACCGGGGAGGTACCTCTTGCTCACTTGATATGGGGTGGCTACTTTAAGTAGTAAAGGGATAGAGGGCACCACATCTGCATCACAAATTTGGAGATGTCTATGGGCTTCGATAGTCACTAAAAGATCCCTATTCCTTGTTTGTTCTTTTACACCAAAAAACAAAAACAATAGAGATATACCTAGAAACCGCAGATAAAAGTGAACACTTAAAACTGTCTAACAATAACCTGTATTTATTAGCACACACTTGTAGGCTCTTCGATTTAGCTCCACTTTCGTGTGCTACGTAGCACCTTGATGGTGTGAACTCAAATATTTAAATATTTATCCCCACCCTGACGTCGCTAAAGTTTCTCACGTCACAACCGTCCGGCAGGTGGCGGGTCTGAGCGACACGGAGTGCATGCTCAAGTACCTGGAGACGATGCACACGCACTTCGGCTACGACCGCGAGACGTTCACCGCGGCGCTCGGCAGCGGCTGGGCCATCCCCGTCGAGCTGGCCATCGGGCCCGACATCGGTACGTACACGCACTTGGTACGACCGCGAGACGTTCACCGCGGCGCTCGGCAGCGGCTGGGCCATCCCCGTAGAGCTGGCCATCGGACCCGACATCGGTACGTACCACACACTAATAGGTAGTGCCACACTGCATGCATGTAGCCGAAATAAATGTTAGAGAGTTGATAATGATAGCGATAACTAGCACATAATTACGTTATAACTTATATGTTGTGTATTGATATTTGAATAATTCGTGAACAATACTTACCTATTGTTTTTTGGGGAATATTATGTGAAGGAGGTTAACACGTCTTTATATCCACTGGTCGTGCGGGTATTTATGGGTGTCGATAGACCCAAGATTAATTTACCTAATGCAATGAAAAAAATAAGATATATACTACTCTTTAGAAGCGGCGAATAACGTCATAACATGTGCGGCTGATATAGCGTCCGGGTAGTACTCAGGTGGTTATGTATTGCAGACATATCGTCGGTGTCGCACAAGGCGGGCGAGCCGCCCACCTACACGAAGATCGCGTCCTTCAGCAACATCGTGGCCGTGCAGACGCTCAAGTCCAACTGCACGCAGCAGTCGCAGACGCAGGTGCGCTCGCTGCACGCTTCACACATACTTTACACGATTATTTGTAAAACACCAGCAAGCTCTCAGATATACATCTTTAACAACAACATATTTCGTTTCTAAGACTTTTTATAATTCGCTATTTTATTTATCATACAAAAACAAATATGAATTAAATTTTTTGCCCGGGTGTTATAAGTGCGTCGTATTTTTATGTAAGATACGATCAACACATTCATGTGGGGCCGGGGAAGGAGAGTGGAGTCTAGCAGCAGTTCATATGTGACCAGGGCCGCGCGGGACTTACAAATGTCACTACAGTACATCAAAAACTTAATAAATTATTTGAAATTAATTTGTTGAGATAAGTCAAAGGTCGTAGAACAAATGTTGTTGCAAAATATGCTAGCTATCTATTAGCATATCTGAGAGCACGCTGGTGTTTTACAAATAACCCTGCATACACACTGTATACTGGCTGGACCATTCACTGTTGCTTTCTTATATTTGACGAATTACTTTTGTTTGACGTACTTCATGACTGACTACTTTTATAACTTTTTATAACTTTTTTTATAACCCCTTTTATAACTTTTTTTGTAAAAAATGCGATTGATAAAAATTACTACCCAGAGAACCATAAAAAAGTAAACGGTCTACATCATAACCACACTAGTACCTACAAAAAATATTTTTTTGTAAACAATGATTCCTTCCCTTCCCATACGACAGATTAACAACTCAAGTAGATATACGATATTTATTAATATTGACCATACTTTACATTCACAGAGCGGCAGCGCGTGCGGTAAGGCAGCCCTGCAGCTGAGGGTCAAGGGAGCTCAGGAGACGCTCACCATCACCTGCAGCAGTGTTGAGGTAACTCATTATATTATCTATGGTTCATATTCTAAGAGTCGATTTCAGCCGATTCAGATTTTTATAGTATAAGAGAGAAAAGGAGCAGTTGAAGCCATTTTCATCACTACCCACGCCCGTAGACATCCGCATAGAGGTTGCATAACCTCTATATATTCTGTATAGAATACAGATGCTTCCTTCACCGCCCTCCATAGACCACCGGCTACTTACACACCGCACGACATACCTAACGGCACAATTGTCAGTTTACGCCGAAATCGTCTAAGGGAGAGAAGAGAGAGAGAAATTCGCCGCGTGACACTACCTCTTACTAAAGTTTTACTAGTAAATTGTCAAGATGCGTGCATCGAAATATTACTTTTACCTGAACCTGTCCGTACACTATGTAAACAGGTAAACAAGACAGTTTAGCAATTTGAGATAAGAAATAAAAAATGATCTTGAAGATTTGAAAAGGTTTGCTAGATGTTTTTGTCATGAATATTTTTTTTTTCGTGAGTCATATATAAAGTTTTACATTGTTCTCATTGCAGGCAGCAGAAAGCTTAGCAGATCTAGTGGATGGTTATTGTAGACTAGTGACAGACTCACAGACCTCGCTTTGGAATAGAACAAGTAAGTGTTTCAATTGGAGTTCACTACTGGAGGCTACTTCCTATATTATAGGTGCTATGTATTAGTCACAAGACTAAGAGTATAATAATCCATCCTACCAATTTATTTATCTATTAGTTATCACAAATACAAAATTTTATAATTTGATGCCTTTTGTTTATTTTACAAGCTACTGTATGGAAGCAGCTGAATTGTCAGTGCAAAAGTAAGTTAATGTTAGCGAATTTAATTGTTTAATATCTCCTTCAATTTATCTTATATTATTAGGGCACAGACACTATATATAACAAAATAAACTAAACCATGGGTTTAGATCTGAACTATTACAGTATTCATTATGATTAGACCACAATTATTATCTAGCTTTTGTTCTATGCTGTGTAATTGTTTACCAACACTGGATCTGTTCTGTATCTTTCGATGCGAACTGTACCTAGCGAGTGAGACAGACGAATGATATACCTGTCCTTGTCCCTCAGCGGAAATGAGCAGCAGTTCGTCGGAGGGCAAGACTTCGTCGTGGGAGACCTCGGCCACGCTCCTGTCTGAGGACTACGCCGAGATCGTAGACGACGACGCCGACTACTCCACGCCGCAGGGTACGTACCTACTCACTACTCAATACACACTACACACATCGACATGTGGAGGGTAGAGTTCAGGATTACCATCTCTGTATAAAATGTGTAAATAAAATTAAATGGGCGGAGCCCCTCTTGCAAGTTGGTCAGCTTTAAAGAACGCGCAAAAATATTTATTGTTGATTATGATATATGTTTATATTAAGGTGTTATTAAATTTAAAAAATGAATAACAATCACTAATATGAGTCACTAATATTATAGTATTCCCAGCTTACTTCACTCTGTCAATTATTGATTAATTCATATAATTCCTTTTTGCTCTAGCGCCATTCTGGAGATATTCTGGGCCTTTTGGCCATATGCTGTTGTCAGAACTTGTTCATTTGACATACATATTATTTTGATTGGTTATCAAAATAGATGGCTTTCATTTGCAACCCCATGCCACTAACATCTGAATTATATCCATATAATAATAATAATAGCCTTTATAATATATATGAATACATTGGTTTCCTTACGTCCTATTTGCTACTGTTTTGCACCTGTATGCCCCTATAATATATATATATATATATTCATATACCACCCCTATATATATTCATATACCAATAAATAATGACTTTGAATATGAGTCCCTCTGATGCAGCGACTGTCTCAATGTCTCCCTTTTTCTATCACTTTGAGTGTAAAGTTAATATGAGAACGATTTATTATTGTTTATTTGTTTCAGTTCGCGATTACGAATTGGTTCGTAACCAGATCGAGTTGACCGGCATCATAGGCGAGGGACAGTTCGGAGATGTACACAAAGGTATGGGAATACTAATCACATCCCACACTAAAAACAGATAGAAGTGAAAACTTAAAACGATCTTAAAATAGTAGCAGACAGAGTGCATGAATGATATGTTTTCCTACTAAAGCCGCTAGAGAAATTTTTCACTTAAAATACGGAACGTCAAAACGCATTGGGCACTGGGATGAGGCCGTGTCCTTGTCAGTACAAGGGAGAGAGTAGTGGTCAACAATGGTAGGTGCATTGCCCTAATATCTCCGCCCGAAGAGCTCTCACAGCGCCGTAATAGTCGCTCTATATAAAGAAACTGTATGTCTGACTACAGGCACGTGCCGCGTGACGTCGGCGACGCACCCGTCGCTGCGGCGAGCGGCGCGCGCGCGCGGCGACCGCGAGCTGCTGCTGCCCGTCGCGGTGAAGACGTGCAAGATGGACGCCGACCTCGACACCGCCGAGAAGTTCCTCGAGGAGGCCTGTGAGTGGACATCTTGTTTTTTAATAAAAACTAGCAGCGACCCACGATTTTCCCATCGTGACCCGCGTACTTCACCTTTAACCTCAGAATAATAAATAATGAATGTGTAAGTGAAGTAATGAAAAGAATTTCATATTTCGATTCGATTTCGTCATCATTTCAATTTTGATTGACGCTTTCAACTTAACAGATGTACAAACTCTCTCTCTTTCTCTCTCTCAGAAATAATAATATTAGTATAATCGCTACATTGATTTTTAAAAAGAACATCTTTGCGGCTCTTCGCGTTGTTTCGCCCTACCGGGTCGTAGTCGCGAAGAGCCGCGGGATGCAAGCAGCTTGTGACCATGACGTGCGGCTCTCTCGGGGAGGCCTATGTACAGCAATGGACGTGTTCTGGCCATTGATGATGATGAGTGTAGCGTGCGACTTGTAGTCGGTAATTTTTTTAAGGTATAGGGGGGCAAACGAGCAGTCGAAGCCGTTTTCATGACTATCGACGTTTATAGGATTCCGCATACAGGCTATACAGATGCGCTGCCCTCCTTTCTCTTCCCACCTCCATGGACCACCGGCTACTTACACACCGCAAGAAACGGACAGCATAGTATCGTTTAAGCGAGAGGTACCTCCCCGGTCTTGCCGAACCAATTCGGCTGCATGCAAGCATTGCAGTATGGCACTACCCCTTACTAAGCTGATGTTATACTCACCTCATTTGGTCCGCAGACATAATGCAGCAGTTCTCGCACCCGCACATCGTGGGCCTGGTGGGCGTGTGCAGCGCCCCGCCCATCTGGATAGTGATGGAGCTGGCCACGCTCGGAGAGATGCGCGCGTACCTGCAACAGAACGCGCACAGGTACACTACACTATACCTTATATCTTTTAGTACATAATTATTGTGTTTGTACATTAAGCACACCCCGTACAGCGTACTAAGTATTGAAAGGACTTGTGTTATTTGGAGTTATAGTGTCATTAGGTAATCTGTGTTATAGGTAAGAGACAATGGAAATATTTTGTATTAATATATACGAGCGAAAGGCATTAAATGAAACCAAATATTTAGTGTATTATTTTCAGGCTACACAACAAAAATCACATCAATCGAAGCAATAGTTTAGCCACAGGAAATTTTTTAAATTTTTTCTCACTTCGTACACACGAGGTTGCCGTTCCCTGTACAAGACGATACAAAGCATGTTTGTGTTTAACTTGTTTGAAAAAGTATTTTCGCATACTTGTCGTAAACTTATTTTTAATAGTCTCGGATTAACTGTAGGCACTTATAGTATATGTGGTTTAATTTAATGCCTCTCGCTTGTATCAACCTTGTTACCATGATATACGAATAAATAAACGTGTACTGGGTAGGATTTGAGATCGCTTATCAAGCTTATCAGTCAAGCAAGTGGCCAAAGTTACTTTGGTAGTTTATGCAGGGACTGACGAGATTGACGCCTTTAATTAATTATTATAGAAGAGTGATATATAATTAACATCGAAATCATTCCCAACAGGGATAGTTACAAATACCGGCACCGGGTGTGCGCGATCCTTGAAAGTGTGACTGACGCAAACGCTACAACAGAATGCGTCGTTTAAATGCTCTAGAATCGCGCATGCTCGGTGGGGGTCCTAATTAGTCTGTATATTGTCAGGTTGGAGACATGTACGCTGGTGCTATACATCTACCAGCTATCCACGGCGCTCAGCTATCTGGAAAGCAAGAAGTTCGTGCACCGCGACATCGCCGCTCGTAATGTGCTCGTGTCCACGCCCACCTGCGTGAAGGTAACGCCCCCTCACGATATCTGTGCGCATTGCGCTCATGACGTCATGTAGGCGCTTAGCTATTTGGACAGTAAGAAGTTTGTGCACCACGATATCGCCGCTCGTCAAGTGCTGGTGTCCACGCCCACCTGCGTCAAGGCTACCTTCGGGATGGTATAGGGATTTTGTGAGTTACTGGGAGCCGATGGGGGCCTATGGCCCCTTGCCGCGCGTGACATTTTTGCTGCGACATAGAACTAGATCTTTTTTAAGAATTTGTCTCCATAAAAATCCCCGCCGCCAGCATTTTACCTGTATATTCTTACATTTCTTTTCTTAAAAATAAAGCTGGTTGGTATATTGATATAGATCGGATAAAACGAAACAAAAGAGAAAAACATGTACTTAGCATAATCGTTTACTTTCAGCTGGCTGACTTCGGCCTGTCGAAGATGGTAGAAGACAAATCGTACTACAAGGCGTCGCGCGGCAAACTCCCAATCAAGTGGATGGCGCCCGAGTCCATCAACTTCCGCCGCTTCACTTCGGCCTCCGACGTGTGGATGTTCGGTATGTCTTTTTATAAACTGCATATAAGTGCGTTTTTTATTTATTTACTAGCTGCGCTCTGGTTTCACCCTCGTAAGTTTCGATCCCGTGGAAATATCGAGATGAAAAAAAGATGTTGGCAATAATAGGCATACAAAATTCCATCAGAATCGATATAACAGTTTCGGGGGAGTATGGAAAATAACATTGTGAGATATTAAAATCATCCCTACTGCCCTACAATATTCTTCCTACGAGATATGATATTCGATTTTCATTTTCCATTTTTTACAAAAGCATAGGTACATAGCCGCCAAATTCGTTTTTTTTTTATGGTATAGGGCAATATAAGGCAAACGAGCAGTTGTAGCCATTTTCATGACTACCGACGCCCATAGACATCTGCATAGAGACTATACAGATGCGCTGCCCCCCTTTCTCCTTCCAGCTCCATGGACCACCGGCTACTTATACACCGCACGAAACGCGACAGCACAGCTGTCACTTCACGCCGGTCTCGTGTAAGCGAGAGGTAACTCCCCGGTCATGCCGGCCCAATTCGGCTGCATGCAAGCATGCAGTGTGGCACTACCTCTTACTAGTTAATGACTGTCTGATGTCAGCAAAAAAATTTTAATTGAGAAAATATGGTTATGAGTTAAGAGTAATGTTAAAAATTACACTTTCCAGGTGTATGCATGTGGGAGATCTTGATGCTGGGCGTGAAGCCGTTCAGCGGTGTGAAGAATAATGACGTCATAGGCAAGCTGGAGAACGGCGAGAGACTAGCCCTGCCTCCGCGCTGTCCTCCCCGGCTGTACTCGGTCATGTCGAGGTGTTGGTCCTACGAGCCCTCACAGAGACCCACGGCTCATCAGCTCAAGGAGACACTATTGTAAGCGTTACTTTTGTCACTTGTGATTTTTTATTTTTGATTCAAAGTCACTTTAAAAAACACGAGAGCTTGGCATAATGCCAACTTGTACACTTGATAAAGTCGGTCACGCTTATTATGCGTCTGGATTATGACAAGCAAATGGGCAGGTAAGAGGGTAAGAAGGAGAGGACTTGGAACTCCATCCGTGCAGAAACTTACTTCGATCGACTTGTCTCTTATAATTTGAATTTTATATTGTTTCAGCGAGATCCTGCAGGAGGAGCGCAACTCGGCGTGGGACACGATGCGCCGCGAGAACCGGCGCGTCGCCGCCGCGTCAGCCGCCGCCGACGCGCCGCCCAAGCCGGAGCGCCCTCCCGCCGCGCTCGCCGCAGGTGAACTAACCTCACAGTGTTAAAAGTGAAGTCCTTGCGTCATGATAATATGATTATTAGAGCTAAACATAAACATGTATTCTGTTGATAGTGGAAGCGGGCGGCACCGGTGGTCCCGGGGGCGGCGCCGGACCGCAGACGTACATCGTGGCGCAGAACCCGGTGGTGCTGGCGCAGCTGCTGCGGGAGAATCAAGCGCGCGCGCTGGATCCGCGCGCTTACGTCACGCCCGCATCGGTATTCAATACGCTCGCTGTCGATTTCGGACCCAACGCGCTGCACACCCGCCCCATCCCCGCGGCCTCCCTGCACCGCCTCGATCCTGTGGCAGAT
>LUGF01033681.1:239247-257476 GCA_001625245.1 Calycopis cecrops | reverse complement strand
TTCCCCTCGCCCTCCCCCTCGCTCGCGTCCCCCGCGCCCTCCCCCTCGCCGGCGTCCCCAGCGCCCTCTCCCGACGCGTACCCCGCGCGCGTGCGTTCGCTGGAACGCGCGCCACGTGCGCAGACCGCGGAGCGAGCGCCCGTGCGCATGGGCTCGCTGGAGCGCGCGCCGCGGTCGGCGCCCGCGCGCCAGCACTCGGTGCCGTCGCCCCCGCGCCGCCGCGAGCCCGACGTCGGCCAGTTCCTCGTGCAGGGCGCCATCAACGCGCAGCTGGCGGCCAGCGTCGTGCACAAGATGCGCCAGCGGCCCGAGCCGCCGCTGCTCGAGGAGATCTACGACTTCGGCGGTGACGTGCGTAGCTGCGCCGCCATCGCCGCGCACCGAGCCGGCCTGCCGCGCGCACAGCCCTACCGCCCGCTGGGCATGGCCGCCTCCCACCCCGCCGCCTACGGCGTGCCCGTGGGCGTAGTGCAGGGCGTGCCCTACCAGGGTCAGATAAAGCCGCAGGGCCTGGCGTGCGCGCGGGCGGTGCGAGCGCGTTGTCCCGTGACGGCGGACGTGCACGCCCCCTCCGGTCACCAGGTGACGCTCGACTTCGCACCGCGTTAAAGCATGGCTGGAATTGGCATTCCTTTTCAAAATTTTTTTTTGCATAATTGGTGATTTAGTATTTGTAGATAGTTTTTGAACTTTTGGTTTTGCGCATGCGTATCCAGTTTACTTTCGAGCTGGCCGCGAGGTATTCGCATTAATATTGTTTGAGGTTTTAGTCGATACCGCGATGTGGCCCCTCGCGGACGCACCCCCGCTCCCGTGGGTGATTAAACTCTAAATGTTTCATGCGGGCCTAGTACTGACCGGTGGCGTGACGGTATGTAAATACGCTCCTCCCTTCTCCCTCCCCCTCCACCTTGGCTCCACCCTGTCTATATGTAAAATAGAATACTTTCCGTTTATTTTTCAGCATTATTGTGTTTCCTATCTGGTGGTACTTTGATAGACGTGTGTCGTCGTGTAGATGTGATCGATGATAACTTATAATTTCTTTTGAAATCGCATATGCAATATGTGTTTAGTTGTAGTTTACATCGTCCAGAATTTTAAAATTTATGTTATTTAAATATTCATAACAAAAAAAAAACATATAATAAAAACCCAAAAGAAAATAATGTTGCGTAATTAAACCTGTTTAAACAATATTTTTGTTCTGTTTTGGCTTGTTTGTAGTTACATCGAAAAAAAGATTTTTTTTATGTACACTGTTGTTTATTTTGATACATCTAAAGTAATTGTAGGCTTTTTAAGCACGCTTATTTATGTTGCGTTTTTGTCCATGTTTTTGAAGTTAGTCGTTACATATGTGATTTCAAAATAACATGAACTAACATTGTGGTCGGTGGACAGACATGGCGACGGTTAACTTGTACCATATAAAGTAACTACAACGTTATAATAAAATTATTTTAACGGATTTTATCGCGGTTTCTATAAGTATTTACAGTCTTAATTATAAAACATCATAATTTCAATAAAGAGGGCTGTGTACAAATTTCCTTCAACTTGGAACCCAGTGATAAACACAATCAAATCAAAAACGTACGTCGTACGTTACGTCAAGTAACCTACACCTCAAGGCTGCAAGATACAATAAGTACTTCTAATGTTGTTCTGGACAACTAAATGAATGTAAAATTTCGGGAAATATAATTTAAAAACTTATGTAGGATATCTGTCACCTCAGCTCATCAGAGACCATATTTGCTGTAAAATGAAACTTTAGGATCGTAAAATGTGTAAATAAACCGTGATAAAATCCATAATATTTTTTATACAATGTGTAACATTCGCGCAAACCTAATAAAACATAACTACAAAGTTAGTTCAGTAGAGCTTGACGAGCAAACGTAACCTCTATTCGTATGGCCACAGAGTCCTGAGTTCGACACCGAGCAGGCGGTAGAGAAGCGACTGCTGGCCGAACTGGCGAGACAACAGCACCAAAGCGAAGAGGATCAGCGGTGGCTTCAAATGCAAGAAGACAATTTGGTGAGAATGTTGTATATATGTTAATATAGTTTAGTTTTATAGCGGTTGAAGGGCTAAGTAAAATCATTTGGAAATCATCGCTCTTAAGACTTGGTTTTTAAACTTGGTATGCAAAGCTGGTCGGTACTGTATTTTTAGAATTAAATAATAGTCTTATTTAATATTATTTTCTTATTGGTATTTAAGTATATGTTATACATTGCAACAAATGTATAAGTTTTGTGATTGCTGTTCCAGAAGCGAGTGTCGAACGTGCAACTTCTACCCGCAACCGAGCGAGGTGACCGCACAGAGAGTACGCCCCGCGACACGTCGCACGACACGTCCCGAGATACTTCGCGCGACACACCTCGAGACACGCCCCGCGACAGCAGCGCCACTCACTCGGGTACAAACTGCATTCTGTAGATTATATTACCTTCTGAAACGGGTTTCATGTGGATAGGTTTATTAAATATGGTTCTTAATAGTAATTTAAAGTAAGTAATGAAGCTAAAGTACCAATGAGCAGCCTACATTGCTCGCAGAATAGCGAATCGTTGGACTGATGACCTGGTCAAATTCGCGGTTAGCCGCTAAATGAATGCAGCTAAAGAAGTCTATGTCCGGCTGTGGGCGTCTTCTGACTGCTATATTGAAGTTACAACTTGCTGTGAGTTATTATAAAATGAAAAACGCAGTGATCGGCAAATAGGTTATTAGGGACTTGTATGTAATAACGCCACCTAGAATTGTGATTGGATTTGAGTAAAATCAAACAGGCTACTTTGGCCTCCGCTCGGGACCTAGTATGTAACTGCATCGTATGCTATTCATGTCCTCAAAATATAGGTTTTAAAGAATATTGATATTTTAGTTATCTAAACAATTTACAGATGCCACGTCGTCAGAAACCAGTCCAGCAAATACAGTTAAACCCAAAGAAAAAAGCCCCACAGAAGAAAAGGTAAGTTCACATGATAATTACACTTAATAGAAAAAATTGATGATTATTCCGTTAACTCTGTTTCTATTTATCAGCCGGTGGTATTTTTATTAACTCTACAGCTTCTTAACTTCACGTGCTGTCTGAGTTATTTGTTTTTCAATCTTAGTCAAGGTAGCTGCTGAAAATCAATAGTAATATTCTTTGTTCTACCTATCTACAAAGCCCTAAAAATGAGTTGCTGATTAGGGACAGCATCATCTTCAGTTCAACGATTTTAGTGAGAGATGTGAGTCCCATACTGAATTGCAGCCGCCAAATTGAGCTGACACGTCTGATCACGTTGTGCTCCCTGTGTCCCCGAGCACAACGTACCGCCGTAAAGTGACAGCAATGGTGCGCGCTGTGTTACCGGTTTAGCGGTGCTGCACGGAGGATCTGCCTCCGTGGAAACCTCTTCCGATGTATAGCGTTGGTACTCATCATAAGGCTCCGACTGTCCGTTGTCCCAAAAAAAGCTAGACTAAGTAGCCATAAGTACGACCTTCCGGCGCGTAGACCGAAGGCGTAACATGGGCGTTCACCCCGGAATGGGGAGAAGGACTTTTTGGGACAGGGAAGTGAAAAAATAATTTGTAGGGTGCGAAGCGTGCGCACCTGAAGGGAGCAACAGAACCCAACGACAGTAGGGTGCGCACACCCGCGATTTGGCTTTGAAAGGGCCATGGGATGGTGGAGGGTCCTGTACGTTGTCCCCATATAATATTTAAATCTAAACGTTGTATGTATCTGTGTGTATAGAGCGTGGAGCGCACGGAGCCGGTGTACGCTGCGACGACTGCCGTGGTACGCTGCGTGATGCGGCTGGCGGCGGGCGCGGGCGGTGCGGGAGGCGGCGCAGCGGGGGGCGGTGACGCGCTCGTGGCGCACGTGCGCGGCGTAGCGGCGGCGCTGCGTGACCTGTGCGCCACCGTCGACCGCATCGTCGCCGTCTACCCGGAGCCCGCGCAGAGGTACTTATACGTCAACATAGGTACCGTTTGCTTGCTTTTCAACCCGACGACAGAGTAATCTTCACTAGTGCGATGAACAGAATTAGGCAGTCGAAAAATGCTGCCTGCTGAAAATTTATAAGGTGTCCAACCGAAAAAAAAAATAAAAAACTTGCTTCTTTTATTTTTCCAAATTTGCCATTTCACTTCTTTAGCGGCGGTAGGCGGGGAAAAATATTGTATTCGTGGAAGCAACGAGGGCCATGTTGTACATAGCAATGGAAAGTGGAGCTACGTTAACTCGTGCAACTCGTACTCCGTAGCATCCACGAGTTGGAGTACTTTCACTTTATTGTGCTACGTACGGCATTTTAAGATAGCCTTAATTCTCCTATGTGCCTGTTTTTTACGCCAAACGACAATTTACATTTTTATATCAGATGTTAAATATTTAGTTAGTAGTTGATTAGATAGAAATAGACTTACTCATTAATAAAATACCTAACACATATACATTTTGTTTTTTTTAAACAAAATAAAATATGTATTTGCTTTCCAAAGAAGTGACAGTTACAATAATTAATATAGTACAGTTTGATAAAAAAAAACAACATTTAGGGAACATACCCATACTCCGTGACCCGTTTAGAGGGAGGGAGTCTCGGCACATACTACGGAGTGGTCACCGAGGGGAGGGGAGGGGGTTAAAAATTGTTCAAAATTGGGTCACATATATATGGGTACGTTCCCTTAGATCTTGCAAAATCGGTCTCAATCTCGGTATTTACTGGCTGGTATCAGCAGCGATCTTCCGCTTGAGCAGCTTAATGACATCACAGTCGTGCCAACAAGTAGCTTATTTCGCTCACGTGTCGTTGTGTGTGCGCAGGGAGGTGGAGATGGCTCACCAGGTGCTGGGCGGCGGCATGGCGGCGCTGGTGGACGCCATGCGCGTCGCGCTCAAGTACGCCAATACGACCATGCAGCATGAGTACACCAAGTGAGTAGCTCTACTGTATGTGACAGCGCTGCGGTTGTGTCGAGCCTATGGTTGTCTGGATATCTACGGGCGTCGGCATATCCGATTATATCTTTGCAGCTACGTACAATAAAAGTATACTAAAGTTAGCATCGTTCAACTTGTATTCTAGGAACATGCTGGCAGCGGCACACGTACTTGCGATGGACGCGAAGAACCTTCTCGACGTCGTGGACTGCATCCGCGCGCGCTACCCGCACGTGGACTGGCGCGCCGCCCTGCATGATGACGTCACGCCCGCGCCCGCGCAACCGCAGAACCAGACCCTCAACTCGCAGAATCAGGTGTTCGCTCCCCACTGCCAGACCCTCACCCCGCAGAACCCCGTGCTCAGCAATCAGTCTTCCATCCAAGAGGAGGAGTCCCCTAAACCGGACTTCAAAATAAACCAACCCGTCACCACGTCGACTCAGCTAAACTTATCCGAACACGTTCCTAAAGAGCACAACAGTCTTCCGATCACCACCAACCGAGTATCCACGCTCATACACAACTACAATCTCTATGGAAATGTCCGCGAGCCTCAGCACATATACGGCAACGAGGGCGTCTCCTTCCAGCACTCGCACTCCTGCGACGATTCGAAAATCGATATCCCCATCGAGTCGGTCAAGAATCGAGTGCAAGCGCTGTCGGGAAAAATCGATTCTCCCCCGATCTACTCGGTCAGCAAGAAGATGATCCCCATCGATCAAAATATAGGGCACAGCGACCAGGGCTGAGCGGTGTGTCGGTTTAGTTTGCTTGTAGTTGCTGTAACTGTGCGGAGGCTTGGGGCGGGGCGAGGGGCGGGGCGGCAGTGACGCCCAGAGAGCTCAGGACAACCACTACGTTTACATTCAGCCCAAGTGAGCACATAATATCAATACGATACAGCCTGTGCGCTGCCTTTCGCGCTGCTCGGCGTTTAAATAAGACAACCGTATGGTTTGACGTCTGTTACATAAAAGTATAATTAAGACGACTGTCAGAGACGCTGCTCTCGATCCTGCAGCATTACTGTTTGCTGGCAGCATCACGGGCTGAATGTAAACCCAGTAAAGTGCGTTTATTTTGTAATACAACTGTCACGTACAATTATTTCAAGTGTGTTACGTTCCCTTGTCCCCGCCTGCGCCGCAGTAGTCACTAGTACTTACCCGTTTAGTTGTATTGTTTGCTTGTTAGTGCAGTCTGCTTGGATCTATTGCTCAATATGTAGCGCCGTGTATCGAGACATAGTGTTCCGTTGTAATGGTATGTAATATATTTTATCCATGGAGTTTAATACGTAATCGGACCGGACTCTCTGTTGCCATCTGCGTCTTATCGTGCGACGGATGTGTCTTTATATTTTTAAGTTTTATACAATCGACGAAATTTTGTAAATGATTTCAATAGTGGTACCAAGTAAATTTTTTTTTTTTTCAATAACGGTAGACTACTACTTTAGTTATTCCTACTTTGTAAGAAGGATATAAAAAAAGTAATATTTTTGGCCAAAAATTTTTGCACGTTAAGAACTATATTTTTGATTTTTTGTCGACATTTTATCTACCAGAAGGAACACAGAGTCCGACTCCTTATATTATCATAATATAATTGTCGACATATCATTGGCATTGTTTCGCTTGTAACTGAATAGTGTTGCTTCGAGTTGTTACATATCTATCGGGAGTATAATTTGAATTGCAATTGATATAAGTCATTCGCAAAACGAATGTCGCCTTCGTCGTGTTAGGGTTGCCATTCGTACGATTAAAACAATTTATGTTAACCCAATGAATCTATCGAATAATTCTGAAAATTTCATATTCACAAGTCCTTGTGTCACAAGGTAATAACGAATGGCAACCCTGTATCAAATGTCGATTCCATTATGTAGTGAAAACATCTCTATTAATATGTTGTCATTGTTGTAAGAGACCTTTTCGTCAAAAATATATTTCACAAGATCATACGATAGAAAGACCCCTTTTTTATTATATTTATTAGTTCGAAAGGAAGCATTCCATAGGCAAATGCAAAAAAGAACAGCGCCACTAAACCACCACTGCATATAGAAATACTGCATGCGGTGTGTGTGAGCCTATCTTCCTTGTGAAGTCACAAAATTGTTAACTTTAAGTATAACACTTTAATGTTTTTGCGCTTTAGTTAAAACTTTGAGCTCGCATTTTCTTAATTATGTACCTACTTAATTTAATTTTTTTTGCTTCTCGTTCCATATGATTTAATATATTTTTTTTTTGTCATTGGTAAAATATCTCTTTCTTAAGGGTCTTATATCGTTTTATATTTTGTAATTATTTAAATATCTATTAAATTGTCACCGTCTACTGCGCATGCTAACAACTGAAGCCATTTGATACATGTACCTACATTTATTTTTTGTTAAAAATTCTTTTAAGTTCTCTATAAGAAGTGTCAAGACAAATCAAGCATTGTAATAACAGTTTAAAGTCTATGTATGCAGAGCTACGCTGACGCAAATATTTCAACGTAAAACCAACGCGTGCGTGTGCGCTCGCAAAAATAAACTTTAACTGGTACTCCATTGACGCTATCATTTCTTCTTAAGCTGTTATTTGTGTGAAATTTTCAAATTTTCCTGTTTAGTGTGATTGTTGTTTTACACGATATTGGCGTACTGCGAGCGAGTCGACTGTCGGTGTCGAGCGAGTGAGGTTGTCTACGCGACAGCAGCGGCGCACATTCCTAATTATTGTACCTATGCACTTATATTTAACTAATTTACAAATTTTTATATTTTAATATTTGTACATTATACTAATATATTTATATGGTTTCATTTAAGTATTACTGTACAGTCGGTGGCCAAATATTTGATACTTCCAATGTCAATTGAGAAAAAAATTAAATAAGCAAAAGATACATAAAGTATATAGTACCGAATTGAAATAATATAACTTCTATATTTTTGTCCACTTTGTTTTTAAAGTTTCAAACTTAAATTTCCTTCAAACAGTTCGGTTCACATTTGAACTGTAAATATAACTGACATAGATATTTGGTCGTCGATTGCGGCCGTCGCACCGCGCACGCCGCGCGAGCGTCAAAGGTCACAAGCGTGCATTTAGTGGACATTCGTACTCAGTATTGTAACGCAAAACCTTTTCCTTTGTAAAAATGTACAAAAGCAATTGTCAATAATTTTAATTTTTATCCAAAGTTTATGATAAGTTTAGATCTCAACCGGACGGCGTTGTAGCCGAGTAGTTGTGTAATTATATCAGAATTTATTTATTGATGAGTCTTGTCGGTTCGTTTGTAAATTGTTTATGTTAAGAGCAGGAGTCATTCCAAAGTGCGTGAGCGTCGGGTCGGTCGGCGTCGGCCGGGCTCGGGACTGTCTCGGACGGATTATGTTTATGCATTACTGAATAAAGGACTGGTCAAATATCAGCATTTTATTTTGGTTCTCTCCCACTTGCCTCTACTATCGCCGTCCGCAAAACTTCGTCGATAGCGACAGTCAACTTAGTGTAGAGTGGCACTAAGTTGGCTCTATGGAGCGACTGGTCGCTCCGTCCGATCATCACCTGATGACAATGACCGACAGCTGCAAGACCAGTGACCAAGAATGGCGTAGTAGCTAAGTACATTTTTGGGCTAAAGAATATGCGTAGCGTCGGGCCGACGGCAGATTACGCGTAATGGTCGCAGCACACTTATCAACTCGGAAAGGGATCGTAACCGTATCACCTCAAGCCGGTCAGTATTCTTTGTATGAAACTTCATACAGCACAGATGTGGGTAGGTATGTATTGGACGAATCATAACTCTATCATTATAAAGTGCTTTACTTCATTTCTGCCTCTCATAGCCTTTATGGCTTTAGCGTGATGTGTCGTTGTATTACCCATCACTGTAAGGCGCAACGCAGACGACACACTTTTTGTGCGACTCAGACTCGCTGCGGCGCAATAAAAGTCTGTATGGCGCGCAAACGGATACCGTTTGCGCCTAAGACTCACACAATCCAAAAATAATTCCAATTTACCAATTTTTTCTCACAATTTGGTGGTTTAAGCCATAGATTTAGAATTGTTCTCACTACGTGAAAGATGTAGAAAGCGTGGAAGCAAGAAATTCAAATTAAGTTCCAATCATCGGAAAAGAAAAGAGATAGTAGATGAAGTACACATGAGACAATTATTTTACGCGAGTAAGACGCGATACCGGCCCGATTACATAATAATGACAAAGTCATGTAAGTTTTTTTGTAGTAATTCTGACATTTGTTAAATATTTTTTTTGTCTCGCCTCTGTTCTGACATTGTGTATCTTGTACATTCTAAATCTATGGTTTTAAGATACACATTTACAGTTAATTTCAAATAAGAAATTTACGTAAATAAACCAAATATTTTTACTAAATGTTTCTTGAGGAAAGTCAAACGCAACACATAAGCTTCACTTTTATTAGAAAACCCCAACTAAATTGTTTGTATTCAGAAATTACTATTTATGTATACAAAAATTATCACTAGGTTATAATAAAACATCAAATTATGTTATATATACTTAAATTTACAATGAATACTGTGTTCCTTCCTTTAACAGCTTCCTTCATAATGAGAAGACCTAACTTAAACCCTTTTTTGCACATACTTAGGTATTTTAAGCTAGCTATAACTGTAAAGTTTTTAAATTCGATAATTTTATATCGTAGTAAGCAAACTTTATAAATATATATGATAGTTATAGAAGTAACTACTGGGAAATTAATATGGATATGGGGGCAGATGGCAACTGTAAGTCCATTGTCTTTAAATAGGATACAGTATCTAGTAAATACAGTTATCATATTCCTACACTAAAGTCTAGAAATGCACCTCCCTGTAGGTGTTTCTGTCCATTGTTAGTTGTATTAAATTATTTACAAGTAAATCGTGCAATGGTTTAAGAAAAATGTTTGGAGAACATGCTGAGTGATATTTGTGCTTCCTTGTATAGGGGCAAAACTCCGGAAAACTTAGGAAATGTTAAGAATCTCATTTCGACGTGGCTCGCAATTCATTGTTGTATTCTTAGTAATATGAAAAAATAAAACATTGAATTTTTTTTATTTATTTCCATTCTGAAAACCTGATAATTATAGACACATGGTACATAGCTAGGCACAACTCAATAACAATTTAGTGATTAGTTAGGTAAAGAAAAAAAACCAAAGAAACTCTTTAAAATCTTTTCAAGTCTGTCAGTAATGATCACATTTAACTTGTAACATAGCATTGTAAAATAACATCTTTCGGATTATTTAAATTTAATAATAGAATTTTATGATACAAGGTAGGTAAAGTGGCGATTCTACCACCCGCGTATCGTATCACTATTTTTTAACACGAGTGTGATTAATCCGCTTGAGTGAACTACGTGAAGGTAGGTTAAATAACAATGTTAACAATCTTCATGTATATTTTATATATTTTCTTTATAGCATGCATGTAAAAAAGTAAAATAAGACTACATAAAAGTAAAGATAAAGTTTGTAAGTTTTTAAATGAACCCCCAGATGAATTATATTTAGAGAAAATTTTTTAATGGAAGGTGCACTTTTTAACCCATCGGAATAAACAGTTTTGGATCTTTACCTAAATTTATAGCTTCATATTAAAATTAAATGAAGTAAATTTGTAAACTGGGCATAGTTTTAGGCGTTCATCGCCTTACTATTTTAGCCGATGCTGGTGCAGACCTGGCAACCGTTAAACAAAAATTAATGACCAGGTAACTTCTGGTATGCATTAGAAAAAAACAAAACCAGCGCATAGGTTAATAAATTCGAATCAAACAAAAATTAATAATGATAATCCTCAAATCCGTCTCATTATGATGATCGAAATACGAAATCTGTATTTTATGATCCAGATATTGGTTTGTATACAATAAATAGTCCAATTATTCTCCATAATTGCAATGTCACTATTAATATGGTTAATCCAGCAAAACAAAAAGAAAAAAAATAATTAATCCATCTGTATTTTGTTATTGCAATCTATATATATAAAACTCAAACGTGACATAGCCATCTATCAACGCACAGCCCAAACCACTGGACGGATCAAGCTGAAATTTGGCATCCAGGTAGATGTTACGACGTAGGCATCCGCTAAGAAAGGATTTTTAGAAATTCAACCCCTAAGGGGCTGAAATAGGGTGTTGAAGTTTATATGGATTTCTTAGAAATTAACGCGGGGCACAGCTAGTTATATATGTAATTACTTATACAACTTAATGTTGTTTAAAACAAAAAAATAATGTTGTTTAAAACTAAATGTTGATTTAAAACAAATGTTTTTTTTATTGATTTTAACTAAAACTTAAACATTTTTATTCATTGAATTTTGAGCGCCATAAAGCCGGATTTTTTAAATTAAAAGTATTCTGTCCTTTCTAATACCTTAAAGATTATGTATACAAAGTTTTATCATAATCGGCTGAGTAGTAACGTGAAACCGTATCAAAAACACATTCGCATATTTTATAATGTTAGTAGAAATAATCTTAAATATTCAAAGAAATCGGCTAACACGAATTTGAAATACAATTACATACATACTTTTTATTTATCTACCGCCATATAACATTTTTGTGCATCTTTTTATTATGAAACTACTGTCAACTATATTTTAGATAGATAGATAGATAGGTAGATAAAAGTCACGGCAGCGGGAGTTGAAACGCGGATTTATCACACGACGTGTTAAAAATATATTTTTGTATTTTTAATTGGTAAGACAAGCCATCATCACCTAAACACAAGTGTTACACTTATTTTTAACAGTCAAGGAAGTTTGCAGCCATAAGCAGTTCGAGAGCAATCTCTGGAGCGATGGGGAACTCCGGAATCTCTGTGGAGGAGTTTGTGTAGCGGACCTTGTACGTGAAGTACATGCATACTTTTTGGAGAACATGTGACCTGAAACAATAATTATTTAATGAATGTGTATTTAAGCTACTGCACAATGCACATATACTACATCTCTAATGAATAATCTGTGTTTTTATAAAGTGGTATGTGAATATTTGACTGCCTCGTGGTCTAGTGGTAAGCGTGTTCAACCACAGACGTGAGGTCCCGGGTTCGAATCCCGGGTCGGACCGAAAATTGTTATTGGTATTTTTCAATTTCTAATAACAGTCCGGATTCAGGAAGTTGGCGCTGTTACACCCCCGTGCTTCGGAGAGAACGTTAAGCCGTAGGTCCTGCGCCTGATTTCTCACCGGTCGTGTCGGATTGCCGTCCCATTGGAATATTCTTCTTCTTCTTCTATCGTGTCAATGGCACCATTTAAATTGACTAATGTCACTAAATATTTAAAATTGTTAAAAATTAGATTTTGCCGGACCAGTAGTTTGTTAGGGAAAGGCCAGCATCTGACACCTGCATGAGGTCGGCTTTATTACAGTTGGTAGGGCACAGAGGACAGGATAAAAGATGGGACATGTCCTGGTCTCGAGCACCGCAGTCGCACTCCGACCTAGTGGCATAGCCCCACCTTACCAGGTTTGACCTGCAGCGGCCCACTCCTGTCCGAAGACACTTGAGCGTACGCCAGGTTGGCCACTGCAGCTCAGAGCCTGGCGGAAGGGTTTCCGCGGGCTGAATAAAGTCAGGTGGGACGGGGTAATTCGAGCTCCAGAGATGCTTCCTTTTTTCTTTTGGCTCTACTTATAAGCTAATAGTCGCCTGTATGAAGCTTTTACGGCTTTTTAAGCGTGTCCTTCGCTGAATGTGGCCGAACATAGGGTGCCTGAAGTCGGTCTCCTGAGATAGTTTCTCTGACTCACAGGCTACTTGTCGGCGCACATTTGGTGGGGCACTACCAGCGAGTGGGTAAAGGAATTTGAGTGGTGTCGGTTTTAGGCAGCCCGTTACGATGCGGCAGGTCTCATTAAGCGCAGTATCTACTTCTTTCGCGTGTGCACAGCGAATATGAGAATGAGGGAATAGAGAGTGCATTTGTGTTTGCGCACATACTTGTGCACTATAATATGTCCTGCGCAGATGGCTCGTCTCTATACAGACGGCCGCCGTAGCCGAAATCGGCTAGGACGACTTTGTTATCATTATTATTATGTGAATACTGTTGCGAGAGTAGTGGTGCTGTCAGTAGGTATGTAATAATGTTATCATATCTTCAAACGTTGGAATATTTATTTCAAAGTAATGTTATTTGTCGACAAATACTATATAGTACAGCACAGGTAGTATTATAAGGTTCTGATATGGGTACGGGGTGGTACGGGTAAGGTACTGATATCATAATAAAATATGTCAAAAGCCCCAACTTGCTAACAATTAAAATATTTATTACAGAAAATAATAAAACTTACGGTATCTCTCTAAAGTTCACTTCATTGGCCTCATTTTCAGCAAACTGTCCGGGTCCACTGAGCATGGCTTTAATGGTGCCGGAGGTGAGGGCGTGCTCTCGTTTGACAATAAACTCATGGCCGTCAGACGACACCAGCTTCACGTACATGGCATCTGGTCCTTCACATCCTCCAAACACTTTCTCATCAGCTGCTGTATAGTAAAAAAATATTGACTTTAATGACTGATGAGTAGAGCAATGTTGTTAAATATGATGACAATGTTCTTTATAACGAAATTCAAGTTTTAAGGGAGGCGAGAAAACATCTTATATTTTTTTTTGCACCCCTTATGAATATGATTATAGCTGCATTTAAATGGAACGCAAACGCTAAAATGATTTCATACGTTTCTGGGCCTGGAATGTAACAAGTTAAAAAGGGTGTGAATTGTAAGGTTTTAAATTTTTTGTCCCTCGCTGGAAATTCTATAGGTTTCGACAATCTAAGAGCTGAGATGGTTGTTGCAATTTTTAATTATAATCGTATACTTCCCCTAGTACATCACGGACTCGATTGCTCGCCTAAATTCTGCCATCCATTATTTAAGCAATTGGCTCGATGACCCTGGTTTGTCGATATCCACTCAGAAGAGTAATGTTGTTGTTTTTACACGCAGTAGAACCATCCCCAATATAACAACCAGACTTTCCCAATAAGAAATTGTGCCAAATTTTTGGGTGTGATTTTGGATTCCAGAACGACAGGTTTAGCACACATCAATGCTAAGGTTGAAAAATGTGAAAAAGCATTAACATTCTGCGCTCGATTTCTGGTGTGTGGTGGGGCTCTCATCCACACACCCAAAAACTTCTATTTTTTTGTTTGAGATAGGAGGGCAAACGAGCAGCCGGAGCCATTTTCATGACTACCGACACCCACAAACATCCGCATATAGGCTATACAGATGCGCTGCCCTCCTTTATCCTCCCACCTCCATGGGGCACCGGCTAATACAGGCTATACAGATGCGCTGCCCTCCTTTCTCCTCCCACCTCCATGGGCCACCGGCTACTTACACACCGCACGAAACGCGACAGCACAGCTGTCACTTTACGCCAGTCTCGTGTAAGCGAGAGGCTTCGACTGCATGCAAGCATGCAGTGTGGCACTACCTCTTACAGAAACGAGTATAACGCACTTATTCTTAGCTTTAGGACTGTGGATCGTTTTTCTTTTCCAAAATATGCTACAAAACATACCTCCATTTCTCCTGCCAAGGTCCTGTCGAATACCTTAGAATTATTATTGGTGCGATGAAATCATCTCCTATTAACGCCCTACAATCTGAATATAGGCCAACTCTTGTTTTTCGCAGACAATACCTATCTGACCGATTTCTCTTCAAAGCCTATAAAAATTTTCCCATCCTATTATCCCAAAATTACATTCCTTATTGCAACATACCTCTTCATCTAATTTCTGGACACAAAGATCAGCCATGTTTAATAAAATCCTATATTAAATTAATTAAATTAACCTGTCCAATTTATCAGTGCAGACTTAACCTGCTGTATAATATAGGTACCTTTACCCCAGATGGTATACTTAACCTAGGCTTAGATAGGAACTCACCATACACAAATTCTTAGTTTAATCATAAAATGGCAGAAATCTGTAAGGATTGGATTCAGATATTTACCGACGCATCCAAATTATCCCCGGTTGCGTGGGATTGACAGTCTGAATTCCTAAATTTGATGTAATTCTAAATTTTAAACTTCCCCCCACTTTCTTCACTCTTCACGGGTGAGCTTCTGGCTATTTATGAAGCCCTGTCTTATGTGGAACCACACCACTTAGACAGATCGGTGTTACTCTCCGACTCAGTTCAATACAAGCCATCCCTGGAGTAGAGTATACAGTACACCGTACATAATATTTTATTTGATACTTACATAAACAACAGATTTATTTTAAAGCATTAAAAATATAATTTATACGTTAAAAATTAATGCAGGCGTTAAAATAAATGCTAGATACATGTGTATCCAGCAATAGTCGAACATCAATTAAACCCTTTTGTGGAAATCTAATTAAACTACTGTCAATATTTGAGTAATTTGTTTGTCCCGCCTGCATTAATTTTTAACGTATAAATTATATTTCTAATGCATTAAAATATATCTGTTGTTTATGTAAGTATCGAATAAAATATAATTGTTACATACACATGCCAAGTGGAAGTAGAACAAATCTGACAGATCAGGGTTGACAGCTGATGCCTAAGTTGCAGTAAGTAAGTGCATCTTTACTGGTAATCCGCAGCTTCTAAACGTATGGTGATACATACTTATAGCTGTCACTAAGACATGGTCGTGACGTCAGACATCCCTCTCCCTCTTGTCATCTGTACCTAACCATAGACATCATCTATGGTATGAATACACAGTGTACGGTCTATGACTATAATACTATAACTATGACTATAATAATATAATACTATACTATAACATAGACAACTAATATACTAAACAATAATGTACGGTACTTTGCAAGATAATGCTAGTTAAGAGTTATTGCCTCCTATAAAATTTGAATTTTGTTAGTTAGAGGTATTTAAACATCATCATATCTGATACTCAATATTACCCGAGCCTTGATCTTCCTCCGCCGCAGCAGCAACTGCCGAAATGGTAGAAGGTGAGACTGCACTAGCGACTTCAGACATATTCCTGAAATTTTAAAAATATACAGGGTTAAATTTTGGTCACTGGGCAAATTTTTAAATAAGGTAATAAACATCCAATTCAAGGGTGTGTTTTAAATTTTATGGCCTAATTGTAATATTTTGTTGAATAAAAATCTATTTGAAATGATCCTTAAAAATACATCACACACAATGTGTATCCTCAAGGCTCAAACAGCTGACAGATGCTAGGCCCGTATGGCAACACTTCACGGACATATTATACAGAGTTCATTGCAACTGGTGTCGAACGGTTGAATACTGCGCGCTGAGTTAGTTGTCTATACGATAAAATTTTTAGTATATGACAAGAATTTATTTTATAAAATTTTTTTTTCTTTTTTTATTTCATATATTAAATGTATTATCGATTCTGAACCATATCTAAAAATTTGGCCGGTGACCAAAATTTAACCCTGTACATACAAGGTTACCAAAAGCGAAAGGCATTAAATGAAACCACATATTCAGTGTATCATTTCCAGGCTACACAACTATAAACATATCAATCGAAGCAATAGCTTAGCCTCAGAAATTTTTTAAAGTTTTTTCTCACTGTCACAATGATCACCCCATGCTCACTGTAGCCGCCCGGTACGGAGTGATAACATTTTATCGCTATTTAACTTGTTTGAAAAAGTATTTTAAAAAAGACTTGTCGTAAACTTTTTTTAAATAGTTTCGGATTAACTGTAGGCACTTATAGTATATGTGGTTTCATTTAATGTGTCACGCTCTTATCAACCCTGTATATAATCTTGTCAGATTATGAATTGAACTAAACAAAAAAATATTTTTTTACATCACAGTAACATGTTATTAACTCAGAATTTTATTTTACGATACAAGGGAGGTAAAGTGGCAATTACAGCATTCCTCTTATATATTGCCTTGGTATCTATGTCTTGGTAATACTAGTGCTGTAATCGCCACTTTACCTCCCACGTAGAGTTCACTATATTTTTCCTAACTTATTAAAATAGTAACTATTTTATAGTAAGTCCTTGTATGATGGAAACCTAAATATTAGGTTGGTTCTTTTTCTATAGCTTACGCAGACAAACATGCAATTGAAAAAATTGGGCAAATACCAATGTCCGTTAATTTACATAGTTAATGGTATTCATATCTGTTCACTTTCCGTCAACTTATCCCACCAATAGGCCACGGGCCACTCACAAACTGTGTCCAGTTGTAGGATCCTGATAGCATAGCCATCTTTTGTCGTAAATGTCATGTCATCATTCTGATAGGGCAAAATCATCACCTTCATTGGAGAATGTGATGATAAGTGCATGTTAAGTATTGTGTATGTTTTTTACTGTTACTCTTTATTTCTAATAATGAATCTATTGGGGGTACTTGTAATATATCAAATGATAATAAAGTGAAAGTTCGAGTATAGTGTTTTTAATTACAAAATCTTTAAAAATCCTCTTGTTTTGCTGTTATATCTATCTAAAATTCAATATGTTAGCTACCCCAA
This sequence comes from Calycopis cecrops, assembly GCA_001625245.1. Taxonomy (NCBI): domain Eukaryota; kingdom Metazoa; phylum Arthropoda; class Insecta; order Lepidoptera; family Lycaenidae; genus Calycopis; species Calycopis cecrops. Next base: position 239,917 of record LUGF01033681.1, on the reverse strand, counting down.
CCTGTTAAATACGCTTTATTACTCAATTGTTCAGAAATGTAGAATAAATATAAATAGATAAAAGTAGCAAAATATAATTATTACAATACCATTCAATATTTTAGCTGTCCTGGATATATTATATTTTTGGCGTAACACGAATGCTTCTTACTAGTTGTGTCCAAAAACTGGAGAACACGAAACATGGATATAATGAAATTCTATATCCCTATCATATGCATTTTTTAATATTTTATATAAACTTTTGAGTAAAAATATCAGTTTAAGCCTACGTACCTAAAATCTTTAGTATTTTATAGCTAAAAATAAATTTAGATCTAAAATAAGAAAAATAAATAATCATTATCACCTGTAATTTTATTTAGTTACTTTTGTAATATTGACATCAACAATGTCACAATTAAAAATACAAAATATAGGCTTTATTAAAAATTGATGATTTTGATTTATATGAATTAGGATTCAGTTTTCAGGTTACCAAAATTTTTAATTTTTTACCTTGAATCCTCAACTTCAAGCAATGTCAAATTGTCAAATGCCTTCTTCTGCTTTTTTTAGTGTAGCAATCGTCGCTGGAGAAGTGTTTTTTTTATGATAATGTTGTATCCGTATCCCGTACTATTGAGAGATGAGAGCATTTATACATTCTGGCTCAGACCTCCGTTTGAGT
>LUGF01033681.1:219417-232405 GCA_001625245.1 Calycopis cecrops | reverse complement strand
TTTTTTTTTAGATAGACAATACGCTAAAGGCAAAATGCCTAGGGCAGCTTCATCGCTATGAGAGGCGAGTGATAACAACTCGAGCCTCTGTTTATGGTCGATAGGGGGACAGACCCCCCCTTCTTTCCCAGACGAATGGGAGAAGGCAAACCGGACTTATTGCGAATTAATAGGTAAACTATTATTATCATGGCCGAGGACAGCGGGTGTCCTCAACTCGAACCTAACCGGTTCGGCGGTTTGATTTGAGCTCTGTAAAAGGGCACTGCCATTGTTCCCTGAGTCTAAACTAACATCGTCGTTCTGGCTTACCGGAGCCGAACGTGTGTGCTGTTGTCTGTCGGGGTGAAGTTGTGGTCGGAACTGTGTCCGCGTCCGGACTCCCCCGGACGGGGTGTAGTGTACCTGCCTCGCGGCTGAGTGTCTGTTTTGTTTACGTGTCTCTATGACTCGTGTAACAGTTGTAGTGATAATGTCGTCGGCGTCAGCCAGAACGTGTCTGGGGCGGCGACCGACATTAGTCACGCAATCGGCATTGTATACCGCTGCTTTTGTGACAAGGGGGTTGGGGTGGGAGGTGGCCCTATCGAAATGAGATTTAGTGAGCACTTTGAAGTGACAGAGGGGAGCTCTAGATCTTTATGAAGATCGATATTACGAACATACCACGGGGCACCCGTGGCCATACGTAAGAACCTATTTTGCACTACTTGCAAAGGGTAGAGAGTCCTATGGCTGGCGTGTGCGAACACGGGACAGCAATATGAGAAAATCGGTCTAAAGGTAAATGTGTTTTTGTCATTCCAATTGCAATGCTATTTGGCTAGACATAAAGGCAAATTACTTCTTTGTCACTCCAAATTGGCTTGATTTAATATTAATGTTTGTTATTGCAAGTTACTGATTTATTCGTTCATTTTTGTATGGACATTTGGCCTCCATGATGTACAGTTGTGAGCAAGTTTCTAAAAATATACATAACAGCAATCAACTTACAATTTTGTTTAAAATTACCTAGTTTTTGGGTTCACGAAGTGTTTAAAACCCATACATTGGAGTACTAACGTCAACTTGACAGTTCGTCGTCTAACATTTGATCGTAAATAATGAGATTGTTTTTATTTTTGAACCAAATGACCAAATCAAATACAAATGTGTTTGTATTTTTAATGTGATAGTAAATTTTTTGCCGATCTACAGCTTTATGTACATCATGCGGGCCAGAAATGAAACGTCTCCTTTGTATTGTTTTAAAATACATTTTTTAATAAATTTTTATTTATTAGTCGGTAATTTTATATATTAACGAACAGTAGGTATGCATTATTTGTGATAATATGAATAGTTTCTTTGTATGAATTTCATTTTAATAAAATTTTCAGAATTTAAAATGGCATATCGAAGTAAAAAAATTTTGATGATGCATAATGATAAAAATAATTGGCAAACCAAAGAAACTGACACAAATCAAATAATGGAGATATTTCCCCATCTGAAGGATCAGATTATATATCGCCACGAACTGCGAAACATAAAAGTATATTTAAAACTAGATCTCCCAAACGTAGCACCTCTTCCAGTTCTTCAAATTGCATCAATAGATCGTCTCGTTCCAACAGCAGCTCATCTAGTTCGTCGAGTTCTTCTGCCACTGTTAATAGGGATAATATTGATGTGGTTGATAGTAATATGGAAAATAATGAAGTTAATAACGAACCAGGACCACTTTTTGATACGAGTGAAAATCATACTGAGCAAGTTATTAAGAAAAAACAGTCAAGAAAGCGGCAAAAAAAAACCACACCTATGGAAACAAACTGTTTCAAAACGTTTAAAAAATAGTGGCCAAGAATACACGACAAAAGAGGCAAGATCGCGCCAGCAAAATCGATGCGCCCTCCATGCAAAATCTCGTGTCGTCTATCGTGTTCTACTAAAGTTTCTTTTGAAACGTGGAGTGTCATTTTTAAATCCTATTGGGAATTGGGAACACACCAAAGACAAAGAGATTTTGTTGCATCATGTATTAAAAAACAAAATTTTTCAATTGTGATTCCAAAGAGACACACACAAACGTGAGATTATTGAAGACTGATTAGTATAACTATGATGATAGTTTAAGTAATATTATTTCGTGGAAGTTACTACATTTTTTTTTACTTTATAAGAAAATAAAACATATATACAGAAAAATACGGTTTTTTTATTAAAAAATCATCCAAAAATAAAGCCCAAATTTGGTCCAAATAACAAAATAATTTACATTTTGGTGGAACATGGGATAAATGTAGCCCTTGCTTAAAACTAAAATTAATTTTAAAAAAAGCTAAAAGTTTTAATTTAATTTCAACTACGCATCTAAAAAGAATATAGTATATAGTTTATATCATGCAAATGAGAAAAACTTAAGAGCAATATTAACAGTACTAGACCTCACTGAATGCAATAAATATCTTAAAATAGCTCACCTGTAAAATAGCAAAAACTGCAATTATGCCCTTGTTCTACCGAAGGTGCGATATGTGCCTATACATTATTTTATGATTTAGCATTAGTATAATATTTTTTTGCCCTATTTGTATTTACTTATGAAAAGAAACAGCGTTATATCGAATAATAGAAGTAGCGGATCGCTTTATACAAAAAGAAACTGCACAATTATCCATTTTTCGAGAGCACTTATTCACGATAGGTACCGATTCGAAATGGCGGCAAATCGAACGTCCACTAGCTTTAATAAACTTGTATAGCCATATGTCCTATGTACTTTAGCAGAGGGGAACGATAGACTCTTTGACTCCATAGATGTCCAGTTTGGAACGTAGTCTGGAATCTACTTTTATATCGTGGCTACATGGACGGGTCCAAGATGAGCGAGGTCAATATTAGAATAAAATATACATAATTTCCCAATATAAACAAATTTTATGAATCTCCATAAGAATCAATATGCAGGTTTGTTTTTATATAATTTCAAAGGTATGCGGTATTTTTAATTCTAAAAAACAATACTTGGGCAGCCAGGACAGATACGGTGAATTATTTTGGCATGGCCTTTTGGCTTCATTTCATTATTTTGACATTTCGATGTCAACCGCTACGTATTATACAGAAGAATAGTAATTTTTTGTCTATTTTAATTTTTTCATGATTTTCTATCGAATTTGATGTTTGCACATTTACAATCAAATAATATTTTAAAAAAATACGAAAAGGACCTTAGAAATTTAGTGATAGCCATGTGACACGAATACGAAAAAGAGTTCCAGACCGTCAATGTGACAGAAATGTTTTCTGCCATCACGACGATCCTGTGCTACCTTGGAGCCGATACTACAACGACGCGTAATAAACGAGTAGCGATATAGCGGCAAGCGCATTAAAAATGTGCGCGAGATGTCCAGCTCGCCACCGAACCCAAGAGAAGGCGCGGAGGGCGGCTCCGAGTTCCCACAGGAGACGAGCAGTCAAAACGCGGCCGCCCCGCAGAAGACCTTCATAGCGCCGTCTGCATCGCAGATACCTACGAAGTTAGAATTCGTAGCTCGAGGAGGTACTGGACGTAGTATCAAGCACACGTTTCGCACTGTTAAAGTCGCCAGAAGAGTGCCCACACTGCCGCCAAAGAAAATTGAGGGTGCGTCTGCGGGGGCAAGCGGTTCGGGTGCCCCCAGCCAGCCAGCACCTGCGCGTCGTCCTCCGCGCCGCGACTACCGTAACAAGCGACACCCTTGCAACCTCTGCGACAAACGTTTCTCCAGTCCGGGTAAGCTTCATCAACATGTACTGTCACACACGGGTGAACTACCTTTTTCATGTGATCTATGTGATAAGCGATTTAACTCTAAATTCAAGCTGGTTCGCCATAGTCTTATTCATAGTGAAGCAAGAGCTTTTGCTTGTACAGATTGCGGTAAAACTTTTAATCGTAAGGATCATCTTTCTAATCATGTTAGAGTGCATAATCCTGTTAAAATTCACTATATCTGTGATTGGCCAGGTTGCCGGAAGTCTTACACATCTCTACTTAGCTATCGTAAGCACACTGCATTACATTCTGCTGAAGAAGGCAACTTGCAATGTAAGATATGTAATAAAACATTCAGTAATCAGCAGGCTATTGTATATCATCTTAAAGTACATACGGGTAGTCGTACAATTAAAAGTGAAACTGACAAGAAATACACATGTGAATTTTGTGACAGAAGGTTCTTTACTGCAAAAGATGTAAGAAGACATTCAGTTGTACATACAGGAAGACGCGATTTTTTGTGTCCTCACTGTCCACAGAAATTTGGGCGAAAGGATCACTTAGTAAGACATGTTAAAAATGCCCACCCCGATGAATCATGGAGATCTGCTGCTGTAGGTACTTCAAAAGACCCACCTTTAGAATCTACAATGAAAGAAAGCTATACACAATATCCCCTAGAAAGTACAGACTTTGATATTTGGAAATCCTCTTTTTCCAAGACAGAAGTACAAGAAGGTCAAACCAGTGTACCAGCTTCAGATATTATAGTTGAAATTCCAGATCTTGATATAAAATGTGAAATGCAAACAGACCCATTAGAAATAAAATTAGAGCAACCAACAACTCAAAATTGTGAAATGCTAGAATTGTATTTAGTGACACCTGAATATACATCAACGCCATCTGACTTGCCCTACATCACAACCCAGCCACTTGCAGGTCAATTGGATCCACATTTACTCACTACAGACAATGTAGACTCTTTGTTAATAGATCCTGGAGAGGGACCCTCTGGTCTATCAAGCCAAATGTTAGGATTACTGGAAGAAAGTGAACAGACATTTATCAGTGAGGAAGGTCACACCCAACAAAGGCTACCTGCCTTTACACAAGCCTTTCAAACTGCACAAAGTCCAAAACCACCCCCGCCTCCGCCTCCTCATTAAGTTTTTTAATCCCATTGCATTTACATATGATCATTACTGAACTACCTCACTAGGTAAGGTTGGATTGAACTGAACTGAAGAGAAAAATAAAATTTCACAGTAGTACTTTTTATTGCAATAGTAACAAATAGTGAAAAATGATACGCTAAAAAGGAATTATTGCATACTAAAATATTTCCGAATTCTACATGAATATGTGATCTAGTCGTGTATGTACTTTCGGAATTGTACGTTTTTTTTAAGTATAGTGTTAATATGTCACATTTCTGAGAGTATAAATGGGACCAAGTTCAAGAGCTATTGAGGATAATGTGTACAGCTCAAGGCTATGTATGAGGCAGTAATGTGATGCTATAGGATGTTGTATGGTTCACACAGCTCTTAAAAGCAGTAGGCTGTATTATATGTTTTTGAGAGGCATACTGCTTTATATTATGATGCTAGTACAACTTAAGAGCTGGAACCTTTGATGGATAAAAATGAAATCTGCAAATTGTGGGCTTACATGATTTATGAACTAGTTAATACAATCAGATCTGTCTTTTAGTAGTCCAAAAACAGTTTTTGCACTGTTTAGTGTAACAATACTATATCCATATTTTATAGTTAACAACCCAAAAACAGTATACAGGATTTAGAAATAGTAACCAAAACATATACCTCAGAAGCATATAAGCAATGTCTATAGACATTCACTGTATTGACATTTTATTTATAATGAGAGATACCTTACTTTAGCAACATTTTAAGGTGTTATTGCAATACAGTAAATTTTTTTAGATATGTTTTACTTAATGCTTCCTTAGCATATAGAATTGTAAAATAAATTGTGTCCGTCTTATACAATATACACTATATAATATATAGATTTTAACATGGAAATGTGCCAAATTCCAAAAATGTGGATTATTCTATTGGAATTGCTCATACTTAAGAAATGAGCACTAAATAAATCTCTTATTTTATGTAAATTTATATACGTAATGAGAAAGTGGTAAGATATTTTTGTTGTCCCTTGTACCAAATTTTCACATTGAGACTGTTGTCTAAAAAATATTAGGTATTTAATCAACTTTGGTGAAATGAAGGAATTGTGACAGCATTATTAGGTGCCTTACATTTCTCAAAAATGTCTTCATTAATTTAGTTTCTACTCATGATAAATAATTTTAGTACTTATAGATATTTCTGAGTTTAATATAGAAACTATATGGGACAGCTAGAAAAAGTAGATTTAATTTGTTTTTATTTTAATTTCTTCGTAAATATCATGGGTAGAATGTAAGTATAAGTTTGAACATTAGATAACAAGAAATATGACAATTGAAAATATAAACAATTAAAAATGTCGAGAAATAATAAAGCAAATTTCAATTAATTAATTTTAAGTCTATATTAAACTGAACTTTTTAAAATTATGTTTGGCGTCTAGTAATTGCAAAGCATTTAAGTGTTAAGGAGATCCAATGTTGTACACGCTTCATATTTTAGAATGTGTAAATAATTCTAATACTTTAGGTTAATAGGACTGTAAAAAATTTAATCTACCTCAATTGCAACTTATTCTTACGTCTAGAAGTTTAATTACTATTTTAGGTTAGTGAGATAAATACAAGTTTTGTTCTATATGAGAAATACACACCGTGGGCCGGTTTGTAATTAACAATATCCTTGTTGTGTTTAATTAATGTTAGTGTGTGCAGCAATCATATTATTTTGATAATATATATATATATATATATACATATATACATACAAGGTGGATACAACCGAGAGGCATTAAATTAAACTACATATTTAGAGTATAATTTCCAGGCTACACAACAAATATCAGATCAATCGGAGCAATAGTTTAGCCACAGGAATTTTCTAAAGTTTTTTCTCACTTCGTACACTCTGTACCATCAGCTGTTCGATCGCGCGGCCGCCTATAGTCCGTCGGGGTCATTCACCCCGTTCGAGGCTTAGCGACCTTACCTAGCGGCCGCGGCGGCGCGTACAAAGAGTGTTTACAAGTTTTCCTTATTTTTTCGCTATTTAACTTGTTTGAAAAAAGTATTTTCGTATACTTGTCGTAAACTTTTTTTTAATGGTCTCCGATTAACAGTAGGTACTTATAGTACATGTGGTTTAATTTAATGCCTTTGGTTTGTATCCACCTTGTATAAATGATTTTGCTTTAGATTTATTATTATGTTATTAGAAACTGTCTATGTCTATATTATATTTTGGGAAAATCCATAACAATTCTGCAAATGCAACAAAAAAAAAAAAATTAAATACATTTTTGTACGGGGAAAGAATTATAAGCTATTAAGCTATATTTTATATAACATTAAAAATTTCAATATTTGAGTTTCAAACACAAAATATATACTTGTGATTTTTATTGCTTAAGTATTTAGACAGATGAGATATTATTATTATATTAACAATAATTAAAACTTAGTTCATTCTGTAAACTCCCTAGTCATATAATAGCAATACATATTTCTCAAATAGATTTAAAACAATTACAAGATGTTTTAAATATTAACTGGACAAAGCTAATCAGACTGAAAATAAAATTGTGTTTTGGGCAATGTCGTTGGCTAGTTTGTACCCATCAATAAATCTTGTTGTATTTACTCTCATTAGCTTTATCCAGATTCATATAACAATAGTGTATTCCAATCCAAAGTACAAATTAAATGAAAGCACAACTTAAAGTACTACTAATTTTAGGGTTGCAGCAGCTCTATACAACGATATATACAATATATTTTTGTATTTTGTAATATTTTAGATATTAAATATACTTTAATTGTTAACATATCAAAGACTTGTACAATCATTTGTTATTGCCTATAATATTCTAATTATGCCTATTGTATCAACAATATTTTGTATTTTGTTGGCATTTATTTGTTCACGGGTCAACAGACGATAATTCTGTATTTATTTTTTTTGTAACACGAAGTGTTCTGTAATTCCTTTAAAATATGTTTTTGCATAATTTATTGTTAATTTTTACCCAGTTTTTAATATCATATTATTTATTAGCTATTGAGTGTAACTCGTTTCTGTTATAGTGGTATCATTTATTGGCCAAACTAAATTGTAATTGCATTGAAATTGGTTGCATGGGCATACTTTTTGTAATTTTAATATAGCTTAGTAGATTGCTCATAAGTTCGCGTGTACTCATAGACAAATAGCCCAAAAATATATTACTAAGACAAAGAATAAGGACACTAACTCGTTTGGGATGCACACATTCCAGGTTCCCTCTTTTATTCTTTGCGGCGCACCAGAGTTGCAACTAGGGTTGCCAACATTTCTTCGGCGAAATATAGTATTTTTCAAAATATGTATTAAATAAATATTTCAAATAAATATAGTATTCCTAGGCAGATGGGCCAGATTCAACTAAAAAAAATCTCATTGAGGTATTGAGCATCAGTGAACACGAGTTTTCGCTATTTGCAATATAAATATTTCAGTCTTGAGTAGAGAGTAGTATTTTTGCGTAGTATACTTCAACAGTATATAGTACACAGACCTGAAATATAATACAATACTACATCTCTCCCTACTCCAACCCTAGTTGTAACTTGTAACGCCCGTTATGTTTTCATGTAGGTTACCAAAATGTAAGGAAGTATGCGCCGTAATCTGTATTAATACATTCTAGAAAATACTGTCACAATCGATAGAAGAGGAAATGATAAATAGTGTGATATATTAATTAAAAAACCTCCCAATGAAAACGAATAGGTGTATAAATGAGGATATAAAATCTAACCGACCCTATACCATTTGTTAATTTTTTTTTGTAGTATTTATTAATAAAATGATTTTGTTTGGCCAGTAAATGTTGTAATATGTTTTGTAATGCCAAATAATAACAAATTTTGTGTTTATATTGGTAAGTTCGAATATGTGTTTCTATAATTTACAACATTACAAGTGCTACGTGTTTTGAAATGACTAAACTTTTATCAATGTATTTGTATACATGTGTTTCGTACATCGAAGCCGTTGGTAATCAGTGATCTTTGTCATAACGAATGCCAAATTAACTTATCCGCTTTCCTGTTTCCTATTTCTATAATTAAATCGCTAAATAGTTAAATATTTACTTCACGAGTTTGTTTTAAACATTTAATTTATAACTGCAAACTGTTTCACCACCGCCGCACTACATGCTCCAAACACTCAGACAAATCTTGCTAAAATTTTCTAAAGTATAAAGGGGTAAACGATCAGTCTTTTAGCGACTATCGACGCCCATAGACATCGGCATAGAGACTGGATATTTGTTGCCCGCTTTCCCATGTATATGGGCCATAGGAAACTTATACACTGCAAATACCGCGACAGCCGTCGCTTGGCTCCGGTGTCGTTTAAACGAGAGCTACCTCTCCGGTTTCTTACAACTTAATCGTTTAGTCTTTCCAAAACTTGTAGCAATACTGTAACTTTTAATATACATACGTATTTTTTAAATCAGGGGCCTTATAAGTAATGAACAATTGAATTGCATATTGTATATGAATATATTTTTAGATAACGGTTTAAAATAATATTTTGTTACATTTTTAAATGTTATAGTATTAAAATATTTACTTGTGTTGATTCTGAATTCTGACCATACGGGTATATACATAGTATGTGCATGACGACTTTGAACCGTCATAACAGTAGTTAAACTTCTGTTATTTTTCTCGCATGAAATATGAATAAAAATCCACGCTTGTTTCTTGAATTTTTAAATTACCCAGTGACAAAAAAGTTTTCAGGAGCACTTAAGTCATAATGTAATGTGCATCCGCTTATAGAAGAAAAACCATTCATATCTATCATGGATTTTTTAGGATTGTTGTATTACAAATACAAAATTTTTGAACCTCTTGAGTTTTTTAAATTCTTTATACAAATCTTGCAAAGTAATTGTAAAAGTTGCAAAAGTTTTATGTTTTTGTACTCACAAGTACCTAAGTACATGTACATTTAAATGGACTTTCGAATTTAAATTTTCGATTTTTATACAATTTTATCTAGAGCCCACACGGGAGTTTGTTTTAATGTCTACAGTTGAGCACTTAAACTGTTGTTACAAGGCCCAGTAAAAGAGATTGTATCCAAATTGTTAATGACCATCTCAATGACTTACAATTTACATTATTAAATCAGTACCTGGATTATAATTTATACAATATAATGTTCTTCAGTGTAATAAATATTTTGGACATCGTTTTAATAATAATTTAAGAGTTTTCTTTTCCCATTCCTATGCTTCAAATCAATGTTAGTATACTCAACGGCGTGGAGTTAAACGCCGTTTTATAATATCGCCTTCGCACTAGCGTCTGTTCAGCGAAGGCGTTCGATGAACGTATGCGCAGCGCAGACGTGCGTGACGTTGCGACAACGAGACGCGCGCGTCGCGTTGTCGCAACTTTTCTTCTACAGTTAATTGTACGCTGCGTTAGCGCGGCGCAGACGTCACACAATTAAAACAAAAACGTCGCTGCGCATACGTTCATCGAACGCCTACGCTGAACAGACGCTAGTGTGAAGGCGCTCTAAGGCACATGCATCGTTAGTCGCTCACATTTCTACCTATACCCGGACCCCCGCTCCAAATGGATCAATTGGAATGTTAAAAACTTGCTTTGACGACCCTAGAGGCTCCAAGTCCTGTCAGTAGTTAATAAGTTTAGTACCTTTGTTGTACTTGAGGGTAACCCTGCACCGCCAGAACCGAGCCTATCTATTCGCACGAAGGCAAAGTCAAAGCAAAAATTTCCAAACGTTTCAATCCTTTCCAGTTCCAAGAAGAGGAGGCAAATCATATTCAGCGGGTCTTCTCAGTTGACATGATTGTAAGAAATAAAATAATTTTCAAATTTCCCCCTTCAGGCCATATAGGTACCCATTATAGAGCATGAGCAACGGGATGGTGAAGGTACTACCTACTGACTACTGTAGGTAATTGTCTAAGGCGTAATCAAAGACTGGCGTAATCAAGCGCAAATGTCGCTTATTCCACTGAAAATAAAAACATCACTATTGAAAAATAAAACCCTATAATTATGAATCATATTCACAAATACTATAATCGAACCATAAGATCAATATTACTAATTGTGCAATTTAATTGACTGTTTAGATTTAATATTTAAGATGGTGCAATGATTGAACCGCTTCAAATAGATTTTTTTATTTCTAATTTTATTTAGGAGGTTTTAGCGTAAACACTGCCAGCTCAATAGTGCGTAGTGAAATAGTTTATTATTAATTTCAATCAACATTTTAATTATACGAGTAGGGTCTATATTGCACTTTAGTGTAATATTGTTCATGAACTGCTAATAGAAAATGTAGGCGCCACCTTAACATTATCACTAAAAATAATTATTTGTATACCTACTTAATTCGTCAGAACTATTCATGTGTCTATACATTGAATATATTTACGAAAAACTAATTGGGGGCGATGTTAAAATGGTATTCGAACACTTTTCAATTTTTATTTGTCTGTTTGTCCGGGCTATTCTCCGAAACTACTGGACGAATTCGAATAAAACTTTTTGTGGTGTATAGATGCTAATCTGGTCAACATCAAAAACACTTTTTACTGCGGTAAAGTCGCTCATTCCTAAGGGAAATCGGAATTTCCGCACACAGCAAGCCAACAATAACAAATGACTTAGATTATAATATTACTACGCTACGCGAACGAAGTCGCAGGCACCAGCTAATGGTTAATTAATAAGTCTTGTTTGTAATAAGTAGCGTAAGAACTTAATATCTTATATAATTCCCAAAGTTTCATGCCTTTACAATATAATACTTTTCTTTAGTGAAAATGCTCTTTCTCAACTAAAGATGTTTTTAAATTTTTTGGTGATTTAGTGTGAACAAGACAAACAAAATATGTTAGGGACTTTTTGGAGAGTTGAAACAGTCTAAATAAAACGAATTTAAATTTATTATACATTTTATTGTTGTATTAACAAATAACATAGACTTAGAACCAGGAATAACAAAATAAATACCTTACCCATGGTACGATGGTGAAACAAAAGAAATGCAGGTGGTAAATGGTAATATTATTTATCTATAAACATGTAATTTTTATACTATTACAACTTTCATAAATCTTTGACGTACATACACTTTTTAATTTGTAAATATACATCTTATAAACTCACTTTTTTCAAATCGGTACCCAGTGTAGACCGGAATTTGAACTTAAATTGTACTAAAATACTAGCGGCAGGAGTGGCCGATATATCTATAGAAAAATATTTGAATCGGTGTTGGTACCGACCAGAGATCAGAAGTGGGATCGAGCTAGCACGTGTCGTCATGTTGGATAAATTTCTTCTGTATAAATTGGCAGTGCCGTTAATGCTAGGCGCATCGTTACGTAGTACCTCTCATGCTGTGATGGCTCCTCACCACTGTATCTCCGTGGAAATGCCATGGATCTGAATTCTATACCGAATATTTAATACGACGCAGCCCGAATCGAAATCTAACATTGAAATCTATATATTTGGTTAACCCGCGCCCGATTGGAATGTAGTCTATAGTAGTGCATTGAAATAGCATTTAGTCATTCGCCACATTGGCTAATTAACAACGATAGAAATTATCATATAGTAAAAAAATATACATTTTGTATTAAATTAGCTTAGTAATTTTTCATTATCTATATTTTCTAACGTGATCGTGGCCTTATCATATCACACGTGCACGACCCGCAAAAGCGTATACTTCGATGTTCGCTCGTGCGCACGTCGCTAGGAATATGCCGTCCAGTACGTCGTTCAGATCAGTGGTAAATGCTCACCGCTTGTCGTTAGACGCGCTCGGCCGCAGCGCGGACCGAAACGCGACACAAAATCATTTAACACTTCTCCGCTTCGCCTTCCTCACCTTGCCCGCTTTGGGTTTGTTTTTAAGCGAAATATTGTCTAGGTCGGGCGGGTCCGAGTCTAGCTTGGTGACGTAGGGGTTGTCGTTGGTGTCGTGGTCGGAGCTGTCCACGCCGTTCTCCATCCGCACGGTGTTGTGG
>LUGF01033681.1:202117-219350 GCA_001625245.1 Calycopis cecrops | reverse complement strand
CTCTCGTACTGATGCCTGTAGCTGACGTCGTCGTCGGACTCCGCGGTCCTGCGCGCGCGCCTGATGTTCTGGAGCGAGTGCTTCTGCTCGCGCATGTCCCGGATGTTGGTCTCGGAGATGGACTTGGTGCAGTAGTCCTCCTTGTCCGACTCGGAGTATTTCCTGGAGAGGCGGCGCGAGTAGGTGTGCGTGGGTGGCTGCGGGNNNGCGGGGGTGCGGGTGACTTGAGAGGCACCTCCGGGCCGCCCCCGTACACGCCGGTGAAGAACCGCCACAGCTCCTCGCTCAGCTGCGCGTGGTCCGAGCCCGGCTTCACCGTGCACGTCGGCACGCCCTCCACCTCCTGTAACATAACAGTTTACGATGTACTAATAGTTGCTAAGTGCTGACAGTGAGCAAGACATGGCTGACTGATGATAAAAACATGTGAACATCACAACACAGTCGTGATGGTTGTGTTGTGTTGACATGTTTGATGTTGAATCATCACGATTGTTGTGATGTTCACTGATCTTTTATAGTATAAAGGTAAACGCGCAATAGAATACTTTTGGTAATGGAGGAATGGCACCCTAGAAAAAAGATATTCGATGTCACAATAGAAGTTACTTCGATTCTGGCACACGGAGACATTTCGAATGGGATGGACATTTTCGTACCTGTTTGGTGAGGATGGCGCTGTTGTCGACCGGCGGCGGCGGCTGGCGCGCGCGGTCCCGCACGAACGCCTGCCACAGTCGGAACCACTGCATGCTGATGGCGTATATCGCCGCGGGCCGCTCCTGCTCCTGTCGCCATGACGGTAACAATGATAATGATTTATTATTTTATTCCTTACATTACGATTTAGGTTCCCCCTGTGGCACTCCATAACAGATAGAAATAAACGTTCTTAAAGTAGGAACATTAATAATGAATATTAACTTTTAAAGGCCGTGTATTTATGTTAAAAGAGGATGACGAAAAATAAAAAATAATAATAGTTAAACACGCTTATGTTCTTATAAGATTTATAGTACAGCAATAAGAATAACACTTTGGTGATTATTCTATTCAATAAAAGCTTATTTTTTAAATATTTTAAACATAGATTATACACTTTTTTAATATATTAATAAAGTGACAGCTGTGCTGTCGCGTTTCGTGCGGTAAGTAGCCGGTGGCTCATGGACGAGGGAGGAAAAATGAGGGTAGCGCATCTGTATAGCCACTATGCGGATGTCTATGAACGTCAATAGTCATGAAAATGGCTCCGACTGCTCGTTTGCACCCTATACCATAACAAAAAAATAGAAAAGGAAACTACTGAGTTAATGTTACCTGGAACCTCCTGTGTAGCTCCACAAAGGTTGTGAGCTCGCGCTCGCGCCGCGCCCGCAGCTGCGCCGCAGCCCGCGCGCACGCGCCGCACTCGTGTGCGTGCGACACCGCCGGACCACCGCCCAGACTGCCGTAGTAAACATCGGTTAAAATAATGACAAATGTACATACATAATCATTGAATATTTTTATATACATGTATGGATTCATATTGTTTCTGTTAATCTGTTATAGGTATACACAAAATGTTATCCTATAGTTTTAATTTAGTTTATCCTACCAATATTATAAAGGCGAAAGTTTGTAAGAATGTTTGTTACTCTTTCACACAAAAACTACGGAACGGATTTTCATAAAATTTTACAGTAAATGTAGCTTTCATATCAGAATAACATAATAAGTTAAAATTTTGAATCATTTTAGAAGTGCGAAAACCACGCGGGCGAAGCCGCGGGCGTAAGCTAGTACATAATAATGACTCACGCATGAATATTGAGTTAACCCTTAGATCATTTAGTAATGGATATGTCACGCAAACAAATCTTGTAACAAAATTTTTAGCCGTTTCGGGTGCGGGGCAGGGTACTACTACATCGAAATAAATCACACATGTACAAAAATATTTTGTGTTATTACATATGCATACTAACAAGAAAGTGCACACTAGTTTATAAAACTAAACACTAGTAAGACACACACTAAAACAAATGTGTAATTACACATAATAGTACACCTAAGTGCAAAGGGATGGAACAACAAAATATCGATAAGTATATCGATATTCCAAGATTTTTTTTTTCGGATGGACCTACTAAATTTTTATTTATTTAACTAATGTGGGAAATATTATTAGAATCGCCAAATTGCAGTTCATCGAACTAGCGCATACTATAGATCGTGCACGAAACATAGAGGCAGCACTTTCACCGCCTTAGTAATCATTTTAAGAATCAAGTGCTAGCAAAACACTAAGCAAAAGACAATGACATGTTGACATATTATGTCATATCATACGTACAAACGAAAATTTGCTAGCATTCGGTTTACATATCAGCCACTAGTTAGCGTGGCAGTCTAGAAGCTTGATCCCTATTGCAGTTATTAATTGTCATGCATGTGTGCTTGCCGCAGTTTGTGTATCATTTCAATTATATATTTCTCTTGTGGCTTTAATCGAGATTACAAGCGAAACAGTTTTTTCTCATGTTGCTTTGTTACATAATTATAAAAAATAGAAAATACAAACATTTAATAGCTAGTAACACACAATGAACACACAGTACTAGTAGGTACGTGTAGGTACCCAAGTTGGTGGTCGGTTACAACCTTTAATCCACATAATCTTTATTTGAAGATTTTTTTGAAATCTGAAAATTTATTGGAAAGTAATTGGATAAATACTTGGATAAACAAGTCAACTTAATTTTGAAAACCAAAAGAACGTCATAACTTACGTCATATTAATTCGTATTTTTAAAGCCGTTGACTATGATATATATCAACTTTCTCTATAGGATCGACACCTAAATTGCGAAAAATATTAACTGTTCCATGTACATTATATATTAGTACATTAAAAACATAAGCGCCAAATTATTACTGTCAGTCAATCAAAATTTATTAATTAAAATACCACTAGCGCGTATAGGGACCGTGCACTAAAAATAGAGACGGCACTTTCGCTGAATGTAAAGCGACCTACTGATAATTTTAGGAATTAAGTACTAGCAAAACACAATGACAATGACATGTTGACTATATGTCATATCATACGTATATATTATATACTAAGTGTCGAGTTCAACATAGGTCTATGGGCCCCACAGGCTCCTAGGTATCATACGTAAACGTATTTCAACGCGTTAACAAAAAAAAAGGACGTAGTCAGAGGTAGTGCCACACTACATTCTTGCATGCAGCGAGCCGATTGGGCTGGCACGAACGGAGAGGTTCCTCTCGCTTACATGGAAGTAGGAGTAGAAAGGAGGGCAGAGCATTTGTATAGGCTCTTTGCGGATGTCTATGGGCGTCAGTAGTTATAAAAAATAACTACAACTACTATTTTTTATCGACATCGCTAAAATAATTAACTGTCTCTTCACTCAAATTATGACATTTAAAGGAGAGGTGTGTAGTTGTACTCCGTATTCGAATCTAAACCACAAGGTATAAGGATGAAAATTGTAAATCACAAAAAAAAAATATCGTGTGGAGAGCATGCGTATGTCACCATTTTCGTTGTCATACGTCGTTTTTCAAATCTGAATCTAATTATTGAATAAATAAGGATATAAATGCAATTATCTCGTGGGGAGTATCTAGTAAGAAAATCGTTACATTGAAAAATGAAGTAAGTCAAGTTTGTGTTACGCAATTAAAGATCTATTTAATAAGGTTTTGGCATTAAACAATGATGGAAATTGTTTGATGAATAAAATGCCCTTGACTCAATTTTTTTTCCGTCATCGATATTACAAGATATTACATAAATGTTTTAGCAATTAGATTTAAATAGAAATCAACTATAATAAAATAAAAAAATACTAACAAATGAAAAGTTATTCCATCTTTTAAGAGATTGGATGTATTTGACCTTTTTTCACAAGAGTAAACCGCACAAAATGGCATTTTTATAGGAGCACTTTTTGACGTCCTTTCGATATCTTTCCGATGCACGTAATGATGACGTAATGATTTTTCAACTAGTTTTTATTGACGCATTAGATTGATTGATCTAATGCCTTGGCAGAGGGGAACGCCCTAGCGTGGCGTATCCTTTACTAAATGATCTAAGAGTTAACCTATTATTGGATTTGTATTCTGATATACAGTATAAAATTGAAGTCGTTTTGGAAAAGAAAATTTTGAGTTTTATATAAATAACATAACTTATGTATAATATTAATTTATTAAAATAACTATTTTTTATTTAAGTGTAAATGAATTATTAGGTATGTAAGTTAATTACTTTGTAGATAGCTCTTATTTTTAAACACTCCTGAAGTTCCTTTGATTATCTTTTATGAAAAGAATATATCATATTATAATTAGGTGGCTTCATCAGTCGCTTCTGTCTTTGTGTGAGTGTGTAGCGCAATACTCACTTGCGGTGCAGGAACTCCCAGAGCGGTTGCGGCGATCTGGCAATTCAAACGCGCGTGGCGAGCGCGGCCAAGTGTGGCGCGCTCTCGGGCCACGCGCCACCGTGCACGCACACGCAGTCGCTGCTGTCGTCGTGTGCGTGTGTACGTGTATAGCGCAGTACTCACTTGCGGTGCAGGAACTCCCAGAGCGGCTGCGACACGCGCGTGGCGAGCGCGGCCTGATGCGGCGCGCGCTCGGGCCGCACGCCACCGTGCACGCACACGCAGTCGCTGCTGTCGTCGTGTGCGTGTGTACGTGTATAGCGCAGTACTCACTTGCGGTGCAGGAACTCCCAGAGCGGCTGCGACACGCGCGTGGCGAGCGCGGCCAGATGCGGCGCGCGCTCGGGCCGCACGCCACCGTGCACGCACACACAGTCGTTGCTGTCGTTGTGTGCGTGTGTACGTGCATAGCGCAGTACTCACTTGCGGTGAAGGAACTCCCAGAGCGGCTGCGACACGCGCGTGGCGAGCGCGGCCAGATGCGGCGCGCGCTCGGGCCGCACACCGCCGTGCACGCACACGAAATCGCTGTTGTCTATTGGTCCCGGCTCCGCCCACGTGTTGAATCTGCACGCAACGATATGAATTATTTGTATTCTGTCGTATAAATAAAAATACGTTTTGGAATACTGTGTGACGCAGGAACAGCAAACGGAACGGACGTAACGACTTCATCCTCCGGAATGCTGGTAAGCTGATATTCATCAACATAATCAACAGCCAGAAGACGTCCGATGCTGACATAGGCCTCCACCATAAAGCGCCACAGGACATGGTGACAAGCTGCTTGCGATCGATCTGGTCAAAATTGCGATGAGCCACCCTCATTCCACCGGGTCGATGGCCGTCCAACACTTTTCCAGCCCGGGGCCTTCATTCAAAAACCTTTCTTTCAAAGCTCATCAAACTGATGTTAATATCAAATAACCGGACGTCAAAATGCAAAGTCAATGCAATCAAAAGATAAAAATATATTATAGTTCCTTTTCCTCGTTCGTCGCTGGTTAACTGGTTATGAATCTATATTTGTAACATGCAAAATGAGATTAAAATAAAAGTAGCCAATGGTATCTCAAATACCAATAATCTTTTAATTACACACATTTATTTAATTACACTAAATACAAATTAAAAAATAATAAAAGAAATCATGTCTTATTCGAACTTCTCTTGTGTTATTCGAACGATTTTAAACATTAAAAGAAACGTCTCTAGTAAAGAAACCCTTACTCACTTGTTAATCCACTGTTTAGAAATATAAAACTTGATGTCGTTCGGTTCGGAGCTGGTTGATTTCAATATCTCCGCCGCCTTCTGTCTCAACACTGTCATTTGGGGGTTCACTTTCCTGAAAATTAATATTGTATGATTGTAGAGGAAAAAACTACGTGATTGAATTTAATTTTTCATCAACTTTTAAGAGTTTTGTGAAAGTTCGATGATGGATTGCGGCAGTGAACGGCACGCATCGGGTTTGTATTTCTGTATGAGTGTACATATGTGTCTACATATACACGCTGTATGTCAAAGTCGCGAGCAGTCGCTGTATGCAGCAGCTTGTGACAGTGTGATGTGTCCTAAAGAAGGATTAAATAGGTCATTGTTGATTCGGTGAGGTACTACTGGGGTAGCGCTGTTGGACGACCTCCCACACTGAGATCAGATGACCAGGTCAAATGTCGCCGAGACCACCTGGATGTAACAGCTTGTGATCGTGAAGCGTGGTGCTCTCTGCGAGAAGCTTACATCCGGCAGTGGAAGTTTTCTGGCTGTAACGATGACGATGAAAGGTACTACTACTCCCAGTTTTGCACGATATTTTTTTTAATCTTTAATTCTGTATTCATCATCATCATCATCATCAGGGGATATGGACATGGGGGAGCCCGTAGAGCGCTAAATGTCACGGTCACGAGCCACTTGCATCTAGCGACTCCCCGCCACCTTAACCAAGTCGTCGGTCCACCGAGTTGGACGCCATCCAACACTGTCACCCAGTCCAATAATATAGATGGCGCCACCTATAGAAGAGCACGTAGGCCTCGCAGACGGGCAGCTGGTGCGCCGGCAGCGGCGTGACAGCGGCGTCGTCGAACAGGTGCCAGTCGTCCGCGCCGTCGGAGCGCGCGGCGCACGTGTAGTGCCCGCCGCCCGCCGTGCCCGCGTGGCAGATCACCGCGCACAGAGAGTAGCGGCTGATCGCTGACGTGCAGTCTGGAACGAGATCAGTTTTTATTGTGATGTCTAGTAATAATAATAATCATTAATAATAGTAAATGCAGATGCAAGCGAGATGCCCGCACTATTGTTTATAATAGAATTTTTACTAATTTTCTTTTACTACTACAATATTCTCGAAACGTGACGAAAATTAAAACTACAGAGTGTTATAATGTACACGTGTTATACCTCTGTGTACAATGTCACGGTTTGCTCAGAACATATTATAAACTAAAAAAAAAAACTAATGCGCTAAATTGTGAATGGTTTGTACAGTTCACAATTTTTCGACAGTTTATATCGCGCGAGTTATTTTGTAAACTAACGGTTTTTACAATCTTACGGCGACATATGCACTCGATTTTCCTTTACATATTTTGATTATGGTGTTTTTTCACTTACACCAATTTTTGTTAGTCTATCTGCCGCACGTCGCACTACACACGGTTACATCGAACACTTAGCATTATTTCAATTTCAGTGCGTCTAAGTCACGTGAGGTGTGTACGCAGTGCGTGATAATCACTTTATGCGATGTGTACGCAGTGCGTGTGAATCACTCTATGATGAGATGCGTAATCAATATGTGAGGTGTGTATGCAGTGCGCGTAAACCACTATGTGAGGCGGTGCCACTCACCCTTGTGCAGGTAGGGCGCCATGTTGAGATCTGCTACGGGGAAGGAGACGCGCGCTGCCACCTTGGAGCTGAACATGAGCTCGTGGCGGAAGATATGTACGAAGTGCATGTGAGTCACTATGTGAGGTGTGTACTGTAATATATCGCTAGCCGCTAATCTGTAGACTGTTCAGGGGCGTAGTCAACATGCTAGCGATATTACTTAAAAATGTGTAAAAATCCTAAAGGACCCTAGATTATTACTGCCTAATCTTTCTTTCCCATCTGGGTTAATTTTATCCAATGAGATTACACATAAAAACACTTGGAGGTATTATCGAAGTATTTATTCATTACATTAAATACATTTATCTTAATATAAAATCTAGAACCTAGCTAAGAGAGTTCGTCATTCTTTCAATCTGTCCCCGGTTATAATAAATCTTGTAGAATTATATTTTCTGACAATAAAATATAAGTTCTATATTTCAAATTCGAATTTATATTCTTCTAATAAAAATATATCAAACGTAGAGTTTTCATTTGATATGAGTATAGAGTTTCCTCTATATTACAGTACGCACTGCACGTGCGTCGTTGTATAAGATATGCTCGATACCGCTCACCCTTGTGCAGGTAGGGCGCCATGTAGAGGTCGGCTACGGGAAAAAAGACGCGCGCTGCCACCTTGGCGCTGAACATGAGCTCGTGGTGGAAGATATGTACGAAGTGCATGTGAGTCACTATGTGAGGTGTGTACACAGTGCGTGTGAATCACTTTATGATGAGATGCGTACGCGCTCTGATGCATAATCACTATGTGAGGTGTGTATGCAGTACGCGTAAAGCACTGTTTGAGGTGTGTACGCACTGCGTGTACGTCGTTGCATAAGATATATTCGGTACCACTCACCCTTGTGCAGGTAGGGCGCCATGTTGAGATCTGCTACGGGGAAGGAGACGCGCGCCGCCACCTTGGCGCTGAACATGAGCTCGTGGCGGAAGCGCTTGAGGTGCACGCACAGCACCTCCGGCAGACGCAGCACCCCCGCCAACTTCACGCCATTGCGCAGCTTGTTACAGCGCGAGCAGCTGCAACCACCACCATATTTAGTATCGCGCTGCTAGATATAGGATCCCCTATTTTTCTTAAAGTAGAGTCCCCGAACCTGCTAGGCGTCCGGGGCTTATGTGCCAGGGATCCGCGGGTAACTCTGTTAAACCTTAAAATTCTAGTGTACATACAGCGATCTATACACATAGTAAATCTGTAGAAGGGTCAATTCTGTACATTGAAAATATCGAAAAATAAATTGCAGGGGGTGTTACTGGATCGATACCAAACCCAAATATGCGATTAAAAAAAATTTTGTCTGTTTGTCTGTATGCTCAGGCATCACGTGAAAACTAACGGTTCGATTTCGATGAAACTTAGTATAATTTTACCTTATTATCCTGGGTATAAAATGGGATACTTTTATCCTGAAAAAATACATAGAAAAAAAATCCATCCACGCGAAGACCGACATCCGAGCGGACGGAGTCGCGGGCGGAAGCTAGTTTTAATATAAAACATATCACATAAATAAGTTTGTTTACTTTCCGAAAATACCCTCACAAAGTTGTCATTTGACATAAAATAGAGCAGTTATCAATCACCATTCATTCTAAGTGGTTTTATTTATCATCCCTTCTAATATAAGATAACATAGACCCGATTAGATCTTGGAATAAGTCAACTTCTTGTAATTGATGTCAAATATCGGTAGTCTTTTATCGGGCTTGGAGACTCGTTCCTGCCACTGCTACTCCTGTCTCGCCAGGATCGACTCCAGCAACCACGCTTTCACACGATGGCAAGGATCCCAAATAAAAACTCTATTTTTACGTAAGTTATTTACTATCAACAATAATAGCCGTTTAATTTCTAATTCAAATCGTCGATTTTGTTTTTGTGTTGGTTGTATTTGTACCAATTTATTCTTGGTCAAAGAAGGAAACATAAACTACGTGACATGTAGAGTGTAAACTGTGGGAGCTGTCGCCCATATTATATAGAGAAAATAGTACAGCTGGGTTTCGTAGATTTGCTCGCTCATAGTTATAATTGTAATAAGTTATAATTGCCAACAACTAACTATAAGATAACTGCTCATTTCATTCCATTATTTTATAATGATACATTAAACCATAAGCTAAAATAGACATAATTAGAGTGAGAGCTAAGGTAGTGGCTAGACCTTTTGAGTACGTGGTACTGGTGGACTATTATGCAGTCGAATAGGGTCGGCACTACGGAGGAGGTACCTCTTGCTAACACGCACCGCCGTAAAGTGACACCTCCGTCGCATTTCGTTCGGTTTGTGAGAAGCTCGTGACCCTGAGTCACAGTTAACAGTCAACAGTTTGTACCCTTCATCATCAGCATCACTAGCAGTCTGAAGACGTCCACCGCTGGAGATAGGTCTCGCCCAGGTCACAGGTCAGGGTTATAAGCTGCTTGCTAGGCGCCCTAGCACTATATTAAAATCTGTCATCGATAACATATTGCGGTGACGAGTATGTACCTGTACATGTTGTCACCTTTGAGCTCGTCCGCGCTGAAGAAGGCGGCGAGACAGTCCTGCAGCGACACCGCCGGCCCGTAGAACCACGAGCGCAGCCACGAGAGCAGCCACCACAGCTGCGGACACCACTCTCACTTAGTACTACTTATTGCGTGCTTTGCGCTACTTTTAATACTGCTACGATTTCCATAAAACCAACGAGGACTCGCGACTCGCTGGCACTTAGCGCCACAGCACACATGATACTTTTTGACGCGGCGACTGGCGATTTAGTCGCATCTAGATGCTGAATGCAGCGACTAAACGAGGGGAGCGCATGCTTCAAGACGCCAGACGCGGCGATTTAGACGCTAATGTATGTTATTAAAGCGCGATTCCGATGCAGTCGCACGACTCTACTGCGACCAGTCGCAGAGAGTCGCCAAGTCGTGCGTTTGCATCGAAGCTGCAACACGATTTAGCTATTCTCTGCGTTCAGTCGCAGTATGGAACTCGCGCAATTTAGCGACTGCTCCAATGCTCGATACGCAACACTCGCAGTCGCTTTGCGAGTAAATCGCCGCGTTCGGCGTTTTGAAGTGTGCTCTAGGGAGCGTCTGGCCGCTGCATTCAGCTTCTAAAAAGCGACTAATTCGCCGATCGCCTCTGCTAAAAGTAGCATGTGTGAAGTGGCTCCTACGTGGTTTGACGACACTTTCAATACTGCTACGATTTTCATAAAACCAACGAGGACTCATGTGGCGAGTCATTAGCACTTATCGTTAGCAGATATCCATGTATCTGATATTTTAGACCCATTTTTTCATATTTATATTAGTTATTTTATTATTATTATTTTTAATTATTTCATTTTGTTCATTATTTCTAGTCTTTTTTCAAATAGTCTTTATTATTTTGGTAGCTATTTGGCAAGTTTTCAAAAATCACTCCAGAATGTTTATCAGTGATCAAGGAACTCATATTTTTTTCTGATTTTAATTCTGATGTTTATCTCAAATTAAAAAAAAATACAAAACCAGCTAAAACGCTTCTATAAGCAAAATGGAGTCTTGTAACGTAATAGCTTCGTAACATCAATGACAAGTGTTAAGTGACATAAGTGACTATTAGCAAATATTATGAGTGCATTACAAAAATCTTCTAAAACTCAACAGTTGTCAAACCCATAAGTTGAGTTAGAAATTTGACAATTGACTAGTAATGAATTAATGAAAGAAATATACTTTATTGTTCATATATTATAGAATACAGAAAAAAAATTGTTACATTATAAAGTAATTAACTAGTACTATCAGTAGATTTCGGAATATAGCCTCTATGATTTGTATGTACATTTGACGGGTTACCACGGTTACGAAATAGCTTACGCACGTGTTACGTCATCGTCAATCACGTGGATTCGTGTCATGTGACTTTTGAATAAAAATAAATATTTAAAAGATAGATTTTAAAATAAAGTATTGATTATTTACAAATTATTTAACTACATAATGACAAAAATATATCATATTAATTAAATATTAAATTCAATAAGCATTTATTTTTAATACTGTCAAACAGCCTTTTCATTTTTATGTGGAGGGTGTAGTTACCCAGGAGTCCTGGTCGGGACGCGGCGCGTGGTGCGGCGGCTGCTGACAGCGCAGCACCGCCAGATGTTCCCGCGAGGGGATGGGTAGCGACAGGTCCTGGAAGGTCTCCACTCGCGTCGATACCTGTCAACCCATGTACACTTTATAATAAAACTGTTTGGCTACACTTAAATCCACCGCACATATGCTACTTTTAGCATCGGAAATCGGCGATATAGTAGCTTTTTATAAGCTGAATGCAGCGACAGACGCTCCCCAACGCACTCTTAATAGCGCCGAAGGCTGCGATTTAGTCGCTAAGCGACTTCGAGTGTTACGTATTGAGCATCGGAACAGTCGCTAAATCGCGCGATTTCGTTACCGCGACTGGACGCAGAGAGTCGTGATGCAGCATCGATGCAGTAGCAAATTACGCGTGCACTAGCGTCCCTACTTTGTTGTTGTACTTTGCTGTTCCTGTCGCCCCTCATACCGCACCTCGATTGATACATATCGAGTACTCGAGGGTACATATCGAATCGTAAAACAATTCGATATGTACCCTCGCAAAAATAAAATATAATTTATGAATAGGGCTGGCTCATAAAAAAAAATAATAGTAGCCCAATATGCCTACGTGTAACTCATTGGTAAAAAAAAAGCCGTCGGCGGGCCGCGGGTTGCCGACCGCTGCTCTATGGTACTGGGTGCAGGCGCTCACCCTGTCGCATATGAGGCACTGCACGGAGGAGAGCAGCTTGCCGTCGAACACGTCGGACACGACGCTGCGGTAGCGCGCACCGCTGCCGTCACCGCCGCCGCCGTACGGGGTGCACTTACTGCGGAATTAGAGAAATCATGTGACAAATTCATAAAGTGTGCAGTAGTAAGTATCAATTCCTAATAATCATAAAACTTATTTGCAAAAAATTTTAGAGTTAACATTCCCTCCAGAATAACGCTAGAGTAGCGAGCATGGTAGTGGAGCGTCGAGAAAAACGAAACAATGTAACAAGGGGTATGATCATAAGGTCTTTTTTATTAGGGTTGTTCACAGACCCACACTACCATTAATTACGTGTGGCTCTTAAAAACCATATATACGTTGTATTTTTGGTCAGCGCTCATATTGTCTGTCTGTGGGTACGTTACTCAGTAAGGCACGCAAATGCGTGCGTTCTACTACTATACAGAGGTATGCTCTTGTTTTGCAAGTATTGTATGTGGGAAAATGTGTATTTATTAGTACAGTATATATACGTAGATGCGTGTGCATTAGTACATTATGTACGCAGATGTGTCCGTCCTCTGACATATTCGGGAAACTACTACAGCTGCTGAAGCCACCTCAAGTGTTTTCTGAATCCGACTAATCCCCCAGGGCCACACAGGGTCGGTTGGACGTTGCGTACATATTTTTTTGGGCGACAAGGAAAGATATAGCGAGATGCGTGCGCACTCACGGCGGGTCCTGCGGCGGCGGCGCGTCGCTGTTGCTGGACGCGGTCTCGTAGCGCTCGTCGGGCTCGCTCGACGACAACTCCGACTCCGAACCGCCGGCTACTGGTGGATAGCTCACTATTAGTCACGTTGTTGTATTGAACTCTATGATCAAAAGTACCTATATCTCACTCATTCATTAAAGAAGGAAAAAATAATTAATTATAGCCAGAGGGTATGTAGCTACGTTAAAGCTACGTAAAGACTCTACACATTCTGTCTATCATTGCACCTGTTAGTGAAGGGATGGTCACCCAAGAACCGTAATAATTTTTTTTTTGATGTTGCACTCTACTTTTGTCTTTAGACATCGTTTAAAAAAAGATTTGTCTCGGAATACAATGTTCAAAATATATTTTATTATTGCATTAGTTAACTATAATTTTTCGTAATATTCTAGATTTGGGACTTTTTAAAGATTACTAGACGACGATGACACAATCAAAGATGTTGGTTATTGCATTTTAATTCAAAAACGGCACATTTTATTTTATGGCCGTGGAGTAAACAAACTTTTTTGTTTACCATGAGTCAAAGTAGATTCTTTGATGCCTAATCATGCATGCATGCAAGCATGCAGTTTGGCACTACCTCTTACAAAAGATCTAGATCTAAAAACAAAATTCAATATAAAATCCAGTGGGATGCGTCCACAAGTTCATGTTCTGACCAATAGTCAGATGTGGATGCGATAATATGAAATGAAAATATTTTTACTCAAAACAGAATTATAAAAAATTTACTTTATGAACATCCAAAATAACTTCTACCACCGATACCACCCTAACCATGTCTCGCGAAGAACCAGCGAAACAAACTCAGCGGGCCTCATGAACTCGAGACCTGTAGATGAAATAACTACAAATATAAAATACAAAGATGTGTACAAACCTGTGCCGTTGGCCCGCGCGGCGTGCAGGGCGGCGTACGGCGGCTGCTCGGTGCCCGCGAAGCTAGCGGAGCGCCGGTGCCGCGCCGAGCCCTCGCAGTGAGACTGCACCCTGCCACATAAGTAGCTGTGAGCCGCGTATTCATTAGCCAAAATGTTTATAAGCAGAACAAACTAAACACTGTTTATTAGCAGAAAAAAATCTGTACTGTTGGCTCAATTGATTTTAATCAAGGGTCACCTACTGTGCACATAAAAATAAAAATCGTTTATTTCGGATCAACAAATTTAGGTTAGTAATTGGCAGGTAGTAATTATAAATATCAGTGTCTTAAAAATATCCAAATTATAATTTAAAAGTGACTAGGGAGCTGCGCAGGATTGCCCAGTGCTGACAGTCTCGGCTGTCAAACCTATTCCTATTTTTCTCATACCTATATAATAATTTCTTGACCTAATTAACTGTAACATTCTGAAAAAATGTTATTGTCATATAAATATCTAAAACCAACCTCAAGTATCCGTCCCGTGGCTCGCCGTAGGTCGGCGCCGGCGACTGCCGCCGCATGCGCGCGAAGAACGGCGCGTCGCTGGCTGCGCACACGTCATAGTCAGTACCTCTCCTACTTTATCTCGTCACGTGGCAAAACTTCGAATATGCTGATATGAAGTTTTGCCACGTGCGCTATGCCGACAATGACTCTTTAAACGCTCTCAAATTATTGTATATTATTGTTGTTGTTATATGTGTATTATTGTACACGATGACGACTGATGGATGGATGGATTGTGAACTTTAAAAAAAGTATGAACAAAAATCTTAATTCATATTTTTTAAAGTTTACAATTTTACCGATCATGTACTGTGATCATCAGCTTTTATATGTCCAATGTCGTACCTATCTTTTATTGCCAATTTGAAAGTAACAATTACATAATATCAGACCTTTTTACTTCCACTTACTTTCTTTATACGGGACTCTCACAAACGCCATGAGTGGTGAAATTTCGGTACCCAGGTAACTACTTACCCCCCGAGGAGGCCGCCCTCCGCCTGATGAGGATGTTCCTGGCGTCCTGGTGGTCGCCGTCCGCCTCCGTCGTCAGCTTGTCGTCCGAGGAGCCGTCCCACACCTGGACACATATTTACATATTCTACGAGGACAAAGTGGAGTATAAAGAGCAGTGAGTGTTAAAGACACCACCAGCCTTATCAGTAGCCAGTGACACATTATCTTATATGTGTACCTATATACGAGGGCAACGCACCTGTGCATACTATGCGGATGTCTATGGGCGTTGGTAGAAATAAACATGGCTGCAACTGCTTGTTTATCCTGCCCTATACTATAAAAAAGAACAGTACTCACCGGCTCCTTGAGCTCCTCGTGCAGCTGGTCGAGGAAGCAGCGCAGGAACTCCTGCGTGTCGTGCTGGTGGTAGCCGCGGAACATGGGGTGCACCTGGGGACCACCGCACATTATTATAGCACCACAACCATTCATGGAGACTGCCGGTTACGGTCACAAGCCGCTTCCATCCAGAGACTTGGCACGACCGTATAAGTAAAATTAGGATTCCATCATTCACTCAAGATCATGTATTAAATGCCTAGTTTCGTATCGTCTACGATACAAACTATACTAGGCTGTTGCATACTTATTAAAACTTGGGCGACGTTTAATAATCTATATATCTATATAAAAATCTCATGCCACAATACCACTATACTCCTCCGAAAAGGCGTTGTGTGCACATCGAGGTCTGAGAATCGGCCAGCATCTATTTTTCATCTCGATGTATCTAGCATTTTCTTTTTTTTTAGATAGAAACTATGCTGAGACAGGTCAGTGCAGCTTCATCGATATGAGAAGCGAACTCGCTGGGGAGCTCTAGCCTCTGTATTTGTGGTCGATAGGGGGACAGACCCCCCCTTCTTTCCCAGACTAATGGGAGAAGGCAAACCGGACTATTGCGACTAATAGGTTATACTATTATTATCATGGCCGAGGACAGCGGGTGTCCTCAACTCCCCACCTCTAACGGAGGGGAGCAGCTCGCGCGCGGCAGCTAAAAAGTGGCCGACACGGGTCATGAGCTGGAAGAGCTCTATGAGCTATCATGACTGGGGGGGCATATCTGGTATGGTAACTAACATTGTAACACGAGAATTTTATATACAGGGTTATTTTTTGGTCACCGGCCAAATTTTAAAATAAGGGAGTAGACATCATTCCAAGAGTGTGTTTTAAATTTAATCGTCTAATTGTAATATTTTACTAAATAAAAATCGATTTCAAATGGTCCTTAAAAATACATCGAATTGTTGTTACGACACGAAATGTATCGACTTCAAGGTCAGTGACCTCGGGCTACCGCGAGTCGCGAGCGCGGTGCACGTGGTGACCAAGAAATATATTTTACAACATGGGACAAAGTAATTGTATCTAATTATTTTTTTTATATTTTTTATTTCATAAATAGAATGTATTATTGATTCTGAACCAAACCTGAAAATTTGGCCGGTGACCAAAAAATAACCCTGTATAGAGATAGCGTAGGTATGTTCGCTTCTGTATGGATCTCCAATGGCTTAAAACCAGTGAGCATTTAATGGTCCTAGAAGAGGAGACAGCTACTACTGAACGGTCCTATTAACTACATATTAAACATCTCCTTTACTACAATGATAAAATCATTGAAAGCATTCAAAAGAAGACACCAGCGAGACCTCTGGATACTATATAAACTATCGACATGGGAAGCGGGCTTTTTTTCTTTCTTTTTTTTTTAAGGTCCCAAGGTAGAGGAGGACAAACGAGCAGTCGGAGCCATTTTCATGACTACCGACGCCCACAAACATCCGCATAGAGGCTATACAGATGCGCTGCCCTCCTTTCTTCTCCCACCTCCATGTGCCACCGGTTACTTACACACCGCACGAAACTCGACATCACAGCTTTCACTTTACGCCGGTCTCGTGTAAGCGAGAGGTACCTCCCTGGTCGTGCCGGCCCAATTCGACTGCATGCAAGCATGTAGTGTGGCACTACCTCTTACCAAAATCTTTTAAAGAGAAAAGACAGGTAGGTACCTGATGGTAACTACCACAGCTATGTAAGTATCCTTCTGCCTCCATTGTAAAGATACAAATGATACTTACATTCCTTATTCCGTATAATATGCCTCTAGGAACGACGTAGCCTCTACTCCTCACGTGCCACATTTCTTTTATTAATTTTTGGTATTCTCTGAAAAAAAAAAAGTTTCCATACTTATTTTTATTTTTTTTTATTTTATTATTTATTAGAGAAACTTACAGCTATGAAGATACATAAATAGTTAAATAACAATATATATGCTATAGATACATATCGATTTGAAAGCCAATTACAAAGTTTC
>LUGF01033681.1:178035-189650 GCA_001625245.1 Calycopis cecrops | reverse complement strand
TGTAGGTAATGTAGGGGATACACACACACATTTGAATAAATGCCGCGTCAGGGACGCTTGGCTTATGACGTGAGAATCGTCTAAAGATTCTCCAGTCGACAACCAACTCTTTGAACAGCACTACCAATTTACCAAGTATAAGTTATCAGTGAATTAAGTAATAAATACGAACTACATATAATGATTTTTCCTTGAACATACACCCATTAACATATTATAACTCAAGTCATATAACATAAAAAACATGTCTAAGAAATTTCCCCTACATCGAAATATCCAAAGATTTGATTTAATAAAAGTTTACGCAATATGTTACTCAATATAAAAACAATTTTCCATGGTTTCTATTGTGATTATTTTATAACTATCATGCAAGTAACACTATGTATGTCTTAATAAAATGGGAAATATGGACCTACCCAGAGAAAGTCTAGATAAGAAAATTTCAATAAAATTATAAATCTACAATTGTTTTAATTTAACTACAAGTTCAATTCTCTAAAAAGCAAATTATTAATTACAACTGATGAGTCTCATAGCCTCAGTGGCCACTATAACATCAATATATTTGAATACAAGGTGCATGGGTTTACCATTTAACATTTTTCTATCTGCTCCTGTTTAAAATGATTAGCAAAGGCATAATTATTTCATGAGCGCCTATCAACTGCTGATAGTGTATTGGCTATTGATATAGATATTGCAGGATGAGGAGACGATTTAATTATTAAAAAAAACTAAATTAATCACATTTTTAACATATAGGACTACTAGCTTTCGCTCGCAGCTTTGCTCGCGTGGACGACGACATTACATTAGAAAATTCAAAAATAAGAATTTCTCCACTATTTTATGTATATACATATAAACTTTCTTCTTGAATCACTTTATCTATTAAAAAAACCCATCAAAATCTGTTGCGTACTTTTAAAGATCAAGCATACCGACACACAGACGGCGGAAAGCGACTTTGTTTTGTTAGTATAAAACAAAGTACATAGTGATAGTGAGTGATTAGGACTTATCACAAAAGAGAACATTTAAAAAAATCCTGTCTATTATGTACCTACATAGTCAGACGCAAATAGCAGAGAGAGCTGAAGTTTGTAGTAAAAATGGTGGAAATATATCTGATGATTAGTAGAAAATACTACTTGTGTATTAGAAGACTAGTAAATAGTAATGGACACCGTTTGAAGGTAAATAGAATTAAGGTTTGTTGGATTGCAGCACTATTTTTTTTTAATTGTCTATTGGGTAACAACAACCTATGCACTTCCTAACCTAATATTTCAAGGAGTTAAATATCGTGAAACAAAAACAAACATTGATGTATGTTGACCGGTCGTAGGTATAGAATTTATTTATTGTGGAAATGACTAAGAACTCCTCGAAATCAAATGCCAACAAGATGCCAGTCCACAGTGTGAGGAAGTAAAAAAAAATCTCCCAGTGCACAAATGTTGGTACCTAATTAGTAATTACCTGCAGTACCTGGGCGTCAGAGCTCCGTTCTATAGATTTTAATAACGATAAAATGTGTGTACCTAAATGTTTTATAGCAAAATTATTATCTGTAAAAATTGCAGAAAAATCTTAAAAAACTGTAGGTATACCTACTTTTACTTAGTTGGCTAATGATCTTAGAACCAAGATGACGGTAACACCGTAACAATCGGACTAGCAATTCCTTTGCTGCCGAAATTATAGTACCATAACAACAACCATCTAATGTAAGTATGGGAAAATATATTTATGTGAAAATATGAAAAAAAAAAACAATTTTCCTGTTCTAGTATCACCTTATTTAGGGTCGGCCCAGTGTTTTCTTGTTCCACTCATTCTATCATTTGTCATCACAGTAGTCACTACTTTTTTGCCCGTGTGCTTTTTCACAGAGTCAAGATGTATATCCGCGATTAGATGCGTATTCAGTTTTGCAAAGTGGGTAGAGGTGTGGTGGTGTATGGATCCTATGATATATGGATTACCCACCCCTACTAGGCCTACCCCTTCTGATTTACTCCTTGTCACATCACATTGATTCGTCTTGGAGGCCAAGTACCGTTCATTGAAAAACCTGCCTCAAGCTATGAAGTTGTGAGAGCTCTGGAGTTAAGGGACCTCTGGAGGAATTTTAACTTTTATTTGATTTTAACATATTAGGTAGGTACCTACTGTTACATACACAATTACTTAATACATAATTCTTGAAGGTATACCTACACAGTCACAGTATACTACAGTACACTGTCGGAAGACAGGGTGCACGGCAACGACACATCGAGACACCTCTGCTCCCGCGACCCCTCCTCCATAGACGCATTCAAAGCGGACTCTCGGGAAGCCCACTCGGAGCGTCCCCTCCTGGGATCCCTCTGGGCTTCACCGTGGTGGCTCAAGCCACGGTTACTAAGCCAGCTCCCCACGACAAGATGGAGATCCGTAAAGGGGGATCAGAAACGTAATCCTGCTATTACAAATGACAATGCGCAAAAACAATTATACTACAATTACCTTATGATCATCATCACTATTAACAGAATCCGCCCACTGCTGGGCACAGGCCTGCCCCAGAGAGATCCACAAGCTGCTTGCATCCATTCTCCCCGTGACCTTGACGAGGTCATCAGTACCTATTCATAGTACTTACCTACTCTAACAGAGCATATTAGTTATCGTTGTAAATAATCTTCCGCAATTAAAATCGGTAAAATAAGAGGTCGGACAAAATACAAGTGTCGTTAACCGTAAAATTTATGGTCGTAAAGACAATCGGAAATACATTTACTCAACTAGTTAAATAAATAAACAATTTACCGGTTAGGTATGACATTTTTTCTGGTTTTGTCGGTTTTATATCGTAACATATATCTGACAAGTTCATATTTTATATTAAATTAAATTTAAAATGAATTTCGTTCTATAATTATGTTAATCTGATGCAAACTAATGGTCGATTTTATTTACGAGTTTATCGGACGATGGCCTATGTTTATGTGATTTTTTAAGTGTTAATAATGGGTAATAAACTCAAATATCGTTTCGTAAGATGTATTAAACTAGGGATGTGAAAGATACGGCCTACGGGCCGCATACGGCAATTCTAAACCTAGTATATGGCCCTCCGCTAAATTGAGTTTGACAACACTGGGCCCTGTATTAAATAATATTATGTACTTAGTCCGTTAGCGGGGCGCAGACTTCGCTTTCGCTTTTCAGTAATTTTCAGTTCAATAATAATGAATAAGAAGTGAGACTTGGAGCTGTTGCTGAATGCCGTTCATCAAGTTGACTTTCATCTTTCAAGATTTGGATTTAGGCTAGTCTTTATACCATCGAAAAAATAAACTAAAGAGAACAACTAAGTAGGTAAATAAAAGTTTTGATATATTCGGAGGAAACGACAAGTACATTTTTGTACCTGCGAGGGAGAGTGCTGTTGATCAACCCACCAAGTGCAATGCTGGATATGCCCACGCTGTCAGTGACGTCACAAATGTTAGGTACGCCTAATGGTCGCCGCGTACACACAACTCGGAAAGGGATCGTAAACGCCTCGCCTAGAAAAGCGAAGACGATACGTTTCCCATTAGTGTGCGTTGCAGTATGAATTTTCATATAAAGAATACTGACCGGCTCGAGGTGATATGGTTACAATCCTTTTTCGAGTTGATAAGTGTACGGCGACCATGCTACAGTTCAAGTATAAAATGTTAAAAATGGCTTAGTCTTCGATGAAGTTTCAATCTTCCAAATAAGAACAGCTTGACCTTACAGTAGCTTCTTTTAGAGATATTTCTGTTTCCAAAAGAGACGTTCCGAGATATTTAAACAGAACTTAAATTTTGGTCGTAACCACTTAAATTTTTCTGATGCAATGATGATTTTCAGTATTTTCAATTATTTTTTATTTAATGTAAA
The DNA here is from genome assembly GCA_001625245.1 of Calycopis cecrops. NCBI lineage: Eukaryota > Metazoa > Arthropoda > Insecta > Lepidoptera > Lycaenidae > Calycopis > Calycopis cecrops. Next base: position 185,726 of record LUGF01033681.1, on the reverse strand, counting down.
AACATTAAAGACAAAAGTCTTACCTATATTGTATTAAACGCCAGTAATAACTGTAACCAGCGTATAAATCAATATACCGTTGCAGTTTTTCAAACTGTCCATAATGTCCACCGCCCACGTTACCCAAATTTATTATCGACTATTACTACAGAGGTCCAATGGCGTTAAGTGCTCCTCTGAATGTCAAACTCACCGAAAGGTTAATCAGTTATGAACAACAATTGAAAAGCCATTAGTGTTTTTAACAACACAATTTGAAAGATTTAAAAAAAGGCTGTTATTTTTTAAATGAAAACTTTAGCTGCTTAGGTTCAGGAGGAAAAAATAAATCCAGAGTTCGAGTCAGCATAAATACTATAAGCTTCACTTTCTTGAGCTACGTATTTCATTTTAAGAAAGTTTTTTATTTTCACTTCAATCATCCGTCACCAACTGCTTTTTGTCGTAGGTTCTTTAAAGAAATATTTTAGGCACAACCTTACTTCACAACTAACCTCGACCGCTGAAAATGAAAGGTTTAAGTATTTTTTTAAGAAAAAAAAACTAATTTAAATTTCGAACGTAAACTGCGACGAATTCAGGAATGAAATTGAACCTTGAACTCCATCGTTTTTGTTTCTTATAATTTTAAATAAATTTGATCTTTATCAGCAAATGTTAAAGTTGAATTTAGCACTTTTATTGAATGTAATGTAGGTAAGGGTTTGTTATACTGACCTTTCAGATTTCACTTCGTTCACCTTTGCCGTATTATAATTGTTATTATGTTGGTAGTTTGCAGTTTTATTGCAAATTATAATGCAGGATAAGACTATTATCCCTGCCTACCTACTTCATTATGCATGGCCACTGTTTAAGATGATGAAATAACTATTGAATGTATTTTTTTTATTTTCGACAGTAACAGCATTACCTAGTTTATACATCAAGTTATCTTTATATATGTATATGTTACGGCTAAAACCCAAAGTGCGGCTGCACCTAATTTTAGCCAGTTAGAACTAGGTGTAGCCACTCTGTCCAGACTAAATCTAGAATTAGCCGATTGTTTTCGGGTAAAACTAGGTCTAGCCGGTATCTTTGCGGTTAGAACTAGATCCAGCCAAACCTTAGCGGCTAATACCCGGTCTGGTCAATATTTCTAGTAGTTCTAGTCGGCTAAAACTAGGTGTAGCTGCACTTCGGGTTTGTGCGTGTGTATGTCACTGAACTCATCTTAAACGACTAGTCGTTTTGACGATTTTTTTTGTATATGTTTCAGGGGAGTAGAGAATGGTTTAGATTCCCAAATCAGCCCGGCAGATGGCGCTGCAGTCGGTATCTCGAATATATAATATTGTAGGGTAAGTGACGGGTTGACAATTAGCCCACTTTTTTCACGTTACCATGACAACATATTATTGACAAGACAACGTTTGTCGGGCAGTTAGTTATTTGGTAGAGAGGAATGAAAGTAGGCGCATCGTTATTTAAGTAATGAATGAAACGTTGAGTGTGGATGGACTAGCTATTAATTACCCACTCTCTAAAGTACAGACAGTTATATGTTGGCGGACAAATTCTTACGTTGACCTGCGATTTCACAAAAAAGGGCCCATAGTGACTGTCGTAGAAATTTGACGAAAAAGTTAGTATAACACTTACAAAATTGCAACTACGGTCGATTTGAAATTTAATAATAACTTCTTTTGGACGTTGATGACGATATATATCCTAATACTTATAATAGGTACGAAGGGAATTTTCACAAAAGAAATTTTCCTTTTTCGTTATCCGAGATAACGCTGAGTACACTTTGGGTACGCGCGTGACTATCCCTATAATAAAGTCGGGCGACGAGGGACCCCGCGGACTCTCCGTTTTTATTTATAATAATAGTTGAATTAGCTGTTATGACTCTCATATGCATCTCTTCCACCTGAGAGAGAGTGGTGGAGCGCTCAAAACAATCTAACGAAGGAGTTGGACTTCTTTTCGTTTCCACACCAAAGGAAGGTCGGATCGGCAAAAAAAATTCGCAGTAACCCATTTCATTCACAACGAAGCACTGTACGTACACGTACAACATACAGACGCGTTTGCCCAGCAGTGGCGCTAGGTGTATAATCTAGACGAAGTCGTGTCTATAATGCCATTGTATCTATTTCCCGCTCCAATTCTTGCACTTTCGTTTTTTTTCTGCGACATCAACCATTATTCTATTGGGAACGAGGTTACGCAACCACTGTTTGAAGTTTTGATATAATTTTTACTGCTTTATGTCTTCGCAACGTTTTAATTCTGTTTCGCAAAACTGGAATCGTTATTTTAAATCTTTTCGCCATGACAATAGAGTCCACGCTGCGTAGACAATGGCAATCAAGTGTAAAACGGTGTTGGGTCAACTTGATCGTGACTACAGAAGCGACTGGGCCCCGGTTACGCAAGTCCAACTTATAATTATCTATGTTTGAAAGTGCCAAATTATTGAGTTAGTGTCGAGTTACCATTAAATATTGTTTTCTTTTGTTATAAAGTACTGCAAACATAATTAGCCGTTTGGTTTGGATGTTATATAATTCATGAAGAGCTTTATGGACGTTTCCCCCTCGGTTCATCGCTAACATATTTAAAAAGTTGTGCACTTCTTGTTTCCAGATTGGCTATATCTGTGGATGATTTCGTCCAAAATGTTTCAGTAGATTTTGCATAAAAAATAACAAAAATACATCTGTCGTATTTAAAATAATAAGATGGAATTAGGAAGTTATGTAACAAAAGTTGAAGTTAATGACAACAAATCCGACAATGGCGTTGTCATGTCTTCTGAATTTTAGTTTCGATTTTTAACTCAAAATAGGCAAAGTATCGACATCCAATAGTTCTTAAAAACTGTTATTAATGGCGTAAATTTAATTCTGTCTATTTATAGACTGCAGCAGCCGAGAACTCATAATACACGAGAGTATTTCACAGTTTTTACGTACTCACCTACTAGTATCCAACAGTTAGCCGATTGGCCGCTGTTTGAGAGTGGCTGGAGGCCATGTTTGGGGAGTGTTGATCAACCTTCAACTGCACAAGATGACGTTCTCTGTGCTGCTTGTGTGAGAAACAAAAGTAGCAAAAATTCTTCCCGTTCACTGAATAACTAACATAACTGATGTTAACTGGTAACTTGTAAGCTGAACTGGAAACGTTTTCAAAGCAAAAGCAGTCTGCAAAAACTAAAAACACATTAAGACCAATTGGCCTTAACTCTTAATGTGTTTTAGTTGTCTGTAGAATTTCTTTCAGTAATAAAATAATTTGCAATTGCCTTAATTACTGGCTCAAGTACTTCAGGAGGTAGTAGGTACCTATACCTACTTGAGACGCTGGGCTGGGACCTCTCTTCGATGGGGCATTAGCAATCTTGCAATAAAATGATAAAATTTAAAGAGGAGTAGGTCATGTAATCCTATTTGCTAAAGGTAATTTTAAGGATATTACACTAATTAAACTTTTAAAGCATTAAATGTTAATATTAGGTTAATGGAAAATTTAAAAAATTGGGAGCTTAACTTTAAAGTACGAAATATTAACATTAATTTAAGGTAGTTTTATAAACTTTCTTAATAAGTCGTGCGATGTTAAGTATCATATTAAGGTTTTCGTTGTCGATCTTGGAGACGCAGGAGTGGCAGCGGTGGGAACGACAGGTGGGCCAAAAAGGTCTTGACTATAATTATATTATAATATTATTATTATATAAATTAACTCAAAGAATAAGCCTGTATCTTACGCCTACAATAATTATGAAATAAAATAAAATATTATTTAATTTTTAATCAACATCTAGACCGTGCTCTACTTGTGTTGTGCCACGGAATGGAATTTATTTTAAAATATCTTTGTGTTGTAATTAAAAATAAACTTAATGAAGACGGGCTCGTGCTCGCAAACTTCCGAGTTTTAAAATTATGTTAATCACAAACAGATTTACAACGTGTTACAAAAACATTGTGAACTACAATTTAATTTATATAACTTGTTGTAGCATAATTTGTTGTATTCATTAATATATTTCTTTATTCCACAAGTTACAACCGAGAAAAAGTTTTGTAAGCCTATTTGTTCGTAGAAACCCTTCGTTCGTAGAATAGAATATGAAGATGCTTTGTCCATGTACACCAAATTCCTTACGCCAACCGTACTCTGAGACAAGCCACACGTTCACGCCGGTGTTATGTGAGCGAGATGTCCTTACTCGGTCGTCCGTAACTTCTCTTAGTGTCTTCTGTTATATTTTCACTTTTATGAGGTAGCAAAAATCATATCTTCGTCATATTAACATTGATATTACACTGCATAGTTTATTGATTATAATTTTATACTTTTCAACAATACGGTAGATTACTTTAGACTTTAGAGTAAAGAGAGCTCTTTTACCAACACCCTACCATTTTTTTTGTTTACATAAGGTAAATACATTTACGTATGATACCTATGATACCTACCGACTTGCAATACCGACTAAACTCCTGAGGGTGCCTTCAGCCGCTATAATTGGAGGCTCCCGGATCTAAAGGATCCATCCAGCGACAGGCTTGTTTTGGCGAAAGGTAAGACTTCTTAGGACTGCCCGATTGCCTTTGAGCAGTCCGCAGTCCTTACTACGACGTCGGAACCGTGGAAGGGGGTCAGGTTACAACATCCTACCCTAGATTGACTCTTTTGTGCGAAGCTCGAAGCAATAACAACATTTGAATGTTATAGTAGATAATATATATACAGCGTTATATAATAATATATTTATAGCGCGTTATAACGCACTCAAAAATGAAAGAATGATAATGACATTGAATTAGATACATGTTATACCCTGTTCTAAGGTTATTCGTATTAATATTATATCAGAAAAGTGCACATTTCATTTCTATTTTAGTTTAAAACGGTCAAAATATTATATATAATTTTTATAAAATAAAATATTGTATTAATATTTTAGTTAATGCGATCTTATTTCATTATGCGTTGTTTCGATTTGGTACAGGAGTTATTTATTAGAAGATTATTATCGAAACGTTTGCTGGCCTTATGATACGTAGAAAATTAATAGTAAATAAATTTATGCATAAGAACACACTGTTTATTATGAGGAAGTATACGATATGCATCTACAATGTACAATATTCCATGTAGTGAACATGTGTGTGTCTATGTTAATCTTATTCGATGATAGAGTATTATAAATATTGTTTGTTAGATGTCTTGTCTGAGATAAGATGTTGATGAAGATAGAGGTTTTGTGAGGATAATAGTGTAATTTACGGATGCAAACAGCCATCTCCGTGAACCTTGTTTTTGTTCAAGCTGGATCGGAGTAGAAAAAAAGATATATTTATATATCCCAGGAAGTCCTATCCGGGATATATACAAAGCACTGCCGATTTTTCTTTTACTGATATGTTCTTAGTTCTTTTTAGGATTGAAAAGGACTGATTGAGTTTCTAACACAAAAACTAGAATAATCCTGAAAATGTAACTAAGTACTAATAATTGCGTAACTTTATATTACTATAAAATACTTTAAGATAAAGTTTTTTTATTATTAGGTATTAACTATTATTTTATTCATATCACCTTCGTAGTTAGTGCTTTTTGTTATAAAAGGTGTAATAAAAAGTCTTATTTACTACAAATGTGTACCTTATTATTAATTTAAACACATTATCTTGTTCCCCATAAATGTCTGTCAGCCAACAAACTATCGTGCAATACACAAGATAGTTTGTTGGACGTATACAAATTACGCATTAACGTACGATCTTGACTTTTACTGTTTCCGATGTGTCCTGCGATAAACAGCGCAGATATACATGCAAATGATACGTACTTCCTGTGTGAGGCTGCGCTGGTGTTACATGCGAGCCATTAACATTTTACTGCCTTGGTGAGCTTCGTTTTGTAACGCGATCATTAGAGATATGAGCATGCGAACATTCCAAAGAATATATTTTTTGTACCGGTATATAGTAATTGTTTAGTATAAGAAGGCCAACGAGCAGTCGGAGAAATTATCATGACTACCGACGCCCATAGACATCCCCCTTCCTCCTTCCAATTCCATGGGCTAATAGTGAAATTTAAAAAGCCCAAAGTATGTAGATAACTAAATAAAACATCAAAACTTTAGAGTAGGTTATATTATACTTTGTATCCGTATGTTGTAGAGTTCAAGAAAACCATTCAGTTATAAAACATTTCTCATCTCAATTCTATCAAAAATATTACTATTTTGTGCCAGATTGTATGTGTGTATATTGTATATCTGTGCCATATTTAGCTCAATAGTTTTTGCTTGAAAAATCAAAAAGATACATAATATATAAAATTTCGCATTTAAAATAGTAGGATATATGACTCAAAGTATACAAAATATCGTAAAGAGGTATTTTTAGGGTTCCGTAGCCAAATGGCAAAAAATGGAACCCTTATAGATTCGTCATGTCTGTCTGTCCGTCCGTCTGTCTGTTCGTCCGTATCTCACAGCCATTTTTTTCTGAAACTATTAGCCTTCGTAATTGAAACTTTGTAAGTTGGTGTAATCTGTGAACCGCTATTTGAATTTTTAATAAAAATAAATAAATTAAAATATAAAGGGGAGCACTCCATACATAGAATTGAATCTAATAATTTTTTTTTTCATCCAACATATATGTGAGGGGTATCTAAGGATAGGTCTTTAAAAATGACATTAAGATTTTATTAAAGCCATTTTTCGTCAAAACCAATTGTTGGAAAGATAGATGCTTTCAAAGTGGAAAAATGAGTGTCCCCCCCCTCTCTAACTTTTAAAATAAGAGAGTGAGAGATGAAAAAATAAATAAATATGCTGTAGATCTCAATGGAAACTATTAACAAAAATTGAGTTGAGCGAGATATCATTATTAGTTTTTAAGAAATAATACATTTTCAAAAAAACGCAAATACAACTTTGTCGTTCATACAAATGATATGAAAAGCCAAGTTATTTTATTTTTTGATAAAATTTTATGGTAATGAATAATAATGGTACAGAAACCTTCATGTGCGAGTCCGATTTGCACTTGGTCGGTTTTTTAGTATTTACCTTTATAATAATAGTACCTGTATAAAGAAGAACTTGATGTGCTGTGACTTGATGACACATCACCTTCCGTATTCGAGCATCTTCTGAGAATTTGTCGTGGTGGGAAAATCCCAATACCTATTTATACTAGGATACAAACGTGCTAAATTTATATAGAAGATAAAATTATAGTATCTTTATATCTAATATATAAAATTCTCGTGTCACAGTTTTCGTTGCCATACTCCTCCGAAACGGCTTGACCGATTCTCATGAAATTTTGTGAGCATATTGAGCAGGTCTAAGAATCGGCCAATATCTATTTTTCATCCCGATATTCCCACGAGATCGAAAGTTACGCGGGGGTAACCGCGTGGCGCAGCTAGTCTAGTATATAAAATTCTCGTGTCACAGTTTTCGTTGCCATACTCCTCCGAAACGGCTTGACCGATTCTCATGAAATTTTGTGAGCATATTGAGTAGGTCTGAGAATCGGCCAACATTTATTTTTCATCCCGATATTCCCACGTGATCGAAAGTTACGCGGATGAAACCGCGGGGCGCAGCTAGTACCTATATAAAGTTCTCGTGTCGCAATGTTAGTTACCATACTCCTTCG
>LUGF01033681.1:166839-177822 GCA_001625245.1 Calycopis cecrops | reverse complement strand
CACGGGATCGAAAGTTACGCGGGTGAAACCGCGGGGTGCAGCTAGTACCTATATAAAGTTCTCGTGTCGCAATGTTAGTTACTATACTCCTTCGAAACGGCTAACGGCGACCGATTCTCATGAAATTGTGCATATCGGGTAGGTCTAAGTATCGGTCTATGTAGGTCTGGTCTATGGCTTGCTGGGGCCCGCTCTGGATGCGTCCATGGAGGAGAGGTCGCGGGAGGAGCGGTGTTTCGGTGTGTCGTTGCCGTGCACCCTATCTCCCGCGACCGAACGGGGGCGCACCGTCTGTTGCGTTGGCGGTGGGGCCACAGAGGAAGAGGAGATGCGGTGTGTCGTTGCCTTCCTCCTTGTCCTCTGCGGCCGCTTAGTGGTTGGTCCGCCGCCCAGCGGATGGGACCAGCCAATGCCTGAGGTCCTCCACCCGTCCCTCGGAATCAGCAGATGGCGGCGTGGATTCGGACGACCGGTGTGGTGTGCTCCGTTGGAGCATTGGGACCAGGGGTAAGGATGGGAACCTGACCCCTTCGCACGGTTCTAACGTGGAGTTAGGGACTGTTCAAAGGAAGCCGGACAGTCCCTAAGGAGGAGGAGTCTGGCCTTTTCACCGAGGCCAGCCTGTCGCTGGAGGCGCCCTGTTGCTTTCAGATCCGGGGCCCTCCAATCATAGCGGCTGAAGGATGGGGTTTAGTCGGTAGGGGCAACCCAGTTGTCGAGCCCGACAATGTACCCGGTTGAGCCACCCGAGCTCCTGGGTGGGTGCGTAAAGGCATTCCCCTGCGTCAAAAACAAAAAAAAAAGGTTTGGTCTAGGTAACTTACGCGGAAGAAACTGCGGAGCCCAGCTAGTATAGGTATATTTGAGAAGATTGGATATTATAAAAAGCGCATAGAGTATCAGGCTTACCAGTGAATACAATTGTTTTTTATAAAGTGATGTAACTCTCGCACACCTTTGACACACAAACATCCACGCCATCACATATATTATTAGAGTGGGGGGTAAAGAGCAGTCGAATCCTTTTGACTATCGGGTCACTCCGCATATTTGTTATGTAGACTTTTTTTCGGACCTGAATATTTGCCGTGGAAGCGAAGAAAAGTAATACCTTCATCTATAATGCGTGCTCGTCGGGAGACGAGACTAGGATACTAGGTTTGGGGTCGAAAGGGGGACCGACCCCCCCCCACTCTACCGTAGGTAGATGGGAGATATGCATCCCGATAGGAGAATGTGTTATGTAGACGTGTTTCACTCCTTCTCTCCTTGGCTGCGTGAGTCTCGCAATATGAAGTGTGAGTTGTACCTCCCCGGTTGTTCTCGACAAAGCGACAATACTGCAATGGCCTTATAAAAAGGAAATTAATACCAATAAATAAAGCGGTGCAACATTTCTGGTGTCAAAGTCATGGAAGCGTCTACGTCGCTTCGCGCCCGTGTTGTGTGAGAGAGGTACTTCCCAAGACGTGTCCGCTTCATCCGTTTGACACGGCATTTAAATTTCATCTGCCATGACTTCCACTAACGTGCTCGTGAAGGTCGCATTCCGACTCCTAGAATGCGGCCTTTCTAGAGTACCTCCAAATATCATATGCTAATACACGCATTAGTTAAGAACATGAGCTAATCGATTTTTAATAATAGTTTACATATTAATTATTAAAATAAACACGTTGATGGCCTTAAAAAGTTACTCAAGGCATTAGGTACGGGAGATGCGCAATCTCCGTCCCATCTTCTTTCAAATATGATGATTTTCATCACGGTCCAACTCTACTCGCACCCAGCTGAGACGACTGCTGCTTGGAGGGAGAAGAGAGATATCTTAACTGATTTGCAGATCAACACTTATTTCTTTCACATATTATCTTCGCTCTAGGAACTAATTTTCTTATTTGTTTTCGAAGTTTGTCAATCTGTTTACTACAACCGATTGCCACTTTAACAAACCTATCCTTTTTCGCGGTCTGTTAAATCGATTTTCGCCTGATCTAATTATTCAGTAACATACAGCCAATCAATGGAAGTATAAATAACGAGAGCCAAATTCCGTTATAATAGAAAACAATACAAATTACTAGTTGTCAGTTTCCGGGGCTGTTCTGAGTAGGAGGCGAATTAAGTCTCACAGACAAGTGTGCGTTTATATAACGTATTGTTAGTGGTAGAGAGTGCAGCCAGTGGTGTTTGTTCCCATGTCGCGGCGAGGAAGTGAACATGTGCCAGAGGAAACAATGTATGTATGTATTCAAAAGAATATCCTACTAATATTATAAATGCGAAAGTTTGTATGTTTGTTTGTTTGTTACTCCTTAACGCAAAAACTGCTGAACCGATTTTCATGAAATTTGGTATACACATAGCATGGCATTTATCCCGAAAAAATGTTCCTATGGGATGCCATGGGTTGATTTTCTATTTTCCATGGGATCGAAATTTACGCGGGTGAAACCGCGGGGCGCAGATAGTTTATGGATAAATTCATTAGGTTTTTGAAGTTTACTCTAAGGAGTAAATTCCATACTTCAGACTGCATCAATCTAGATAGAACATCAAAGACTGTTAAGATACGAATGTAGAAATACTGCGAATCACGTAAACAAGCGAAATGTCCAGCGTAACGTTTTACAGTGCTTACATCCCCTGCATACATAAACTCAAAGTTGTGAGAGCTAACAAACAGTATCTTTATAGAGGCCGAATGTGTCTCGAAAATTGACCTTGACCTAAGTTTATAGTAGGTAATTGATTTTCTTACAGAGGCACACTGCTGGTGTAGTAACATGTTTTTTTTTATACAGCATAGGAGGCACACGAGCAGTTAGGTCACCTGATGTAAAGTGATCACCAACGCCCACAGACATCCGTAACACCAGAGGTCTAACAGATGCGTTGCCGACCTCTGAGGAAAGAATAAGCTCTTTTCTTGAAGATCCCTAGGTAGTATAGGTCCGGAAATACCGAGGGGGCCAGCTGATTACAAATTGAAATCGTAGTATATAGTTATGTTACCTATGTAAATGTTTTTTGCTTATATTTTGAGTAGATTAAGGATAGGAGAGGAGACCAATTGTCGATGTATCGATGTCGACGCTATGGCCGGCGCTACTCACTTACAGGCACAAAACTTGCCCAGTTAAAACGCTGCCCAGTAACATACCGACATTCGAGATATACCAGTGTAAACGAACCTAATTGTAATTTCCTCAAAACAATTTTCACGTAGCCACTACGTATTACATGCGGGATGAAATGGAGCGTGCGCCTGAGGTAACGGTATGCATTAATGGCTGTCCAGCTTTGCGTAAACTGTTACCGATCCAGCCCAACTAGAACCAATCGCTAATTGTATTCAAGACAATTTGCACGACACACTGAACTTTATGGCCAATTACATTAACTAGTGTTCTGGCTAGCGTGTTCGTTGTACATTTTTCTAATGTGCTAAGGGAAATTGAATCCTAATAATTACTTACTTACTTACTCCGCTGGCTCAGTGACCCGAATTGAGTCACAGGTTACCGAGGGGAAGGTGTTCCGCAAGATCCTAGGACCAGTACTCGAAGAAGATGGCACATGGAGGTGGGAGGAGAAAGGAGGGCAGCGCATCTGTATAACATCTATGCGGATGTTTGTGGGCGTCGGTAGTCATGAAAATGGCTCCGGCTGCTCGTTTGCCCTCCTATATCGTAAAAAAAAAATGGAGCGTCAAAAAAAACCGCGAAATAGAAGACCTGGTCAAAGAGCCCAATATCCTAATTGAAGTAGTTAAAATTTGTATTTCGTGAACATATTTGCGCGTATTATTCTCATTTAATTTACCCTTTATAAGTACCCTGCTGGACATATGCCGCTTTCAATGAACACCCAAACGACCGATCTCCTCATAGTAGTGGAATTAGTTATTTAGATGTTTTAATTGTCCGCTTACTTGTTTCACGCAACTTTTGTCTGCCACAAGATCATCCAGCGGTGAACCAGAGGCGACATTTTGGCCTCATAGGCTTTCATAGCACAAAGAATGAGTTGTATAGTTCCCCATGAATTCATGACAGAATTATATACTTGTACTGTAGCTGCGGAGGAGTATTCCCCAGTAACAGTAGCTCCACGAGCTCTTCTGTCATTCATATGCTGAGGCCAACTTTAGCTATCAGCGAGATGCCCCTTAGAGAGGCGGGAGAGAGGCCCGAGGAGAAATGCATCTCCTCTATATGCGGGAGGCGCAGATGGTAGAGATGCATATTGATTCCCTATTTATAGTTTCAAATAATTTACTCTTGTCTATAGGATGGTAGCTCTGCGGGAGATCTAGGTCAATTTTTTTACACGCATACTGTAATACTGTCTTATTTCGGATAAGGAGCTGGAAATACGCTACGAACGCTGCTGGAAAACCTGTCACCAGCAGCGTGGGTAGCTGCGCCTGAAGCGGGCGAAGCTGCCGGTGCCGCTGCGTCTTCTATCGTCGCTTCGCAGCCGCCGCTCGTCGGCGCGGTCAATAAATCACATTGACGTGCGCGATGTTCGCACGTAGACAATACTATATAACCACTGATCTCAATACCTACTATATATGGATAGCTGATGCCTGATACATACGGAAGAGTATAAACAGGTAGGATTGGGATACGTTAGCACCTTTGAATGTTGTTGAAGGAATATCATTTTATCATTTGAAACAGAATTGTTGTCGTTGAAAGGCTGTTAGGATGTTAGCAATTATGCGCATCAGGCTGCATTTTAGTTCATTCAATTGTCCGTAAGTGCTTCCAGTCATAATAATTATTAATAGTTCATTTAGATATAATCTGTCATATCGGGATGCATCTCTCTGATCTAGGGCGAGTAGGACGTTCGGCTCTCTTTGCTACCCCAAACGAGACAACTCGTCCGACGAACACTCATAGTAATCCTATAAAGCTGCTTTTTGTTTCTACAGAATAAATTCAGGTCCGAGAAACAGAGAAGTCAAAAGTATAGAGGTCAGTGTATACATCACAAATAGTAATGTACAGACACTTCCTGGTAGGTGATGTTTAGATAAGACTATTGTTGTTTACAATTCGCGAAGTTTTAATAATAAATAACATCAGTCTCTGTCACATCTGTCTTCGCTAAGTTTATCAACAAGCGTCACGGACAACCTGGCGGTTACACTGTCGTGGATTGTGCCGTAAAAAATGTCCAAACTGTCCTTGTTGATGTAAATAATTTATCCGTTGCCTAGCTGTGCCCTCAGTTTGCAAAAGGTCTTTTGACGTAAAACTTCTACACGCGCGTTTGACTTGGGGAGTAAGTTGGCGAGCGTTACGAAAAGTCACACAACGGGCGAGGCCAATGGAAGTTGTCTATCAAATTTCAAATTCGATTTAAGTGAAACTTTTTTGTATTTAAAAAATAAATATCATATGAGATGTTATGTCATTGTAACTACGGTAATGAATTTGTTTATTAAATCAATAATTAAGTTTTACTTCAGTTGTGTGGTCTAAAGCACACACTTTATTTCTGTATAAAAAGTTATTTTTATGATGGCAAACGGCAGCCATGCTACGAGCAGGAGAAATTCTCCTTGTAAACACCATAACACGGTGACATGATGATGATGATGCCGTGTATTTACAAACATTTTAGTAAGAGGTAGTGCCACACTGCATGCTTGCATGCAGCCGAATTGGGCCGGCACGACCGGGGAGGTACCTCTCGCTTACACGAGACCGGCGTGAAGTGACAGCTGTGCTGTCGCGTTTCGTGCGGTGTGTAAGTAGCCGGTGGCCCATGGAGGTGGGAGGTGAAAGGAGGGCAGCGCATCTGTATAGCCTCTATAGTCTATGCGGATGTCTATGGGCGTCGGTGGTCACGAAAATGGCCCCGACTGCTCGTTTGCCCTCCTATATCATAAAAAAAAAAAAAAAAACAAGTTCACAACAGAGAGCAGTTATGTAACCGCGGTAACCGGAGTGTTGCGCGGAGTCGCGTGCGGCGTGCGTCGCGTACACACATACATTTATAGTATCAAGTGTACGTGTGTGTAAAGGTATGAAAGTTTTATAGTATAAGATGAATAGGGACTAGGTTGTGTGCATACTATCATATTAACGCTCTACCTCTGCAAATCTGTACCTTCCAATAGGCCAGTTTCGGCTACAAACTGGCCTGACGTTACCCCTTACACACACAGATCAAGAGCACCGACCCAAACTCTATACCGATGCTGTTGGTTACTGGAGAAAGAGATGTAACAAAAGTTCCATACGAAACATGTCTAAATTCAATCCCCAGTAGCTAAATGCATCGATAGAGTGCGGTAAATGGCCGTAAGTTAATTACATAGGTGCTCAAATATATTTAACTCAGAATAAAGCGGTATTAAACATTTATTGGAACCCAATTTTGTCGCTTTACTTCAAAGCATTTATTGTATTGTGCTACTTAATGCTTATTTGGACATGATAGTCCTCGTTGTCTCTACCCTCTATACCGCAGTCTTTCTTCTACCTAACGGAAAGTGGTGATTGGGAAATATTTTAAATGATCGAACTTATGCCGACTGCTAGTTTGTCCCCCCAATACCGTAAAAAAAGACTAGTGACGGCTGGCGTGTCGTGGACGGCACTATCTGCAGTAAGAGCTAAACATACCGAGGCACTGTGTTCCCTCTACCTATTCTATTGGGGAACTGCCAGGGGGCAAACGAGCAGTCGGGTCACCGAGATGAAGGTGATTTCCGACGCTCACAGACATCTGCAACACCGGCGGTATTGCAGTTGCGTTGCCGACCTTTAAGGTAAGATGCCATGATAATGTGCTGTTGTAAATAAACGATGTGAAGTTGACTTGTATTTTTTTTATTTTTATTACCATACTCTATACCAGTGGTTCTCAAACTTTTTTGATGGCGGAACACATTTGAAGAAAGAAATTTTTGACGGAATCCAAAATAAAAAAAGTTATGTGCATTCTTTGATTTCGATTGATTCTCTGAATCAGGACATTGATGGATAGTATTTTTTTCTCATTATTCCTATTTTCTCGCGGAACCCCCTCAAAGGCTTGGCGGAACCCTGGGGTTCCGCGGAACACACTTTGAGTATGGCTGCTCTATACAAACGGCTCTATGCGGATGTCCATGGGTGTCGATTTTCATGAAAATTGCTCCGATTGCTCATTTGACCCCTTATGCTTTAAAAAAACCGCGCGCAAGAAACGAAACTTTCTATGTATATTTGTTATTGTTTCATACAAAAACTATGATTGAATGAATTTTGGCACAGTATGATAATCACAGTAAATAATCATAAAAAATGTTATCCCGGAAAAAAATTAGTCTCGGGATAGATTATTTTTGGTAACTAGGCTCAGCTCAGGATCGGATTAAGCACAGGCGGGGCCCGGGGCGCAGAAGCATGCACGTTGAAAAAGGGGCCTTTTTAAGGGTACAAACATTATCCTAAGGCCCTTAAGCTTTACGGGCCTAGGCTGCAGTCCCCTAAGCCCCCTCTGGACCCGGCGCTGGCACAGCTCCATATGATAGTACGAATATACGTCACACAGGAGACTACCCTACATATCGCACTCGAACTCGTTGATGTCTTTTGTTTTGTCCATGTTCCGTGAACGATACCGAGTCTCTACCACAACTCACTGTTCATTTATATACCAAGCGACGCCGGTAACTTGGATTATATTGTTTATTAAGTTTTTTTACTACCTCGTGGTCTAGGGGCAAGCATGTTCAACTACAGACGTGATGTACCGGGTTCGGATCCTCGCACCAAATAGTGATATTGAGATTTTTCAATTTCTGACAACAGGCCGGAGTCTGGAAGTTGGCGGTGTCACACTTAGATGTTAAGCCGTCGGTCCTGCGCCTGATTTCTCTCCGGTCGTGTCGGACTGCCGTCCCATTGGAATATGAGAAGGGGGAATTGCATCTGTGCAAATACTTGTGCACTATGTCCTGCGCAGATGGCTTGTCCCTATAGAGACGGGCCCTTGTAGCTGAAATTCGGCTAGTGGGAGAACATCAATAAGTACATTTTTATAAGAAGGGCCTTGTAGTACGTAGTGAGTACAATGAAATATTTTGTGTTTTTACGTTTCACGTGTACAATAACGAACTCAAAGTTGTTGTTTTATACACGTGAGACAGAATCGTACAGAGGTTTTAGGATTTCAATTAGAGAGAAGGATGGGGAGAGTAAGTTTAAGGGAAAGAAGTGGATGAAGTGGTAAGTGTAGAAAATATGCGTAAGGAAAATTATCCATGGGGATATTGACTTTTCACCAGAGAAGATGGTCGGCTGCTTCTCCTTGCTTAGGGTTCTAAGTATATTACTGTGATAAGCAAAAATAAATAAAGAGTCAAACAAACCACCTCAAGGCAGCAAGATGCCGAGCTCGTCGGTGTTGTCTCCTACGATGGGACATTTTAAATAAGACGATAGATATAAAAAAAATCTAAACAGGTTAGAGAATAAGCACTTTTTTATTTTATTTATAGCATTTCGAACAATCGGAGCCTTTTGATGACTATCTACGCCCATTTTTACACATTGGACATTCGCATGATTATTATGCAGATGCGTTGCCCTCCTATCCCCCCCCCCCCAAATTTTTGCGTTAATAGGGTAGTTTTAATAATATATGACACCAGGACAGCTGACACCTCAGTCCACCTGTGTCTGTGGTCGCTGTGGACCGTAAAGCATCTGAAACGTCGAGCTCGCTTATTGATTAAACTATAAAATGCGTTACAATAATTTTATTACAATGTAAAGTAATTTAACAGCTATAACTATAATAATGTATGTAAATTCAACGGCGATTAGCGAGTGGCTTAATACAACTGAAGACGTTTGAGGTTACGTACCATAAAAATATGAACACATATAGACTTTATCCTAAATTATTTGTAAGAAATGTTGATTCCGAACATTCACAACAATATATGAAATTCATTGGAATAACACTAGTTATCTGTCGAAAATTGATCGTACTGACTCAGAAACCTCCGTGGACTCATGTTGAACAACTTTGCTTAAGATCATCACAAAATCAAATGTATAGTTTACAATTCTATTAAGGATATACAGATCAACAATCAATTTTATACATATCCTACTAATCCTACTTATTTAAAACTGAATGTCAGTTTGTTTGTTACCCTTTCACGCTAAAACTACAAAACCGATCATGAAACTTTGTACACATATTCCTAGAGGTTCTAAAAATGACATAGGATACTTTTCATAAAAATAATATTTTAGAAGGGTCAAAATAATTATTTTTGCAGTTATATTATTATGTTCATTGATGTTTATTGACCCTTCAACGCAAGCGAAGCCGCGGAGAAGAGCTAGTAAGATATATATATTTTGGGCTATTACCTCGTGGTTCTAGATCTTCACCATCCGGTTCGTCGACTTAGTCACCAGCTGCTCCTCGGACCTTGACACATGACGTGTCACTACACTATGTGACAAACGGGTCCCAAATCTAAATGCCTTTTATTAACTCGCCCGACCACTGCACACACATTTCATATATTTGAATATTATTTGGAACGTCTTTAGTCTTTCGTAGAGTCATTTCTCAAACAATTCGTTAAATAAATGAATTAACTTATAAGATGGACTTAAACATGTGGCTTTAGCTAAGTAAGCATAACTAAACTGTATATTTATATAAAAAAACCAGCTGCGCCCCGCGGTTTCACCCGCGTAAATTTTAATCTAGTGGAAAATCGACAAACATTTTTTTGGGTTAAAAACTATCCTCCTGTGTTAATCCAAGTTACTCTCTATATGTGTGCCAAATTGCATGAACATTGGTTCAGCAGTTTTTGCGTGATGGAGTAACTAACAGACAAACATAAGTACTCGTTCAAACTTTCGCATTTATAATATTAGTAGGATCTGTAATCGCATTTAAACATAAAAGGCACATCTACAGTGTAATAAATAAACATACAAAAACTCTGAGAGGAAGAGCAACGACACTCTCTAAAAATCTGTATTTTATCTATCTTATATATTGACTCCCTTTTGATTTTCACTGGCCTCGTTTATATTTACAAGAAATTGGGATCTTCAAGGAAAGAGCTTCGTATTTGATTGGTAGCAAAGCATCTGCGTGACCATTCGTTGTCTGTGAGTTTCAGCGATCACTTACCATCAGGTGACTGTTAGTTTGTCCCATCCTATCCTATTAATATTATAAATGCGAAAGTTTGTATGTTTGTTTCTTTGTTTGTTTGTTACTCCTTCACGTAAGAACTGCTGAACCGATTTTCACGAAATTTGGCACACTCATACCCCCTTATTAATAAACATAGAATAACTCTATCCAAGGAATAACCTTGTAATAAACTGACATCTGTCAAATTCCATAATAAAAAATACAAAAAAAGTATGGAATTTGACAGATGTCAGTTTATTACCAGGTTATTACTTGGATATAGTTATTCCATGTTTATTAATAAGGGGGATAGAGAGTAACATGGATTAACACATAAGATAGTTTTTATCTCGAAAAGATGTTCCTATGGGATGATTTTCCACGAGATCGAAATTTACGCGGGTGAAGCCGCGGGGCGCAGCTAGTATAGTATAAAAATATATTTAAATTGATATACATGATTTTGTTCCGCTTCCATTACATAACACCTTCGTACATATCCGATGAAGATGAATATTACTTATGCCGCAGAAGCGCACAAACATAATCTTGTCTATAGTTTGAATGATGATCAACGTGTAAGTCCAGAGATCAGTGATACTCTCACAATGACGAAGTCCCATCAGCTTTATGTTCTTGGAACTAACTCCTAAAGAAACGATTAAATCAAAAATGTGAGGAGTAAAAAAACAGCACTTGTCTCTTGCATCTCTTGTGCACCTTTCATTTCAGAATCGTGAAGCTCCAATCGCGTGAAAGAACCTCAAATAATTGTCTTTTTTTTTTTTTTTTTTTTTT
>LUGF01033681.1:149763-166708 GCA_001625245.1 Calycopis cecrops | reverse complement strand
AACGCGACAGCACAGCTGTCACTTCACGCCGGTCTCGTGTAAGCGAGAGGTACCTCCCCGGTCGTGCCGGCCCAATTCGGCTGCATGCAAGCATGCAGCGTGGCACTACGTCTTACTTAATTTTTACTTTCAATACTTAAAGAGACAAAAAAATTGTTTCCAATAAATAGGTTGCAAAAGTACTGGGTCAATTTTTACCATTCCTTCCCCGTCAAAAAATGACAGCCTTTATTTTATCAGAATAGGGAATAAGCTTCTAGACCGCCACGCTAACTAGTGGCTGAAATATGAACCAAATACTAGCTCGTTTGTACGTATGATATGACGTATGTCAACTTGTCATTGTCACTGACTTTTTCCTAGCGTTTTGCTAGAAACTTGATTCTTAAATTTTTTTTTTATTTTTTTTATTTGGCAAATCAACAGCTTTATGACTTTATAGACTACAGAGTACAATAATAATAGTAAGCCAATTAAATGATCACTAGATTGCAGCCTATGTTTCGTGCACGTTCCCTATTGATTTTTATTTTTCCATCGAAGTGGGCATGGGTCAACAAATGTTTACAAAGGAACAGACGTTTGCTTCGATGGGTGATGATGTGAGCCCGTAGACCGAGCCCATCACCCGGTGTGCCGTGTGTACAACCCGTTGGGTCACCCGGAACTGCACCGCACGAGCCGCAACAAAGTAGCCGTCATTTAGCGCCGGTGTGCGAGAAATACTTAAATGTGTTTAAATACATCAAGGAAAACGATCGTAAAAAGGCAAAAGGTAACCATTTGGGATTTACAAATTGGTAGGTTTTTGCAGTTGATGATATTTTTTTATTGTTAATTTAAATCAACATTGGTAGAGTCAATGTTTAATAAAGTTGTAAAGTTGCAAATACAATTGAATTTGTATGATATTAGCTTCTTATATGTACCTATATTTCACAATTCTCACGTTTTAAAATATCCTACTACTATCCTACAATCTAAACCTTCGAAAAAATCCACTAGCACTTATTATTTATATTGCAATGTTGATTATGTACCTAGTTAAGTAATTACAATTTTTAAATCTTTTATTATCTTCTTCTTTATTCGTTCTTTATTTTACTTTACTTTCCAACTTATTTTGTACATAAACTTTACTTTGATTCTCGAATACGACCTTTTTGGAATCTGTCACCTTGTATTGCTATTGACATTCGATAGTTGTTATAATAAATTGTATGCTCATAAATAATACATAATGTGTTATCAAATTATCTTTTCTTTAATTTCCTTTTTTTGAACCATCGTTTTTTGTAAAATAAAACACTCTAAAATATGATTTTTCTCTGGGTATCGAATTATGTACGTATATAAGAAAGTGCCTGTTATTTAATTTATAATATATATCTATGGACAGGGAAAACATAAGTTAATCTAACTGATTATATCCAGTAATACAGTCGTATCTGTGGTGAATGGTGATAGCATTGTAAAAACCTAGATTAGGACGCAGGACATTGTCTAGCTGGATCCTGTGTACAAACACAGGTACCGTTTTCAAAAAAAATCTCGGATCAACGCCCCACTCTTAAAAAGCGAAGGTTTTATTGCGTGGGGGAGCGCGCGCAAGTCAGTCACCCACTCGCCGCCGCCAGCGTCGTCCGCGCTCCGCGTCGCGCGGCATCAGTTTTCCACACGGAAAAATTGTGTCGCGAGTGTCAACGGCGAACTGTCCTTCACTGTGTCTAGAACTGTGTCCTGTGATGGATTATGTGTACGGCTTATAAGTGTGTATATTGTGTTTTTCTCTACGGCAGCGCGCCCGGCCCGCCTTTCCACTGCTGAAACTTCCTTAATTTGTGAGTAAACAAACGTTCACTTGGTTTCACATTTTATTCAGCTGTGTACGGAACCGCTACGAGGAAACGCTAGAGTTTTTCCATTGAAACATTGACCGTTGTGCAAGTGGGTTGTGCAAGAGTGTTATGCGAATTTTGAAACTGAAAGTTCTCTTGCGAAACGTAGAGCCGAAATATTACTGGACTACGTCACAGACGCTAATGGGACTCTGATTAGAATGTTTGTCAATAGACAATATTTATAAAAGCAATACCAAAGACAAGTTACTTTATTGGCAAAATTTGATAATATTTGTAACAGTTGGATTAAAAAAATATAATTTAGAAATCGAACGATTATTATTCTTGTAACGAAGAAACCAAAATCGATATATTTTTTTAATCTGAATAATGTAAATTGGCTTCGGTGCTTTACATTAATTAAAGGACATTCTCTACATATTTACAATGGAGGTCAGATCAATCGAGACTTACATTGATATCACATGAGATTACACAAAAAGTTTGTTTCTTTTAAACGAATATTACATGTTTTGTATGTCATTTGACAAGTTTTTTATAAGCTGTAGATATTAATTATAATACTTGAGATACAGATGTTAGTTTTTAATTAACACCTAGTAAAGCTGGTAAGGAGTTATTGAGTCTTTAGGTAGTTAATCCCAATACCTAGCAGGCATATAGAATTTAAAAGACACATAAGTAGGTATCTATTTGATTAGCGTTCGTCGTAATCATAAAAATGAGTAATAGATCAGTATTGCAGTGTAAATGTCTAATTTATGTATTTTTAAATAATAAAGAATACATTAGCATTTTCATTAATACCATTATTTAAATATTACAGAAAATATAGTTGGAATAATGATTGTCTTTGTTCGTTGGAAAATTTAAAACGAGGAAGAAAAACTGCTTTCTTTGTTATATTTTTTTTAAATTATAAATATTAATTAGCCTTTGTGGTTCAATTTTTAAAATAATATTATTACTCACACCACGTATTATTTATTCAAATTCAAAAATTCTTTGTTTTGAACTATAGTATTTCGAAAAAGGTTTTTGAAATGCCTAATAATACTTGTGTGTTTTTCTTTTGTTTGTTATGTATCTTGTTGTAAGTTTTTGTGGTTTCCACATAGTTTTAACATACCAGTAGGTACTTACGATAGTAATTCAAGCAAAATATATTTTATGATTTATTGCAATCACTCGACAGCAGATCGTATATTTGATGAATAATCGATCTGATCTAATAAATTAGTAAAAACACATATTTCCATTATTAAATAAATTGGTAAGGTGTGGTACCTCGCCAATCTTACACAGGCCAACCTGTGTGACTTGTGTATCAAAGCACAGCCAAAACTACTATACTATAAATTATATACTATGAATATATATACATATAGAAACTTGTAATTTGCAGTCATTGAGCATATGAAAGGATTTTTAGACTCCAACCCTTAAGGGGGTGTAATAGCCCACTATTTTATGCTCATTTATACATAAGTGTGTGTGGTCTGTTTGACCAAGGTGTCTTTAATTAGATGTCTGTGTTCAGGAATCTTGCAACTGCCTAATATCGTATCACGTTCATTTTTAGTGATGCTCAATCGATTATTTTTCGTGACACCCATGCGTGGTGGCAGCTACGTGGTCCTAAAGCCTCTATGATCTAATGGGCCATGCGGTGAAGACGTTATTGAAGACTCGTATTATTTCTCTTTCCGATAAGTGTGTGAGAGGCGGTGCCGTGCAGCATTGCAGCGGGATTGCGCCGGTACGAGCAGGATGTACCTCTTACTCGACTCATATGATATCACCGCAAAATTAATGCTCTGCAGTTGCCTATTGACGGTGTGGGTGTCCGATGGCCCATAGATATCAGCATAACAATTACGCAGATGTCTAGGCGCCTGTAGTAATCATAATCTGACTATTCAAATGTTGTTGAAATAATAACGTCCACTGCATATTATTATTCCAATATAAAGAATAGAAGCCAATCATCTAGAAGGTTGCCGTCAGTTTAACGGTTGCAAAAGACTGCAGTGTTAAATAACAAACTCTTTCTCTTTCTCTTCTCTTCTCTTTCTTCTCTTTTTATTCTCTTATCCAGCAGGTGGATGGCTGATGTTGATCATGACAGATAGCTGTCGGATACTGCGAGACATTTCTCAATAATTTTGCGATTAGGTCATCGTACCTCTTCGCTATTAATAAGATAATAAATTTGTCTCAGCACAGCGGTAGCCGGTTTGGACTTATGTCCAGTAACAGGATCGAAAGACGGTAAAGATGCGTCCATAATGATGGTGTTTTAAATAAGAAGAGTGTAGATTGCGAGTGTAGACTCTCTCATTGAATGCACCACGTGGCCATTTCATCTACTATTCTTTTTTATTTACTAGAGCTACCATTTGCTCTACAAGAGACTGCTCTAAGAGTGATATCATTGCAATGCTATCTGCAGCCCAGCGTGAGGCAAGGCCATTAGCCTTATGGATGTTAATGGGCCTCGGGTCACCAAATTTCTATGATTGACCCTTTGGTAAAAACCCGACAAAAATACTCTATAAAACTCGCTAACGTAACTCGGTACCTAGATTTCTTGCGAAGTGATGGTTACGTTTGTCACGTTTCCTCCTTTCTTGTGACCTACGGTAGGTCAAAGTCCCTAAAGGACTGTTTTGCACTTACAACCTCTTATGATGCTCTTATGTAGTCATTTAGCAGATGTTCACTGCTCGTTAAATAACATTGCAGCTAAATTATGTAAAGAGTAAACGCACTTATCGTAAATATTACAAAGGCTGATATAATCACTGAATATATTAAAGTACTAGGACAACACGACTGTGGAGGGTATGTTCTTGATTTTATGTCTCGTAAAAGAATGTTGACGACACAATTTGAATATTTCACAGCGCTTGACGCTGTGAAATATTCAATTTGCTAGGAAAAAAACTCGTTTCGTTAGTACCTATTTTGTTCGTCGATTTTTTATAACTCTCGACAGGCTGAATGAATGAATATTGGACCCGTTATCACCAATTTAATACGTTGGTTTTCAATGAACGCAATCCAAATTGCTGGCAAATGCTGAGCATTTAAGTTAACGTAGTTCAAGTCTTAAATTACGTAGTTTATTTTATCGTTTGTCGAGTTATTTTAGTACTGCAACTAAAATTTTGTTTTTAATTTAGAGATGTATGTAATATTAAATTTGTAAGCTTTTTAGTTAAATAAAAAATTAATAATCATTGCTTTAAGAAACGTATTCAGCCGCCTTT
Source organism: Calycopis cecrops (assembly GCA_001625245.1). NCBI lineage: Eukaryota > Metazoa > Arthropoda > Insecta > Lepidoptera > Lycaenidae > Calycopis > Calycopis cecrops. The sequence goes on along the minus strand of LUGF01033681.1, from coordinate 161,574 downwards.
CCTACAGATGCCGACGTACGTAGTCCGATTTTTTAATCGAGGCAAACTTCTCTACGATATTATTACATATATCCTTTTGTACATCAATTATTATATTTATCTTTTCAACTTGTGCTATGAAATTCCTCTGTTCCTACTTTTTCTGAAGTAGGTAGGTACTATGTATTATACAAAAACAAGTAATGATATTCTCAGAAATTATAATATAGCGAAAGTGCAGTAAATCAATCTCAACCGACAAGACATCTTGAAACCTCTATTTAGCGTTACTCTGTACCTAAGAACTCATAATCGATACACAATCGATACAAACAAGGAAAAAGTCCTATCTACTTTATTACACCGCGTATGCCGTGAGCTGGTGCAGATAATAATAATTACAGAATCGATTCGCGGGCGAGTCACTCGACAAACCTGTATCACAACCTCTGAACTATAAAGGTCCTACTAAACTGGCTTGTATTCTTATTTCAAACGTTGCTATATATTTTCTTCATTATAATTTTATATTATACTTGCTAAAACGGTCCCCATACAGTAGCTGGTTGAACGGCTCGAAGCGTTCATCGAAGGGAACAAATGACCGGCATTGGACCTTAACATTGATGATGATGATGATGTTTAGGATTCAATTTTCAAAATCTGTAGTCGGTATATTTTTATCGGCAATTTGCTAAACAACGAAATAAAAAAAAACTAATTAATTTTAAGAAAATTAATATTTAGTACAGATTTTATCACCGTTCGATAAAATATCACAATATTATAGCTAATGGGAAATAAAACATGCTTCTACAAATAAAAAAAAAAAAATATAAAAAAAAAGTAAGGAGATCTGTCCGCGTTGATGTCTTGAATGAGAGCAATTTTTTAGTTCTATGCAATGTAAAAGCTTATCAGTAAAATCTTTTTATATGTAGCCAGTAAAATTAGTAAATTGTTTTTACTAATATTACGCGCGTAATTGAATGCATAAAAAAATTGCCAGTCATATAATGGGTTTTCGAGTTTTTTCGTACCTTTTCGTGTAGGTAAAGATATTTTTTGCATGGGTTCATTGATCAATGAAGGACTTTAGCAATTTTTGTGTATATAGGTACAGACAAGGATAAAGTATGAGCTTTTCAAGTATCAAAGACACCAAGGGAAATAATGACCTCTACAATGGACGCAAAGGAGCAGACACGAGTAGCATGGGTCGATCAAATCAAATAATTAATTCTATATGACATACACAGATAACAACACACTAACTGCATCCTAGTTTTGTCACCGTAAAGTGGGATGCATAATTTTCTTTTATTATTATGTATTGTTATATTTGTCAAAATTCGTCTAAATCCGTTGTGTGAAATATTGAAAATGAAAACATTCGCAATTGTAATTAGTAGGATCAAATTAAAGATTATTATTTTTATGAACAAATTGCTATGCCTACATTAAAAATGCAAATAAATGTCATTTAATGTTGAATATAGTGTGCGTATAGTCTGATTTAGAGACACTTTTATCTAAGGCTAGCACGTCGCTCTTGTACAAACATCAGCCGGCTCCGAAGCGGATTCTGCCGTGTGACTTCATTGCGTCATACCGGGAGGCCCGCGATTGAGAAAATCGATTAAGTTATCTAATCGATTGTAATGAGATATAATGAAGGGAAATACTCTCTCTTGCATTACCTGTACATTTGACTGCGAAGCATACCTAATGACAGAAGTATAATTGAAATTATTTAACATACCAATCACATATGAAAATATGTATTTGTTACCACACCCGCTTAATCATTACGACCAAGGCCCTCTCAAATTAATCATTGTCTATCATTTACTCTTTCACCTTTTTTCTTTCTCTTTCTCTCTCTCTTATGATATATTCTTAATAAACAGCAGCTCACATCCTTCATTGGTAAGAGGTAGTGCAACAGCCCACACTGCATGCTTGCACGCAATCGAATTGGGCCGGCACTACCGGGGGGTACATCTCACTTACACAAGACCGGCGTAAAGTGACAGCTGTGCTGTCGCGTTTCGTGCGGTGTGTAAGTAGCCGGTGGCCCATGGAGGTGGGAGGAGAAAGAAGGGCATCGCATCTGTATAGCCTCTATGCGGATGTTTGTGGGCGTCGGTAGTCATGAAAATGGCTCCGACTGCTCGTTTGCCCTCCTATACTTACCATAAAAAATCATCTTTTCAACTATCGAACTTTCTTTATCTTACATGCTCATCTGCTTAACTCTATTTTTAGGCTGATAAGAACTCTGTCGCTTCTACGCCCTTTAAATGCATGATACAATTTTGACCTTCATTACGTAAAGTTCAAACTCATTGCACAGTACCCTCCTCCCAGGCTACTTCTATACAAAAATAAATGTAAAATATATTTTTTATTGTATATAATTAAGAATGTAGGTATAATGAAGAAGTTAATGAGGCCCGCTGAGTTTGTTTCGCCGGTTCTTCTCAGGACAGGGCTAGAGTTGAACCGGTGGTAGATTTAATTGTTGACGTTCAAAAAGTAATTTTTTAAATTTTATTTTGAATATAAATATTTTGATTTTGATTTTGACAGCCTAAGACTGATGATTATGAAGCGAACACTACATAGTTGTAAGTATGCGGTAACTGGTTAGGTACAATATAATTTGTGTTATCTCGCCGTTAGCGCAGAACATCTTGTCCGTACACAATTATGAATAAATTATATTTTTGCACCTGCGCTGGGTATTCCGCAATGTTATAAAGGTACATACACATAGTGAGCAACCGTTAATCCACTTCGAATAAACGGGTACTGTGTTTGTGTAGTGTCTGTGTGTATTTGAAAACAGTTTTCTCTGCAATAAAGGCATTGGACTCTATTCACGAGTTACTTGAGTCGTAATATCTAGTAGTGAGCACTTTTGGAGGAGTTTTGGAATTTTTTAAGATGAAAAAGAACTGCTGAACCATCGACACTGTTACCGTAACTGACATCTCTATATGAAACTAGCAGCGCCACACGGTTTCACCCGCATATCCTGTACTCTTCTTCCTCGATCAACGGATTATCTAACACTAAAACAATTTATTCAACTCCTACGAGCAGTCGCAGAGATTATCGCGTTCAACCATACATACAAACTCTTCACCTTTATAATATTAAGTATAGATAATAAAAATGAGTATATTTAAAAACTTTAATGGTATATACAATATTTTATTGACAATTCAGATTCTCACTTCTGTCAGCACTCCTGGAGTACCACTGTTTTTTTTTGTTACGTCGACAGGCATCAACGCTTCCAAAAAATACGTCGATCGTGGATCCAAAGTGTACCTACATTTAAGGTTTTTCGAAAATATTGTAACAAAAACAACAGTTTCTCTCCGAACAAACTTTCCTTAAAATGTCTTTTTATTTTACAATACCCTGCTAAAAGTGTTTCCTGTTCCTGCATTTAAAACAATAATGTATTTAAAATCTCGAATTAACCAAATCCTTTGAATCACTTTGAATGCGGTCCTAAAATTGTTTTTGTTTTATTTAAATTAATTTGTATATTCGAGTATTTTTTTCCATCGGTTTGGTAAGGGCTGCTTAACTCTATATCTCTATATATTAATGATACATTAACCTACATAATAAAACCTAAGTCATAAGGAGGATTTTGAACGAGAGTCGCGAGGTGAAATGCCTTTAGTCTTGGCTGGGTAGGGTTGACTTCTTTAGATAACTCCATTCGATGAATTTGCTTCATGCCTCAAAGAGTAAAGTTATGCAACTGGTTGGATTACTGCATAGAAAGTGACCTTGTAGGAAACAGTTAGTTGTCAGTGTAAGTGTAAAAAAAGTGTCAGACCACACAACTGAAGTAAAACTTAATTATTGATTTTCATTAACGTAATATTATGACATAACATGTAATATGATATTTATTTTTAAATACAAAAAAGTTTCACTTAAATCGAATTTGAATTTTGAATTTGAATGACAACTTCCATTGGCCTCGTCCGATGTGTGATTTTTGTAACGTTCTCGCCAGCTTACTTAAATCAATGGCGCGTATAGAAGTTTTACTTCATAACTATATTCCTATATTCAGTTCTATATATTTATATACAGTTTATTGTATTATATATTTTCCCTGCCTAAAACTAATCAATATATTTTTCTTTGCTCAATGTATCTAAAGTTTTCACTTCAAAAAATACTTTGTTGTATTACTTTTAAAGAATTATCGAGTACGTGAAATTCTGCCACAAATCGATATTGCGCAACGGTTACACAACGGTGACTCCGTGATTTACTTGACTTTTTCACTAATGGCCGACAACTGATATGTAAACACCGTAAAAACTTATGCCCATAATGACGATAATAGAGCTGGTGACAAATTTTACATATGTCCGGTAACATTTGAATGCTACGTGAACTCGTAAGTGTTATTTCGATCTTATTTGATTGTCCATTTATGATCGAACGAACACTCCTAAGCATGGATTTAAAAAACGTTTCGAAGCTCTTTCATCGGACAAAGTTTATTAATTGTAGTTCATTGGTACATAGATTGAATATTACAATTTCACAATTATCAATCAAATCAAAATATTTAGTCATTTGTTAAAAATAATGTTGTTAGTATTCTGTTCCTTAGTTAGTAGCTTTGGAGCTTCGAACTACTTATGTAAGCTATGCGTATAGAGTGCGATTTTTGCAAATATATACTTTTAGCCTTTTTTATCTAGAATAAAGAGATTTTTTTCCCTGTTATATTATAGTAGCCATAATCACGGAGCTTCGTCCGCCAATAAGTAATTTCAAGCCACTTAATCTTCAGTAACTTTGAGCTTAATGGACCGCGATATAATCAGCTTATATAGTTTTATAGATTCTAGATATAAAACCTTTTAAACGCATCCGAATTTGTCGATGGCGAAATTGGGTCTTAGACAAGTAATTTTGTAAGAGGTAATGCTACACTGCATGCTTGCATGCAGCCGAATTGGTCTGTCAAGACTGGGGACTTGGGGAGGTACCTCTCGCTTAGACGAGAGCGGCGTAAAGTGATAGCTGCTCTGTCGCGTTTCGTGTGGTGTGTAAGTAGCCGGTGGCCAATGGAGGTGGGAGGAGAAAGGAGTGCAGCGCATCTGTATAGCCTTTATACCGATGTCTATGGGCGTCGGTAGCGATACCATTAAAAAAAATGAGGTGATCGTAAAGTGCACAATTAAATGATATAAGATAATGGATTTAATTAAATCTGTTGCACTTGTACAGTAAAGTGTTATGAGGTGAGGCGAGTGTCGTTCGCACGTCCGAGATAATTATTGCGCTAACGAGGAAGAAAACATTAGATAACAGTTGATAAGTTTGTGAGACGGAGTATTTGTGTTGGTCTACACAGACCAAACTTGGGGCTGGGGTATTGAGATCCGAATTGAGTACTCTGACTGCAACATATAACTGGAAACTGCTAGTAATGAGCTGGATTCATTTTTGCAATCTATACTATATAAAGCTGAAGAGTTTGTTTGTTTGAACGCGCTAATCTCTGGAACTACTAGTCCAATTTGTAAAATTCTTTCAGTATTAGTTAGTCTATTTGGCGAAGAAGGCTATAAGCTACTTTTTACACGACTACGGAAAAATTAACAATTCACGTAAACGAAGTTAAGGGCTTCCGCTAGTCAAATATAAAACAACAATCTGCAACAAACAAATGACTAACGCACTCTAACAAAACATGTAGATACGTCACCTTCAAGTGACTGACTTACTTTTTCTTCAGCTGCATATAATGAGCTGACGTCTATACGAGAATGATTACTGCCAACCACTGACAAATGCACCAAAACAGCAAATAATAAATTATTAAATAATAGTTTATATTCTAATCACAATACATATTTCTTAACAATAACAATGAGGTTTAGGTAGAGATTATAACATAAAGGTTATATACTGTGGGAGACTGATGCTCAAGCTAGACATTGGGTCTATATTTAGGGTGGTCAGGCCACCTTTGCTACATTTATATAATCCTACTAATATTATAAATGCGAAAGTTTGTAAAGATGTTTGTTACTCTTTCACACAAAAACTACTGAACGGATTTTCATGAAACTTTACAGTAATATAGCTTTTATATCAGAATAACATAATATGTTAAAATTTTGAATCATTTTTAAGTCCGAAATCCACGCGGGCGAAGCCGCGGGCGGAAGCTAGTTAGTTCAAATTACTTATTAACAGATTCGTCACTAACTTCATCCGTATAAAACGCGTAGCGGAACTATATTATGAGTTTGCCAGGTCAAATCTATTAGCAGGTGGATAAATATATTATGGATTTAAGTTCATTTCCATTATCTGATCATAACTCATATGACAAGGTCTCGGACTGATTAGGTCAACGTGGTGTGATTGTTCTTAAATGTGCTGAATATGTTTGTATGGTATTAAGGTCAAGACATTGGCGCATTACGATTGAATCGGGATGCTTCGAACGGGAAGAGAGAGGGAGAAAGAAAGAAAGAGAGAGATAATTAAATAAATAATTTATTTTCCTCCGCAAATTACAAGAAATAGTTATTAGCTGAAACAGTGCTAAATATAGAGAAATATTTGTGGAAGAGTGGAAATAAAACTAGATTAAGATCTGTATCGTGGGCTCCAAGCCTCCCAGATGCGGACATCGTATACGAGCTATCTTTGATGTTACATGTGCAGTACACGCAATACTGATAAAGTGACAGCTATGCTACAGTATTGCATAGTTTTAAAAAGATCGAATAAGTGGAAGAAGCGTTAAATGGCCACTGCATTTTAGAGTATGTTTTTTTTAATAGCATATGAGTTAAACGAAATTGGGCTACCTGATGTAAAGTGATCGCCTACGCCCACAGACATCCGCAACACAGATGCGTTTGCCTCCACTACTATGTACAGACTATAATAATTATAGACAGAACATCTGAAATCGATCTCCTATGTTCTAATACCTGAGTCCACGAGTGCTTCCGCGTCTGCACCCGTATTTACGTAAAACTAATTGGCGCGAGCCTCATCACGTATTTATAGATCAGGGTCACACACTTTATTTGTATGCCATTTGATTTAATGGAGATCCAATAAATTAAAGATAACATCCTTATTTATGCAAACTCTTGGTGTTTTTTCGTGACCAGTCGCGGCGAGTATGCATGGATTTTCCTTTTACTCACATGACCTTTAAAGACCTGTAAAGGGCCAAAAAACCATAATGAAAATGGGTTTTTGTTTTTTGATAATTAATCAATGCAGGTTTCAACTTTAGGAAAATATCTACAACTTATTAATTTGGTGCTCACATTATTAAATAAGAAATTGGCGTTATGTTAAACTGGCTACTTTCAGATGAAATATGTTGTGATGACTTAGTTTAAGATGCATACAGCAATATAACCTTTTTATAGCATAGGAGCCCACGCCCACAGATATCCGCAACACCAGAGGTGCGTTGTCAACTTTTGAAAGGAGAATAAGCTCTTTTCTTCAAGAAACTTGTATCATTGGAATTAATCTGATAATTGGTTAAGGAAGATGATGGAAGAGATCTATAGATCCGTAGACCATTCGTTTAAATATACCACTGACCAACTGATGTTGGGTTTGATAAAGATCTATTTGATCTGACCTCAAGTTTAGATAGCTGAGCGAGTGTGTTGAAATAATAAGTATGATTATTAATAAATTTTAACAGTAGAAAGGTTCAAAGTAATCGAGTCGGCCTTGGATGTGGTTTTGATGGTAGCAGTATAAAAACGCGAGGTATTTCGTGTGCAGAATGTTGCTTTTGTTGTTTACTTTCATATAAACAAAGCTAAATAAATATATCCAAATGAAAGGCATTTTTGTCCCACCTTAGTCACAAACACAAAATCGGTGGGGAGAAGTAGGGGATGGTAGAAGGATAGGGATAGCAAAATTTTGTTTTTTTTCTTCTTTTTTTTTTTTTTTTATGGTATAGGAGGGCAAACGAGCAGTCGGAGCCATTTTTATGACTACCGACGCCCACAAACATCCGCATAGAGGCTATACAGATGCGCTGCCCTCCTTTCTCCTCCCACCTCCATGGGCCACCGGCTACTTACACACCGCAAGAAACGCGACAGCACAGCTGTCACTTTACGCCGGTCTCGTGTAAGCGAGAGGTACCTCCCCGGTCGTGCCGGCCCAATTCGACTGCATGCAAGCATGCAGTGTGGCACTACCTCTTACCAGTTTACTTTCATATAAACAAAGCTAAATAAATATATCCAAATGAAAGGCATTTTTGTCCCACCTTAGCCAAACACAAAGGGAGGGGAGAAGTAGGGGATGGTAGAAGGATAGGGATAGCAAAATCCTGTTTTCAAGTCGCATTTCGAACTGAGACGTCAGTTTTGACCCTGACCTTGTTCGACGTTTACACGTTACCAATAAATATTGCAGAAGGAAAACTTCGCAATCAAAACACGCTTGGTAATATAAAAACTAATTTGACAGCAAATTTTTTATAGCAAGCTATAACAAGGGCAGTAAGAGTCATTCAGTGATCACAGGAACCTTCGAACACGGTACACGCGTAGCCCTCCGTCACGGCCTTCCAGTAATGAGTCACCAAACTCCTTAAGACCAAGCAGCATATCTTTTGTGCTGATACCAAGTGAGCAAGAGATGACTTCAACGTTATGCATGTTATGGCTACAATGCTCTTGCAGTGCTCTTTACGAAGGTCAAAGAGGTAGTCCCATGCTGCATTGCAAAGGAATCAGGCGTGATCGGAGTGGTACCAGTACAGTTACAGTTAAAGGGAAGATAATAACGCATTTGCACAATAATCAGGCAGACTTCTATGATCTTCGGTAGTCAACTATAATCTCCGACTGCTCGTTAGCCCCGTACATAAAGTTGCCATCATCATTGTGTTGAAGGTTTAAACTCCCACCTTCGGGCCATGCCCGTGGGGACGGTACGGTCGTGTCTGTATCGACTCGTCACCCTTATCTCCGCATTGATCCGTTATCAATCACATCTTCGAGATAAATCACGCAGCCGCTTATCATCCGATCTCTCCGTTTAAATAATGATGTGCATGCAGGAAGCGTGTGATTGATTCATTATTACTCTGCTGGTGATGATGTTATTTGTAGATTTGTTTTTGATCGTCAATACAGACGTTCATTAGGCCTCTGGTGTTGTGGATGTCTGTGGGCGTTGGTGATCACTTTACAACAGGTGGCTCGAAAGCTTATTTGACTCCGATGCTATAAAATAATTCAAAACTGGCTTGGCTCACCACTCGTTGTTACCGTGCTCTATGACCCTTTGATATGATCGCAGGGAGCTCGACGGGAAAGATAAAACTGTTTTGGGGTCCACAACGAATTTAATCAGAAGATAATAAGAGGAGTACCCAGTAAGTAATTCCAATTTCTTATCCAAGCGGGAGAGTGTACAGTATGGCAATGAGTTATTCAAGCCAAGAAAAGAGCATCAGCTACGCAGCACGGAGATATCAATGGCTGACCATTTATTTATTTTATTTTTATTTATACTTTATCTGCAAAGAAATTTTACAAATTACATTTAATCTATATAGGAGAAGTACACCAGTGAGATTATCTCTGCCAGCCAACTAACACAATTTATACAGAAAATTAAATGCGGTTATATTGGGTACATATCAGATTCAAAATTTAATTAGTTGTAATTTAATTAGTGTAAGAAGTTGTTACGAATGAAATATTAAAATTGTATTTTTCGAGTAATATCGTCAATATAATCACAATATACTCGTGTAGTTTGCTAGCTGTTGGTATTGTTTTTAGCAAACCTCTACAGTTTTCTTGATTATGAAATACTTGCTTAACTAACAACCATGTGGATGACGAGGGGCGTCGGTATCAAATGGCTTCGAAAGCTGCAATACCACATACCCACCTCAGATAGGACTTAAAGCAAAGACATTTCTTAATATTTTTCTGTTATATTTTTTACTAGCTTCCGCCCGCGACCGCGCGGATGTCGGTCTTCGCGTAGATGGATTTATTTTTTTCTACGTATTTTTCCAGGATAAAAAGTATCCCATTTTATGCCCAGGATAATAAGGTATAATTATACCAAGTTTCATAGAAAACGAACCGTTAGTTTTCACGTGATGCCTGAACATACAGACAGACAGACCGACAGACAGACAGACAAAAATTTTTTAAATCGTATATTTGGGTTTGGTATCGATCCAGTAACACTCCCTACTATTTATTTTTTCAGTATTTTCAATGTACAGAATTGATCGTTCTACAGATTTATTATATGTATAGATGAGGTTGATGTATGAATCGTCGTAGTAGGAAAAATATTAATAACAATAAGAATAGTAATAATGTCTTTATCTGCAAAATGTCGAGATTATTCTCGTCGATCTGACGGTAGCTTGTTTTGAAGGCTCGGTCGGACCTCACCAGGCCTGTCTCCTGCGACATCTTCTCCCGCCACTGCTGATGATGGACGGCGTCCACACAGAACTGGTTCCACTCGCGCACAAACCCGCTCCGATCAGTATTGACCGCTAATTAACATGCTCCCACTAACTCGACCTAGCCTTGTCTCCGATGAGAATTAACCTTTGACGCGATAATACACGCATCAACATCATCATTATCATGATCACCATCACCGCATCATCGTCATCGTAATGATCACCATCATCTCATCGGCATCATCATCACCATCACCTCATCATCGTCATCATCATCATCGCCATCACCTAATCACCACCATCACCTCATCATCGTCATCATCACCATCACCACCACCTCATCATCGTCATCATCGTCATCGCCATCACCTCATCATCGTCATCGTCATCATCATCATCATCATCATCATCATCATCATCATCGTCAGCATCATCACCATCATCATCATCATCATCACCTCATCATCATCGTCATCATCACCATTCATTAAAAAATAAAACAAAGAGGTGGTGCCAATACTGCATTACAGCTGAATCGGGCTAGCACTACTGGCTAATCGGGCAAAGCACGACCGGGGAGGTACCTCTCGCTCACATTATATCGCCTTAAAATGGCTATGCCTTCGAGTTTATTCGGATAATATATATTCGGAGCCTAATTCATGGCTACCGACGCCCATAGACATTCGCATAGAAGTAGAGACCTCCATGGGCCGGCTATTTTCACACCGCACGAAACGCGACAGCACAGCTCTCTCATGTAAGCGAGAGGTACCTCCCCGGTTTGTAATGCAGTGTCCCGGTCGAGAACATGGCGTGAGCAATGGCAACGCATCGGTACAACCATTTACTAGAAGTATGTTTATGGCTGTCATTAAAAGGCGCGTTCTCGTAGACCATAACTTCAGCGGTTGTAATTACAATACACACACACACAGACAGGTTTGCGGGCTGCGTTAATAGACGCTCGTGTGTGCGTCACTGAAGATCATTTGTCGTGTCATCTTTATTTTATTTATCATCATCATAATCATCACCATCTTAGCAAGGGATACTCCTATTCATGTGCCGCTAAATCGGTGGTCCACCGAGGTGGGAGGAGAAGGGAGGGCAGCGCATCTGTATAGCCTCTATGCAGATTCCTATGGGCGTCGGTAGTCATGAAAATGACTCCGACTGCTCGTTTGCCCCCCTATACCAGAAAAAAAAATCTGAGTACCTTACTTCTAATGCCGATGTGCGACCTGCAAGTTTATTTTTATAGTCGAAGCCTTTTGGCGACTGCAGCCGCATCATAATAATTACTGTATTGATGTGTTACCCTACTC
>LUGF01033681.1:133951-147369 GCA_001625245.1 Calycopis cecrops | reverse complement strand
TATGGTATGGGGGGCAAACGAGCAGTCGGAGACATTTTCATGACTACCGACACCCATAGACATCCGCATAGAGACTATACAGATGCGCTGCCCTTATTATTACTTATTTATTTATTGTTATTTCTTATTGACTTACATCACTAGCCGTGTAGATGTTGACGTATCTCGGTAGTCAAAATCAAAATCAAAATGTTTTTATTCAAAATTGAATTATGGATTTTGGTTTTTGAACGTCAAAAATTACATCTACCACCATTTCGATTCACCAAAGTCACCAAATGTATTCGACTTTCAGTGGTTACGTTATTGATTTTTTATTAGGGATCCCCATTTTTTTTTAAACATGATATTGTCCATGTCACTCAGTGAATGTGAAGCTTTTAAATGATGTTTTTTTTTTAAATGCTCCATTACTTTTTGTGTGAAACATTACGGACACCTGTCTGTTGTTTATGTTTTAACACAAGTGTTTCTATAATATTACATAGATAGATAAAAACTGTTTGTTGTCTGTTCATATAGACTAATCATTATCTGCTTATTGATTGTAAACATTAGCTCGGACAGCGTTGTACAGCATTTCCTTCGCATACGATTAGTAAACAGGAAGCGTAGATCTTGCGAAATTAATATGTGCTTCAAGGCTGTAGGTGCGTGCCATCCTTCCTCTAGCTTAACATGCACAATCAGTTACGGGGTTTATGTGCTGTTATAGCTATCACTACAAGTGTAGTGAACAACTATAGTAGTACAACTGTACTGTACGTACTGACGAAGTATAGTACCTATAGTATGAGGGGGCAAACGAGCTGGAGTCAAATGATCACCGATGCCCGTAGACATCACGACAGTTACGCATCGGCGTTGCCTTTCCCCCACCCTTCCAATGAGCCACCGGCTACTCACAAATAGGGTTGCCACCTCTTATAAATAAAGTACATAAACTGCAAATGGCAAGAAAATAAAGTACATGATATTAAAATAATTTTATTTTAACCTAAAAAAAATAATAGGTCGGAAAAAACATCTCAAAATTTTATAAAATAATTATCAAATTGGTCATTACAAATAGGCTGTCTATTTGTTTAATTTTAATAAGTAAAACATATTAGTTTGCGGTGGCATCTTTTAGAATCCCATAAAAATTTTATTATGCAAAAAAAAAGTACTTTTGCGTACTTTTTTGTTCTCATAAGTACAATTACACAAGTACAATTGCTTGAAATAATGTACGATACTTTATTTTAAAGTACGGGTGGCAGCCCTACTCACAAATCGCACTCGTGGTCACTTCACGGCGGTCTCATTTGATCGAGTATGAGCGAGAGACTTCCCGGTCGTGCCAGCCCAATTCCTCCGCAAAAGAGGCAGACAAGTTCTTACTAATGAGCTCTCCACCTTCAGGGAGCATCCGGACGGATGTGATACCAACGAAACGGAGACAGGGGGCAGCGCTTTACTAATTTACAGTTGGTAATTGTACTACAACAGTGTAATTACTGCTGTAATGCCTGTTGAACGTACTGCCTACTGTCTCCGGTTTAATGGTAATATATCCTGTCCTATTTCTGACTGGAACATCTGTTGTAATGTTCGTTTGATTCTTTGTTTAGTTTTGACAAATACCTACACGCTTATTGAGAGATATACACACATATAGTGTGATATTTTGTAGCAATAAATTGACATAAAGCGAATGTCACATTTTACCCGAGCTTTTCTGCTTTTCTGTATTCTATCAACCGATGCTTTTGGCTACTGGTTGAAGTTTGACTCATGGTCATAAAAACAAAAAAAATATTTAATATAGGTATACCATATATACCATACAGTACTTATAATAAAAAAACTTAAAATGAAGAAATACGGGCTCACATATGCCACTTAGATTCGCTGGTATTAAGTGCATTCCTTCATTGAGCGGATAACGAAAAACAGCAGTAGGTATTTTTGAATATTATGTAATTATGTATACCCACCCTAATGAAACCAAGCTTCGGTTTCTGATGTTTACTTAGGCTCAATTCACACCAAAAGCGCGGCGAAGGGCAGCGAAGCTGAGCGCACTTTCAGTGTCATATGAATTTAAACTTTATTTTCATTACTGTAGTACTTATTATCGAATTCTCGCGACTTCCGCGCGGATTCCAGCGAATGCTCGAGCATTCCAGCGGCTTCGCGGGAATCCGCGCGTCTCGTTCGAGTTTCTCATGCGATAATAAGTATTATAGTGATTATTATAACGTTGAAATTCATATGACACATAAGCTGCGCTTCGCTTCGCTGCTCTTCGCCGCGCTTTTGGTGTGAACCCTTAGATCTATAGATTGTACTAAAAACAATCTTGATAACCATAGAATCTTCAGCATATATGTTTATATTCTATTACAACCCCAGTTCGAACGACCGCCGCATGCATAGCTAAAAAGCCTATTTCGCTACAGATACAGGCTATTTCGCTACAGATACAGGCTATTTCGCTACAGATACAGGCTATTTCGCTACAGATACAGGCTATTTCGCTACAGATACAGGCTATTTCGCTACAGATCTACATACATCTGAATCTTGGCAATGTACATCTGCAGGTTATATAAATTTAACGGCACAGATTTTGAAAGTAAAAAGGTTAATCACACCGACAATAGAGAACCTACTTTTTATGAGGATAAAAAGGTGTATGTACAAACTGGCAAATGTCAGTGTGTGACGAAATGTCGCAGAATGTATTAGAATGTGCGGCGATGTGCAAGTGCCCCTGCCGCGGCGAAGGCTGACCCGCCAGGGCTGCCAGCCGGTAATTACCGCGGGTTGCCTAATTATATTGTGCTTGATCAAGATACGGTGAGATCTTACCTTGTGCGCGTGCTAATGGAACCACTATCGACATTATCATCGCGCACTTGTGATGAGTGGTTGTTGGGTCAAATCTTTGTTTCACCTTATGATGTGATTGACATGACCTAAATGCATGGTCTGGTTTCGGTAATGCCATGTATATTGATGATGATGAATGATGACTAGTGACGTCATACATAAAAGAGCTTCTTTCCTCAAAGGTCGGCAACGCATCTGTTAAACCTCTGGTGTTACGGATGTCTGTGGGCGTTGGTGATCACTTTACATCAGATGACCTAACTGCTCATTTACCTCCTATGCTATAAAAAAAACATACGTTGTTTTTTTTTTGGCATATCCTTTACCGCGCGCTCAATGGCACATCTGATGACAAACCTATACTATTGTGTTCGTTCGTGTTGTACTTGCAGATAAGCTACCACATATTCTTGCATTCCTGATTTGCAGCAGTATAAACAATTTAGGGAAATAATGATTCCATTTTTAATAGAGCCAGAACCTATTTGATAGTCATATTGTCGTCGCAAATCTTTATTGGTCACGATAGATACGCTCTTCCTAAAGTCAGATCAATTTCTAAATCTAAAAGGCTTCTATGCAAAAATGACTTTAACAATGGAACATAAATAATCTCTAACAGCATGAAGACGGCCGATTCTCAGCCGAAAAAACGATTACGTGAACGCAGTATCGCGGGCGTGACAGCCCTGGCGGGCGGTTACAGCGGGTTAACGTAATTAGAATTGTTATGTGAGGTGAGCGCTTCATACCTGTGCGCTCTCCGTTACTGAACCGGCGGGCAGCGCCGGGTGACGTAACAGTGTTACTGCAGATGTAGCGTCGTTACTGCTAATTACCTTTGGCATATCTTTGGCTTAAGCCAATTAGTATTGAGCTGTGCTGAACTTAAAGCTATTTTTTATTTATAGTATAAGTGGGCAATAGAGCAGTCGGAGCCGTTTTCATGACCACAGAGGCCCATAGACATCCGCATAGAGGTTATGCGTTGCCCTCCCTCCTCCTCCTTCTCCACGAGCCACCGGCTACTTACACACCGCACGAAACGCGACAGCACATATTATGTTACTTTACGCCGGTCTCGTGTATGTAGATATTACAATTTTAACAAAAAAAAACTAGGCGGGTAATAAAGACCGGATTATATGCATTTGCATATTTGTATAATATCCATTTGTATATTTCAGCCTTTTTCCGCCTTACTTCCAAATTTTCCCTAGAATCTAGTTATGTTGCATATTAGAGCTACATTTACGATTTGTATTGAGTATCCATTTTTACACATATTATGCACTAGCTTTCGCCCGCAGCTTCGCCCGCGTGGATTTCGTACTTCAAAAATGATGTTATTATACATAATATATACCCTCTATCGAAAAAAAACCCCATCAAAATCTGTTGCGTAATTTTAAAGTATTAAGCATACAGACAAACAGACGGCGGAAAGCGATTTAGTTTGATACTATGTAGCGATTAACACTAGGGCGAACGATATTACACCTAGACTGCCTCTATATTTCATACACCATCCATAAAGACGTCGGATATCTTCAGTATTATTAAGTGTTTCGACTAGGAGTAAGTAGGTACCCGTTTCACTCATGAGCAAAAAAGGCTGTCATTATGTATTTAGGAACACAAACAACTCACTAATTACGTAATTAACTTTAAGATTCTTACATGTGATACGGCTCTATGTTTAATTTAACTATAACCTCTACCGCAAATGAATAGACAGTTTAGTTAAGAAGGAAAGTAATGTGAAGCAGATAAGATCGCGAACGAAGTCGAAACAAGAAGTATTACAATTTAGCGTTTCATCGTACAGTCGGCAACAACGCTTGTATTTTTTTTATTATTTTTTTTATTTGGAAAAGTTACAGCTAGTACGGACAATTATAAATTCGTAAATTTTCTATATCTATCTTCAATTTACTTGTTTAAGGAACAGGTCAGATATTAAGGTGACTAAAAGTGGAATCAAATGATCGTCCATTAAGTACTTACATCCAAAAAATAGTAAGAAGTAGTCAGATGTAGTATTACAGCGGAATTGGGTCCGGGGAGGTACCTCTCGCTCACACGATACCGGCGTAAAGTGACAGCTGCGCTGTCGCGTTTGGTGCGGTTTGTAAGTAGCTGGTGGCCCATTACGGGGATAGTTGAAGATGAACCCATCAGCACAATATGCGGATGTTAATGGGCGTCGATAGTCACCAAATGGCTCCGATTGCTTCTTTGTCTTCCTACCCTATAAAAAATACTTATATTATATAGAGAGAGCTCTTATCTTTTCCCTTCGAATCTGACTGTAACTATTAACAATTAAAAAAAAAAATATTTGACGGCATTTGTTTCCTTAGGCCTTTTGTAATGATATTTAAATCATATTCTAATAAAGTATTTATTTATACTATTTCCTAAATATGTAAAGCGATACAAAATCTTTATCAACGGTTAATATTTCCTAATTTGGCAGTTTTATTGTAGACTTTAAATCAATAGCAAAAACGTGTGTACATTGTGAGGTGCGAATTAAGTTTGAGAATAAATTATTACAAGATGACCCGGTTGCTTAGCAACGTGTGAAGACAAAGGACACTTGACTGACTGTTGCCTCAACAGAGTCTTATCCAATATTTTACTTGCTTCTTTAATTAGTGGCTACGCTTGTTGGCCGCACTGTGACGTACACTCGGCCTCAGATATTTATGAGGGTTTATCATCTCAATCGAAGTTATATAATTTTTTGTATGATTTCATCGACTATTTTAGTCGTAAGAAATGTAAATAGATTGCAAAAGGCATAGAGTAGTCGGTATATATTTAATTTCTATATTCGCCTTATGGGCGATCTTATAAAGTTCAACGTATACATTACAGATTGTTTTATAATTATTGTATAGGAGCTAATTTATTATTCAAGATATATGACAGTAACCTACGTGCATAGAAAAACCGCTACAGGATGGATGCAAGTGGAAAATTATCTTTTGGCGATCATTGATCTTATTCCATTGTCCATAAGTGGGGCATATTATTAAAAATATACAGTAATTTAATTACACACTACAATATTATGGTTCATATATTTTTTAATGAGGTATACAATACACATATTGTTTACTAGTGGACCCGACAGATGTTGTCTTGTCATTAGTGGAAAATACTACGTTGTCATGGTAACGTGTAATGTTATGTGGCCGAATTGTCAACCCGTTATTTTGCTCTGCAATAGCGTATTTCAAGTCGAGATACCAACTGCGACATTATATACACTAATAAATCATAGCCTATACGTTACCGAGGACCTATAGAATAAAGTGTCTTCAAAATCCGTCGAGTAGTTTTAGCGTGAAAGCCGCAAAAACACAGACAAAATGAAATCTTCTACAGTTTTATTATATGAATAGAATAGATTTGTTCATTCTTCTTTATGTAAAATAAATGTAAATTATTATGTTGAAATTGTAGAGTAAAACAATTATATATAGATTGATGGGTAAACGGTAATTCCGTTTAACCTTTCCAATCAACTGCATGAAAAGCGATTGCATATTCGTCAACGATTGTACAAGGTGTAGTAACAATAAAGTGATTACATACATTACGTACCGAGTGTGCGTTATTGCTAGATTTAAATCAGTTAAACCAACAATGTAGTAAGTTTGTTGACTTGCGTCGGTTGCCACACGTGCCATTTGCAAGTATCGATGGATCTTTGACCAGGGAGATGCGCCTGGGTTACATAAGCCGACCTTTAGGTGTTGCAAGCGACACATCTATAATGTAACGTGTATCCATCTCATTTTCCTACCGTGACCTTTCTCTAATACTATTCAATATTGCAATTGGCGTGAATGCTTAGTTTTATGCACTCGCATGACTTTATCTTAGTGTACATTCACTTCCTGTATATGTAGGGTAAAACCCGGATAGTCGCCTCGAGGGGATAGTTGCCTCAGTTTCAAATACTCTATGTTACGCTTGTGGATAGTGTTAGTTTTTGATCACATTCAAAAGTGACCCCCACACAGGCCTCAGTGCCGCATAAGCCGTTAAAGTAGACGCATGTCTATTGTCTGTGTGAACGAAAATCTTCCGCGGTGACACGTTGACGAGCGTCAGAATGAAATTAGTGAGTGTTCTATGTTAAATAATTTTATTACTGATTACAATTACAGTAAAATTTTTGTTTCTTTGCATAAACTTGGGCTTAAATTGCACTGTTTATTATGTTTTATTGTTCAATATTTCTTATTTATTTAGTAAATAAAAAGGGCAAGAATCCGTATCAAAAAGGATAGTTGCTCCACTTTTTTTTGCGGATAGTTGCCCTGGGGCAACTAAGGGCAACTATCCGTAAGCATAACCTTTAACGAGAAAATACAGATTTTTCTTGGTGGTTTTGGTTTTACTTTACTTAGAGGTAGTGTCACACTGCATGCTTGCATGTAGCTGCATTAGGCCGGCACAACCGAGAGGTACCGCTCGCTTACGTGAGTCCGGCGTAAAGTGTCAGCTGTGCAGTCGCGTTTCGTGCGGTGTGTAAGTAGCCGGTGGCCCATTGGAGGAGGAGGAAAAGAAAGGAGCGCAGCGCATCCGTATAGCCTCTATACAGGCGTCGGTAATTATGAAAATGGCTTCGACTGCTCGTTTGCTCCCCTATACAATAGAAAAAAATATCTTAAATAAAATAAACACTTATTCAACAGTAAAATATTTTTGTTGTAATTATAAATTTATAGTTTAAGTTTAATTATTACTTAATAAAAGATTAATTTAATAAAGAATTAATAAAGAAAATTAGCTTAATAAAAAAAAATTATAATCTGCTTTTATTATTTATTACAGTAAATAATAAAAACAGATTATTCAAATTATACAAGTTATTTTTATTTGAAAAGCACACAGCCAAGCATCTATTCTCATATGAGGCAAGTATCCCCCGAAGTAATTTTAAATTTAGGCTACTATCCGCCATAGTTGGCAACTATCCCATTCTTTAGAGGTCCAGTAAAACAGGATTTACTCAAAATTCATAATATTTACACGTAAAAAAATAGTCTACTATGAAAGACTAATAAACTATCTATACGTATATAATTAGAATAAAAAAATAACTATTACCCATTTTCAATAAAAGAGCCTTTTTTAAAAGTGCGGCAACTATCCGGGTTTTACCCTATATTGCAGTGACATTACAAGTCTTGCAAAATTTCAACAATTTTTTTTCATTCCTTTTGGCGCCGAATTTACAAAACAAGTGGAAAGGTAAGGAAAGACTAGTTAAGGCTTAGTTCCTTGAAAGAATCATCACACCAAATGAGAAATCCTTTTCTCAGGCCTTCTTTTTTCTGGAAGATTCTTGTACCTTCGAGAGTTTAATTTAAACATGTTCTATCGCACGATGGTACATTTGACAAAAATATAATAAATAAATAAATATCTGTGGACTTTGCACACTACATTAGCCTAGCCCCGTGCTAAGTACCGTAAGGACTTGTGTTACGGGTACTAGACACCGGAATATATTTAAGATTTTTATTATAGAAATACATAGGCGTACCTAGGCGGGATTCCAACCCGCAACCCCTGGCGCAACATGCTCCGCTTGTCCGAGGCCTGTACCACTGCGCCAGCCTGGTCGTCAAAAAAAGTGTAACTCCTACCATTGCATTGGCGTGAGAATATACGTGGTTTTTAACATGATATGTAAGAACAATGTATATTTATTTTATCGATACCAAATATTGATTTTGATTTCTTTAAAATCATCTGAATCATCAGTGTTTGAGCATTAGTTACGGTCTCATGTCTAACTTGATTTATGTTATTTCGATATAATCTGTATGTTGTGAGTTTCTCAAACGAAAAAACCCAACACATCAACGGATGATGTAGCACAAATTGATCCTAATTATCTGTAACCTTTTGTCCTCCTATAACGTGGCGTGGAGAATATGGTTTTTTTCAATAGGTGCACTTCTAGACATTCTTAGCAGTTACTCATAGCATCCATATATCATGTACCGTTACCGCACAAATCAATGTTTGTTAAATAAAGCGGACAAGTATTATGGGAGTAACTGTGGTGCTGGAGCAACGACCTGCTGCTCACTTAATAGGTGTTTAATGTAAGATCATTGCACTATGAACTATATGCCATGTTTGTGACCAGTGGCCACTGACCACTCGGTTCGTTATGAATTTAAATGAATTGTGTTCTGTTGCGATCGTTTATGTGAATGGTAGGTACAGGAAATTTTATTTATTTTTTATATTTGTTGAATTAAATTCTTAAGTTCGCCAATAGTTTAAATATGTATCTATTTATGTTAATATATTGGTCAAACAAAATGAAAATCGTGAAGAATAGAATCGCTTTAGAATATATTTACATAAATCCTTTGTCTATTCGATTCCTTTATCAATCAAATTGAAATTTTAATAATTTGATATTATTGCAATGATTGATGTTTTAACTAAAATATGAGAATATTATTAATAATTTTAAAGTATTATTATTGAATGTTCATATAAATTAAATATAATTATAAAATTAATTGGCTTCAATTTGGCACGTTGCATTGCCTTGACTGAAACGCATAATAATTTTATTGTTGGATATTTGAATTCTCACGAAGATGCTAGAGTGCATTGACGTTTGCAATGGCTGCCCTAGATCCAATACCTTTGTTTAACAGAATATGTTGTACCGATATACCAGTATTGGTTCTTCGCGCATTGTTTGTATGCGTTTTACTACGTAATATTGTTATTGAGTATTGTAATTAAATATAATAATATTACGTATTAGACACACACATTCCTTTGCTTTTTATTATATTTAATGCGTCATATTCTTTTTTATTTATATATTTTTTTTATTATTTATTCAAATACAAATATTTGTTATTTATTTGTTTGTTAACATTTGCGCATTCTAAAAATGCAAATAATAGGATCCTTCGTAACATAAACTATATGGCGGTATGTCATTTAAACAATTTCCTATACCTAAAGGTCATATACATGTGAAATATTTATGATCTTCTACTAGAAGAAGATAGTGGTAATAGAAGAAGATCCTGAACCATAATAAAGCTATGGTACGGTTTTTAAAGCGACGTATATGTAATGAAGTGATTCGCATTATATATTACCTATATTACAATAAGAGAAGCTGTTGCAGCGTTTCTGGAAGCGTCAGAGAAGATTTTAATACAGATTGAAGTTACACAACATGAGCTACGCTATACTCCATCAATTTCTGAATACATATATCAAATCTCTACATGTAGAGCCATACCTCTTTCTTAATGCCGGCAACGGGTCTGCAAGAGACCTAGTGTTGTGGCGGCGACAGTCCCAAATCTTCTGCTCGCTTGTCCACTATTACATGAAAAAAAAATAGCTACATAATAAGGTAACTGATTCACTATCGAATCAGTTTAGTCTAGAAGACTACGACCTCGACTGTAGGATGTAGTCGTAACAAGAAAGTTTATGGCGTGGTTATTATATTATGTGACTTGTGTAATTAATGGCTGACATAAAAGCTGCCCATTACTTGCATCACTTAATTATGTAGTAAAACGGTATTTTTAAATTATAACTTCCATTATAATTAAATAAGCTGTTTACAACGTTAAATAATTAATTTAATTGATGTAATAAAAATAGACAGCATAAGTCGTTAAGTCATTTTTTGGGGATTAAATTAATTTAGCTACTTTAACTAAATATGTTCGTAAGACGTGTTGTAGATTTTAAGGCCTTTATTACTAGGGAGACGTTTATCTGAACACAGGCGTGGAAAACAGACGGAATATGGGAGTCATCCGAGTCAAAGGTGGAAATGGATAGGATAAAAAAGTGCGTGCTTTGGACCACACAACTGAAGTAAAACCTAATTATTGATTTAATACACAAATTCATTAACGTAGTTACAATTACAAACGTGTCATATGATTTTTTTTATATGCAAAAAAGTTTCATTTAAATAGAATTTGAATTATGAATTTGAATGACAACTTCCATTGGCCTCGCCCAATGTATGATTTTTGTAACGCTCTCGCCATCTTACTCCCAATGTCAAACTCGCGTATAGAAGTATGCAGCAAAAATAATATCAAACAAGTTATATTTATTCAGAAAAAAATGTAATAAAAATTAGACTTCCTAAATGTCAAGAAATTGACATTAGACAAGGCCAGAATGTCGGAATTTCCAAAATAGGCGTCGATCAACTCCTTGTACGTCAAATATAAAACATTCTTGACTTCTGTTATACTTTGATAACGTATTTATAAACAACCTTACTACGTTCGAGCAGGTTTATAGATACAAGGCGTCTGAGTCTTCAAGGAAGAATCAAATATCTTTTACATTGCGTCAATCCTATACCTGCAGAACTATTTAAAGTGTTACAGATACTTAAAGACCAAATTACGGGTATTTCACTCAAGCTTATGGCAAGAAAATACAGACCGTAGAGAGTTAAACAACTGACTAAGTATCTGCGCACATATAAAACACACCGTAGTAAAAATATTTTTCATGGTCTACCTTTCATGGTAGGTAAATACAAAGACCGCCATCGCACACAACAGGCTCCTCAAAGCCTGGGATTGGGAAAAAGGGTTCAATTCATCGTAGATTCATAGTATAACTTAGTTCATGGCAAACAATTTTTTTTTAATTCAGGCGTGTTTCACAAGTATTCCTCCATAGTTCATTTCGCTAAGAAGGTAATAGAATGGCACAATCAACAAAAAATTGCTAGATTGAAACTTTTTAATGTTTTCCATGAAATATTTTTGTAACTAGCTCCTATTACGTGAATTGGTGGAAACTCCAGAGTTTCAGGAAACTCCACTTCTAGGAACCCTTTTTTTGTTGACGCAGGGGAATATAATATTTTACGTATGAAACCTGAGAGCCCGGGTTGCCCCTAGATCTAGGTCGGACTCGACACTTGTGGGTGCAATACCGACCCCTGCAGGTGCTGACGGAACGGTGCAATGGGGTTAGGTTCCCATCCCAGTCCTCGTAAATAGCACCCCACCAATGTGTCATCAATGTAACCACTAACCCGCCACTTTTCCGAATCCACGCCGCCGACTGCTGCTTCAGAAACGGACAGGAACATCGCTGGAGGACCCCTCAGTTGAGCTGCTCTTAGTCTGGCCTCTCCCTCCAAGACTGTCCGGTATGGGTAGCCCTGTCCGGCATAGCCTTTGGGATCACAGAGGCACGCAAGCCCCCACGACAAGGGGCAGCATCTTCAGTAGTTATTTGGGCAATTATTTAATCGTGTACCATGGCGTTATAGACTCGGATCCCAGGCACATACTTAGAGGTTTGACATTTACATTTATTGCTATTAACAAATGTTATGTATCAAAAGGTTTCGCTGTTTCCTCTTGGTTCCGTGACTGGTTTGCATGATTTTATTCGTTTCTAAAGTTCGGCCAGTTCTTAACGAGCATGTTTTAGAACATAAACAATTATCGCATAGAGTTAGTGGAAAATTCTTTACTTTTTATTGCTACTTGATTGGAGTATCGATAAAAAGTTAAGGTATTCCTAGGTCGTATTTAAAAACTTTACTAGGGCACAACCTAACCTAAAATGTTTTGTGTTTTTATTTGACGTCACTTAAAAACTGTATCTTTTATTGTAACTTCTTTTGGCGTTCATTGATAGAATCTGAAAAGGAGCTTTATGGCACTATGAGAAGTTGTGCAGTTTCATTTGACTCCCTAGGATTTCAAATAGGCTATCACAAATCGTATAAAACAACATAGCCATCACTTCACGTTCGTGTAGTGTAACTGGGAGGTACGTTCCGTCGTGTCGACGTAAATTGGCTGCAATGCAGCGACTGCGCTCCTTTTTACCTGCCTGATACACATTACTCAATTGAGTCGGTCACACGTAGTTTAAGCTACACGTATACGATAATAACATTTAGTTGTTGAACCACAAAAACGTGTTTGATTTATATTTATATAATAAAGTAGATTTGTAGTGCACCTTGTGTAACAGTACCTAACAAGTGCGAACTGATACGGTTGCAAGTTGAGTTCTGTTACATGTGTAAAGGGTCGATTTTCGAACGACTGATGGGTTGAGTAAAGTAGAGCACAGATAATACGTAATGTTGCGTTTGTTTGTTTTTTGTTTTTTTTTTTAAACAAAACACCGGAACGAAAGCGCTCAGTGTCACAAAATTGTATCTTTTGTGATTCAAATAGATTAATTACATAACTTTTTAGATAAGGTTAAATTAGCCTCATAATTGGTACAATTAACTTAAAATAGAATCTACAACTTTGCTGCAGTTTTTTATTTTTATATTTTAACACAATGCCTAATGAACGTAAATTAATTAATTAATAATTCATTGCTGTGAAACCTAAACAAGCACTAGAAGGCATAAATCTAGATCGGCAGAAGAGCGTAGGTGCTCTATGCACTTACCTGTTACAAAAAATTAAAGTGAAGCCCTAAGTGGTACTGTGACATCAGTTCTG
>LUGF01033681.1:105426-127712 GCA_001625245.1 Calycopis cecrops | reverse complement strand
GTACATTACGTGATATTCAGACATATGTGCGTGCGCTCACATTTGATAATGAACCAGATGCTATTCGTATGTTTACCTCATACTACGTACAGACATACCTACATACATGTGCTGTGCGACAGAATCACGCAACCTATGATTACCGTTATTGCCGCTTCGCAGCCGAATCGGAGCTGCACGACAGAGGAAATCTCCTCCCGATAGATTTAAAAATAAAAATATAATAATAATGGTAAGAGGTAGTGCCACACTGCATGCTTGCATGCAGTCGAATTGGGCCGGCACGACCGGGGAGGTACCTCTCGCTTACACGAGACTGGCGTAAAGTGACAGCTGTGCTGTCGCGTTTCGTGCGGTGTGTAAGTAGCCGGTGGCTCATGGGGGTGGGAGGAGAAAGGAAGGCAGCGCATCTGTATAGCCTCTATGCGGATGTTTGTGGGCGTCGGTAGTCATGAAAATGGCTCCGGCTGCTCGTTTGCCCTTCTATATAATAAAAAAAAAAAAAAAAATATAATGGAAATTGGCTTGGAGTTCCTTATGGAGCACCAAACCTGTAAACGCTCAGATGAAACACTGCTTAGAAACACAAAGTTGTGACGAGTGCCTCGCCTCGGCTCGTACTCATAGAATCTATGTTATAATAATAATAATAATATCTGTGGACTTTTCACATCACGTTAGTCTAGTCCCGCGCTGAGTACCGTAAGGACTTGTGTAAAGGGTACTAGACAACGGACATACATTTAATATGTTTTAAAATTTAAGAAATTTTATATATTTAAGATTTTTATTATAGAAATACATATAATACATAGATAAACATCTATGACCAAGGCGGGATTCGAATCTGCGACCCCTGGCGCAACATGCTCCGCTTATCCGAGCCCTGTACCACTGCGCCAGCCTGGCCGTCAATACATAGCAAAATACAATTAATGTAGATAATGTAAAGTCGAAATACTTGTGTTTAATAGGCGATATAATATACTTCATCCTGGATAATATTTTTAATGCGAAAATGAATACTATATAAACAGACTTTCATGAATTATAATATATAATAATAATATAATAGAATAATAGAATTATAGATTTAATTGCAAAGATAATGTACTATAATTTTAACCAACTATGATAAAGTAGGATTATGTTCTTTTATTACGTGACGCACTGTAGCTGCGGGCAGAAAGCTTGTCTACGATTTGTAAAGTACATTGATATTTATATGAACGTTACGCTGCAACACGCGAAGTCGAGGGCAATAGCTAGTCTTAACTAGTAAATGTGTTCCGACATAAACTTAAATTTGCTTTGGCTTTACCACCGTTTCGTACTTGACGACTTAATTGTGACTTCAACTTTGATTTGATCGTAACTTCTGAGTTGTAGTTCAGTTAGCTCAAGTGTGTAACTCGTTAACCCGTCTACGTCAAATTGAGATGTACATTTAATTGCTTTTATAAAGTCAAATTCTAATCGAGAGGGTTCCTTAGGTTTATATGTAAGAGCGATTTAATAACAGCCATTACGTCACAGAGCATCTCCGGATTTAAGATAAAAAAAATGTATAAAGACAACATTTGAATGTATTAGAAGAAAAATAATTAATTGATATTGGTAATAATTAAATGTGAATCGATATTAACATCGTAACATAATTATTTCATCATCATCATCATCAGCCTATTGCAGTCCACTGTTGGACGGCGGCCTCTCCCATAGCACGCCACTGGCCTCGATCTTCCGCTAACCTTTCCCACTTCCTGCCCATATGCCCCATAAATATGTATTTTATAATATAACCAATGTTATTTTTTCTATGTATCGTCCTTGGTTGGAATAATTAGTAACTGTATCGACAGGAATGTTAAAATATCAAAATTGATCAGATGTAATCCGATAAGTTACTTCACCTATTCGCATTGTAGAGTCAATATAATATGAGCCTTTAATAAAGCTTTAAAAGTCTTAAAATTGTATATATTTTATTAAATTTTTATAGTGAGCATCTTGGTTAGACCCTTGTATCAAACAATAACAGTATAACACACAAGATTGGCTAAAAAAATGACAAACTTTAATCGGCGCCCGGCGCATAACTGCCGCATTTTATCGGGGCTTGAAATACCAATATTAAATAATTTTGAATAAACATTAATATATTACTATGAAACCGTTTAAGTTATTTAAATGTTAATTTAATTAACAGTATTAGAATATGTTGATGTATTAGGCATGAAACTATTAGCCCATTACAGATAAATATCGATGTCCGATGCGACATCGAGACAGATTTTATTAGTAGATATTATGTAGTAATATAAATATTATGATTAGATAACTCTTGCGAGATAGAACACATTTTTGTATAATTTTACACGAGTGGTCACAAAAATTAGTCTTGTTGCTTATCACAGTCATTGTTTTACTAGAAATTATACATTTTTTTGCTACACGAGCAGAATGGTAGAGTTGAATAAACTTTTTGGTTTCACTCTAGATCGGAGGTTCCCAAACTTATTCCTCTAACGCCCACATTGAAAATCAGGTATTTTGTAGCGCCCCTATTGTTTTCCCCCTTGAAGAATCTATAAAACATATTAGTTGTTTTCAAGGCTCTGTAACACCCTCTTCTAGTCCCCCAGCGTCCACAAGGGGACGTTATCGCCATTTTGGGAAAGAATGCTTTAGATCCATTACAGCAAACCCCGCACATAGGAATGAATGTTAATTATCCGACTGGTGGTGTCATTTCATCTCAAATTACAGCATGGATTGTTTTATCAATTTTTCATGTTACACTGCCGCTTAGAATCGCGGATAGTATATTATGTATACTTCAATATTACATGCGTATAACTAGTAGGGAATGAATTTTAGAGTAGCCATTGAGTAAGATTATGATCCGAATTGACAAGGTTACCTTATCAGATGTTACTCGCCTACATATATTATGAAGATATTTCTACTGAATAAAATGTTTGTTTTTTCATATATGAGCCTTATCAAGCCTTATAAAACTTCTGCTTATCTGTTTGTCCAGGTTAATCTCCGAAACTACTGGACTTTTTGTGGTGTATAGGTACAAAATCTGGTCAACATCTAGAATACTTTTTACTGTGGTAGTCTCTTATTCCTACCGGAAATCCGAATTTCAGCACACTGCAATCAAACAAAAACAAATCACATTGATTTAACTAGAACTACGTGCGGGAACGAAGTCGCGGGCACCAGCTAGTCACTTAATAAAGGGGTTGCCAGCTCCGTGGTGTGCAAATAGAGAGTTTTCTCGTGTGATGCCAAGCTATGACCGTCTGTAGCCGTCTGACAGCACACGTTGGCGTCGTTCCATTCCCGCCGTGTCTGCTGTTACGTATTCCACTTCCTCAGGTCGGCCGCACTGCACCCACACACGCGCACGTGTGCAGCCGGCGCGTGTGTGCGCAACACGTTCACTTTCGAACGCCAGCGCTCCCATGTTTTGTTATTGTTAGTGTTTTTTATAACGCGAAGGCAAGGGAATACGTTTTGTTCTTCCTTCACCAACACTCGGTTACATTGTGTAATTATTAAATGCCTTTTCAACGCGCAGCCGATCTATTGCTCCGTTGAAGAATAGAGATTGGATTTCTACTTTGCGAATAATTTAGGTGACTGTTTCATTTGGCGACTGATAAAACAAAATAAATAGAGGGTCTGCTTAAGTAATCTAGGTTGGTAGATGCGTTATACTATTTTACCGCATCCGAGCTCTCGTAATTCCGACGAACATGTTTTATATTTTCGAACGTGTCTGCTATTTTCGCTTAACAATTGAGCTTGAGCAGTTGCATATCTCTCTAAAGTTTGAGGATTGTAAATAAATAAGAAAAAACTATTTTTTATTTATATATTCATTTATAGCAGATGACCCGTAAATCTATACAAACAAACTCCAGTTATTAGTATGTCTAAATAATTTATTATATTACAAACTGTCTGTACTATAGTTGCTTCTGAAGTAAAAAAAGAATTGACCAAATAATATTAAAAAATATTTCGTATTATTTGTCAAACCTATATAAAAATATTATAATTTATATCAATTGTTTGCGTATAATTGGCAACATCTAAGTATAATTTAACTAATTTATGACTACCGGTGACCCCAGTATTTGCCATTAATAAAATAATTACCTATGTTCACATTGGGAGGCCATACATTTTGGTGGATGACATGCGATCTCAATGCCGTAAAGATAACTGCGTTAATTCATCCACTCAAGGTTATCCGTGACATTCCAGGTCACATTGATTCCATGTTCACACCCGACCTGTGTGTTGTCCCACATAATAGACAACCCCACCAACTTCTGGAGGGCGTGGTAGAGAATCTCACCCTGTCGCAGTGGCAATAAGATGAGATTCTCATCCTCGTCTTTTGTCCCGTGTCATCGTCTACTTGGTCTTTAGTCTCCAACTCTTATAAGACGAACCACCTTTGAACATTTATCTTGTTTCTCAGCCACCAAGACAGCCAATTTCCTGTTATTGGCAATTATATTAATATAATAAATTATGATACAAATATAAGAACCTCGTAGAAGTATAACGTTGAGAAAAACAAATCTCATCTAAAGTTTTATTTAAATTTTAACTTTATTTATCAGAGAATATTCATGTTTGTTTAAGCTACACTAAACTATATTGATATGACAAACGATGAGTGGCTACCTCTATTGGTCACAGTACTCTTATCAAGTTTGTTTGCTTATATGTATATATTAATGTGTGATTGTAAATTTGATAATTGTTATTGTTCCCAATAAAAATCTTTCTTTCTTTCTTTCTTTCTACTTTCTAAACGCTAAAGTAGAATTTATTTTAAACTGATCATTATTTTTCGTTTTTTTCAGGTAAGTCATCAATTTTTTCCCGACTACTATTTAAAGCATGCAAGGCTTGTAAGTATACTTCCTCGAGAATTTTCACGTTTTTTTTATTGTATAAGGACGCAAACGAGCAATCGGAGCCATTGTCATGACTACCGACACCCATAGACATCCGTATAGAGGCTGTACAGATGCGCTGCCCCCCTTCCTCCTCCTCCCACCATGGGCCTCCGGCTACTAACACACCGCACGAAACGCAAGCACAGCTTTCATTTTAAGCCGGTTTCGTGTAAACGAGAGGTACCTCCCCGGTCGTGTCGACCCAATTCGGGTACATGCGTGCAGCGTGGCGCTACCTCTTGCTAAACGTCTTCACATCTTAGTGACGAACACTGGTTCAGCAATTGACACATCATCAAGAAACCTGACGCTACATGAGCTGGCCACCGCCTATTCCCCTGGTCGTCATCCTCTCCAAGAGCCAGTCATGCATGACAGCGCCGAGGGCAAATCTGATGCCGCGCGCGAGCTGCCCCTGACATCAGAGTCGAGGGCTGAGGGACCTCGCGGTCTCTCTGGCCATGATAATAATTAAATTACGTATCATAAACATTCTCATATCAGGGTGCATCTCTCCCATCTGCGGGAGAGTGGAGGGTCGGTACCCCTCCTCAAACCTACCCCCAAGCTCGTAGCCCGACGAGCACCCACAGCAATCCAATGAAGCTATATTGTGCTTCTCTTCGCTTCTATAGCAAAAGTTCAGGTCCGGAAAAAAACAAACCCTGTTGGGCCAATATGATAGAAATAGTGATGCTGCTCGATAGGCTTCATATATAGGTATCAATAATGAGAATATCGATAGGACTATCGATAGTATCGATATTTTTGATGATCTATAATAGTATCGATACTAGCGATAGTATTTAACATTGATAGTAGCTGTGATATCGATACTATCGATAGTTTTGGACGATAGATAGTATTGATAGTATCAAAAATTCAATCAATCGATATCCCAATTGATTGTCGAAGTCAACTATCGATAGTTCGGCAAAGCTAGATATAAATAATTATGTCCTAAGCACACTCCGCTTGATTTCAGGAATGTTTATGTATTTATATGACAATCATTACCTACGCGTAAACAGCGGTTCTCGATGTAATAGGATGAAACGATTTCAAAACATATCTATTGTTCTAGCCGCTGTTGTGTAAAGTCCCCTCCCTACACCGCTATTGTGTTGTAGACTGTAGTAGCGTAAAGCGCGTTACTTTGTTATGTCTTACTTGTAACTACAGTAATGAGTAGAGAGGTTCGAGTCTGAGTAGCGACATAGTGTTTTCGAATTTCGCACGGTACGTTGATGTGTATTGTTTTGTTTTCTTTCTCGTAAGAGTTTAATGTAATATTGGAAACACCTGATCGCAACCAACGCTGAGGACATGCTCTTTATTTTGGTAACGCAGGGAGACGCATTTATGTGCTCTGGCAATAGATGGTGTGTGAGATTCACGACATAAGATGATGCAGAATATTCGTAAAAAATAACGCCAGTGCCACCGTTACTACCAATAATCAGGGCACTTCTACACCTAATCAGTCTCCTAAAGATACAGAAACCACCTACACAAAAAAAGTGTGTGCTTTAGACCATACAATTGAAGTAAAACTTAATTATTGATTTTATTCGTAAATACAATGACATAACGTGTCATATGATATTTATTTAAAAAAAAAAAGTTTTACTTAAATCGAATTTGAATTTTGAATTTGAAGGACAACTTTCCTTGGCCTCGATGTGTGGTTGTTTGTAACGCTCTCGCCATCTTACTCCCCAAATATAGAAATTTTAAATTTATATAGAAATTTTACTTCAAAATTCTCACACTACAGTATCACACTACTACCTCAGCTCAGTAGAATGGCGTGAGGTTATCATCCTTACCCCTTGCCTCTCCTGCTCTTTAGTACCCTCTTCTTTTAAGACGGGTAAGCGCAGCCCCCTTGGTTCAATTAATTACAATCAGCTTTCCTCGGTGAAGTCAGCTTTTTTAAGGATTTCTTATTTCACCTTGGGCTACTAAACCCCATCGCCACAAGAAGGCTTGGACCAGGGTAATAACCTAAACTCCCTCATTGCAGTTGCGGTGTGTGTCCACGAAGTTATCCAAACTCACGAACCGCACAAAAATGTGATATAAAAACGGCATTGCTTCATATGCAGCTATAAAAAGAATTAAATGGAATGTGTATTGCAAGAGCAAGCTTTTTGTATTGTGTTCCAACCTACAAGGATTTGTAATAGTTTTGAATCGAATCGAAATTATTGAATCCACCAATACAAAGAATAAGAAAGAAATACAAAGAGAAAGAATGAAATTTGTATTACAGATAAACAACTGTTTATACATTATACATATAGGTATGAAGCCGGTGATCCACGGAGGTGGAGGAGAAAGGAGGGCAGTGCATCTGTATAGCCCCTATGCGGATGTCTATGGGCGTTGGTCGTCATGAAAATGCCTCTCACTGCTCGTTTTTCGCCCTATACCATAAAAAATTTGATTTATTAATGTGCAGGAAGCGAGACTATGATAGTATATGGCCTACTGAACTCCCTGCTTATCTCGTTAGGAAACAAGATGACAAGAGAATGTTGTTATTGTTAAACCGGCTAAATAAAATTTGATTTGTAGTAGTTTTGAACCGACTAAAATTATTGATATATAGGTAATACTTAAGGGCAAAGAAATGTGATGAGAGAAAAAAAATAACTGCTATTCTTTCATTATACTTTCGTCATCATAACCGTCATAAAACTTTTCTCCGTCTATGCTCTTGAACATGATCCTTTCCAATAGACACTAAGACTGTCCACTGTCGGCTGCCTTAAATTCGCATCCACCTTAAGTCAAAGTCCGATCTTGTCTGCTAATTGCATCGGCTGCACAATTGGGTTTTGGGAACAATCTCCGAGTTACATAACCGGCCCAGCCATCCGAGGAGCATTAGTTGTTGCGCAGACGCACGATTTCCTTCGGAGACAATATTATCATTACGTACTTCCTGTTGCAGTAGCACGCCGTGAGCATGTGGGTGAGGGACGACTGTAGCGGCTGTAATGACCGCGCGCACGCGAACGCGGGCTGCAACACTTGCAATTAGCGTAAACATCGTCACTAGTTTTATTGCATTGCAGGCGTAGGAACTCTCTGCTACCGCGCGCGAGCTTCCACCGAGGGGCGTCTTCAGAGTCGGGGGATCAAGGACCTCTCCTTGTGTGACCTGGTGTCTCTAAATTTGCTATTACAAACATTCTCTTAACGGGGTGCATCACTCACACAAGTGGGGGCTCGGTCTTCCTTTCAACCCGAAACCTAGCCTCGACCAGCACTCATGGCAACCCATTGAAACTGTATTGGGCTTTTCTTCGTTTCCAAAGCAAAAGTTGAGCTCCGCAAAAGGACGTAGGATCGCCAAGACGACAACTTATGCCCGGAAATCTGGGTGCAGTTGAAAGTTATGTAGATGCGTCGCTCTATTCGACAGGACTCATAGCATGAAACTCTGGGCTCATTGTTAGTTAAAGGTACTTCCTTGTGTCAGCCTTCTCGGCTACAATGCCAATGACCCCACAAAACAATCTGTGTGATCTATCTGTTTCACAAATTTAATATGCAATTCAAATGATTTAACAGCAGTCACGTTTGTTTTATGCATAGAGATATAAAAGATATCTATGATTTTATGTGTTGTGTATTGGGAAATTGTTAACTTATTATTAAGACGTCTAGTTTGACCAGCTTGAGCTATTTGACAACAAATAAAAGACGTTTATTAGATACTTAATAGCTTTGTGTAATTATATATATCTATAATTACTTCAAGCTTAATAGAATGTCTAAAAAAATCACCACGCATATCTACGTCGATTTGATAGAGGTTAGGTTAAGGTCTAGAATAATTTTGTTTGTTTTACAAGTCATGAAGTACGAAAAGACATGATAGGAAACAATATTTCTAACAATAACTCAAGCATTATATTTTTACATCACTACATCTAGGGCATTAAAGCTCCTTGGGTAATGAGGAATATTACAAAACCCGCAAAAAAACAGTTGTTGTTGTTATTGCAATCATATGAATGAATGTTAATTATCTACAGATTACTGTTTGTTATGATTATAATGTAACGTACATGATGTAACTTACATAAGTTACACGTACATTGTACAACCTTAACATGGAAAATATTAATCACTAGCTTGCGCTCCGACTTCGCTCGGGTGCTAATTATCTATCACCTACCGGTTTTTACTGTGAATCGCAATCATTTTCACTTAAGTACACGATAAATCACATTTATAGTATCAGGAACTCATAAGTTTAGTCAGAGTGAATTCACGCCTCACTGATTTCAGTCTCAGATTCGAACTCGTAAGTTCTATAAGAGATAAGCCTTAGCATGCTTTATTATAGATTTCGGACTAAAATTTTGAAAAGCGACAATAAAATAAACTAGGCTCAATCTTCGAGTAAGTAAGCCAATAAGTTGATTATGAAGAAGATGTCCTTTAAAATCTAAAAAACAAAAGATCCCTTGACCATTGATTATTTCCATATTATTGACCCGGTAGAATGATGCGCGGTCGTTTCCCAGATGACTTAATTTACATATTATGTAATAAACCTACAGAAATAAACTCGTGATGTCTTACTAATATTATCAAAGTAAAAACTTGTATTCATGTTTGTTATCTTTCACGCATAAATTGCAGAATGTATTTGTTTGAAATTCGGCACAGATGTAAATTAAAATTTAGAATAATATCAAGAAGAATTAAAAGTAATACCGTGGGATAGATTTGACGCGGGTGCAACTTCGGGGCAAAGCTTATCCATACTAATATTACAAATGCGAAAGTGTGTTCGTTTGTATGTTTGCCCTTCTTTCATATCAAATCGGATCAACGGATGGATATGTTTATATATAGTATGGAGATAGTTGAAGGACTGAAGAGTGCCGTCGGCTCGAAATATGTACAAATACTTTTTTCTAGCACGCGAGCGAAGCCGCGGGTAACATCTAGTAAGACAATATTTCCTTGAGTGTCGACCGTGACACATATTGTCTATTATATTCCACACGTTATTGTGTAAATGCTAATGCACGCCGAGCATTTTATTATAATGGTTAAAAAGATTTATTTTAATTATGTGGCCAGTTAATTACTTAATATATAAAATTAGCTGTTTATATAATGAGTATGGTTTTATAACGCACCACATAAAGCTTTGTGGTTAGAGGATAAGCCCGTGTTGTTGTTAGAGAGGCGGAGGCGTTTGCCACTTGGAGGAGCCAGAGGCGCATGCGAGCGGCTGCATATGCCTACGCTGCTCGCTCTCTCGTCATCATGAGTAACCTGTCTTCATCTACTGCTGGACTCCAATTGCCCGTAATAGAGCTCGATCTAAAGCTTCTCTCCAGGTGTGCCGCTCTCTGCTATCAAAGACTCTTTGACGTTTTACTTGGAGTTAAGACGTCACCCAAGATTCTTGAGTTTTTAGTGTACGGACATGTTATATTTATAATATAGTTTATATTGTGGCATTAGGAGAGACTTTTCAGAGAGGAGCATTGAGAGGAGCCCGCTGACAGACTCGCTAACACGTCCCTGTTTCTAAATCCACAGGCGGGAGGAACGAAATAAGTAGTTTTTTTTATTGACATTGCGGCTTTTAGTGGATATTCCTTAGATGGGTATATTCAGTTTAGCTCAGAGTCTACATAACTGTTAGGCTTATACGGGTTTACTCCAATAGATAGACAACGGTGCGAATTTTACGATATATGAATAATTCGACAGGTCTTAAGATGTCCTGCTATAACTGGCAAAAGGAGGCATCAAATTTTCCTGTGAACGACATTTTCTAAGAAGTATCTCAGTTGCTTATTCGCCTTAAATGAGGTAAATATGAATAAGATGTGCGACTGCCTCATATCTCATATGAGTAATCAAAGTGATGTGATAATAACTACCACTTAGCTGTCCACTAGACCTTGAGCTAAGTGTTTGTGTCCTGGACCCGTAGGACTTGTTGATGTGGCTTTCTTAGATTTAGATTTCTGTGAGTGCTCAAAGTTAAACTTACATACTATGAAATCAAGTAATCGCTCCTCGAATTGCACATCTCATTTATGGAATTGAAATTTTGCTCTATTTTATTAATGAAAAAATATTATTGTACATCAATTATATAAATAATTATATAATAAAAAGAAACAACTAATTAAAATAGTAGGTATCTCTATATTCACTTAATGTTAACTTGGTAATTAATATCAACTTGGTCAGACAGTGATATAATAAACTATTTGCGATAAAATATTATCTACCTATTATTCTTATTACACACCGTGGCGACGCTTCGCCACGCCGCGCCGGCAATTATGCGCCATCAAAGCTCGTTCACATCTACAACATTAAAAAACCATTCATGACATATGCATTATACTCTCAACTTTTTAAACACGTATTTACGTGTAAAATCTACTGAATTGTTGATTTATATTATATTGTTTCATCTTACTAATAAGGTGCGATGGGGTTGACGTAGGATGAAAAACCCTTTTAATTTAATAAAGATTTTAGAAAACTACTACAAATTACAATACAACCACATCCCTTCTGCTTTAGGTATTTATATTTCGTTATAATCTGCACCGACTTTGCGCCAATTTTATATAATACCTAACATGGTTTAATTAATATTTGTAATATATGTAAATAACGTAACATACGCCCGGAATTGTTAAGTAATATTTAATTAGCTGCATTACGTGCGTTTCCCGCCATCCGCCATTACTCCGCTGATATGTTGACAGTCTACAGTTCTGAGATAAAGTGCGTTCCGCCATTAAAATAGATTTTTAGTTACGGCACTTGTGTTTTAATGTGTGTCAGACTGGCAACATTCATATTATATTTACACATTAATATAATTACAATATAACAAATTTATAACGTTAACAGAAAAGATAAAAAAATGATAAATCAATTCCTGTTTGATAGTGATGGAAGTAAATTTTCGTTAAGATTTTAAATTTTCTTATCAGATAAAGGTACCTACCTGTTAAGGATGTGCAAATCGAGGCTAGTCACTTTTATGCGTAAAAGTTTGATGGCTTTTTCGAGAGATATAACTTAAAACTTACTTTATTTTAAAGCTAGTAGGTAATATTTTCTTTTCATTAAGATAATTTAAATAAAGAAAAATGAATGCAAACACTTGAATAAACTACATACTAACATGCAATAGGCTCAAGTTTTTACTTACAAAGAGAAAGATACGGTGTGGAGCTAATAATAGAGTGATTTGAGCTGGGCACAACCGGAGCTTTGTAACAATGGCAGTTGCCCACGCGCATGTTAAATGCACCACAGACAACAAACGATGTGTTCCTATTGCAACCATATACGATTTAAGTTAAAATAATTGAAGTAAAACTTCTATACGCACGCTTGACTTGGAGAATAAGCTGGCGAGGGCGTTACAAAAACCACACATCGAGCGAGGCCAATGGAAGTTGTCTTTCAAATTCAAAATTCAAATTCGATTTAAGTGAAACTTTTTTGTATTTAAAAAATAAATATCATATGACATACATATCATTGTAACAACGTAATGAATGCGTGTATTATATCAATAATTAAGTTTTACTTTAGTTGTGTGGTCTAAAGCACATACTGTTTTATAATATGCTTTGATACAAGAAAACTAGAATGTTATATAACAATCTTATTAATATATACGTGTTTCAAAGCTTTAAACCTTGGTATCCATGAACTTGGTTTGTTATGTTGAAGAACAAGTTGTGTTGAAAAAACTGTTTTATTTAATACACAAAAAAATGTGTCGTTAGGCAAAAAGAGTATTTTTTTTCGTCAAAATGTCGAATATTTTAAGATCTCAAGTACAAACTACTCGGGTGACAATCTTAGCAACCGGTTCGGAAACCCACTGTGGCAAATAGATGATAAGTTAAATGTGTTCTTCAAAGAATTTTAATATAAACTTATTTTAATATACGCGAATGTAACTGATTATAATAATATACATTTTTTAACGTATGTATGTATTTTAGAATTATCTAGATTTTAGAACACTGAAATTTTACTACAACCAAGAAAAAATCTTTATGGTTCACAAAATGTCAATTACATTTTCTTGTCTCCTCAATGGATAATGTGAAAGCTTTTGCAGATGTAACTTTTGTTTATTTTATTTTTAAGTGGCCCAAAAAATATACCACAAAGATGTGGGTGGGTCAATAAGTCTTAGTTTTTTTTTGCTGTTTTTATATGATATAGGAGGGCAAACGAGCAGCCGGAGCCATTTTCATGACTATCCACGCCCACAAACATTCGCATAGAGGCTATACAGATGCGCTGCCCTCCTTTCTCCTCCCACCTCCATGGGCCATAGAACATTTTCCTTGGCCATAATATTTTCATAATTTCTTACCATATTGGTTAGAGAAATGTATTGAATTAGTAGGTACATCGTAAATAATTATCAGAATGTACATTCAGGAAAATCAACCCATCTTATTTCATCCCGACCACCGTCTTATTCAATTTCTACCTTTTACCATACGCAAAGCGTTGAAGTTGAAAAAAAATGTGTGTGCTTTAAACCACACGACTGAAGTAAAACTTAATTATTGATTTAATACACGGATTCATTACGTTGTTACATATGATATTTATTATAGGTTGTATTCAATGGTGCAAAGTGAAGCGCATCAGATCGAAATGCCACACATGACATCAAAGAGCTAGTCACTTTCTAAAGCATAACATTATCTGAAGAAAAAGAAGCTGAGCTGATCTGCATACGAATGAGAG
Source organism: Calycopis cecrops (assembly GCA_001625245.1). NCBI lineage: Eukaryota > Metazoa > Arthropoda > Insecta > Lepidoptera > Lycaenidae > Calycopis > Calycopis cecrops. Next base: position 113,928 of record LUGF01033681.1, on the reverse strand, counting down.
CAGGTTCATGACGCACCGTCTCGTGTTTTTTTATGCATTTTTTTTGGATTGTTTTAATGTGCATACGATGTGAAAAATGTTAGTAGTAAAATCTTGTGAAAAAAACCGTAAACCTTTTCGTCGCCTTCGTCTCCCGTGCACCTCTGACTCCATGTTAATTTTTAAGGAGTAAACTCAATTCGTCATCATTCACATCGCGTGCCTCATGCAGGTTTTTATCGCCAAACCAAAGAAGCCATTAGAGTACTCGATGCAAAGTTATAATGCCATTCATGTGCCCAATGTATGCAATAAAAGCTGCGCTCGGCGGTTTCGCATTCGTAAATTTCGATCCCGTGGAAAATAAAAAATCATCCCATGGCATCCCATAGGAACATGTTTTCGGGATAAAAACTATCCTATGTGTTAATACAAGTTACCCTCTACGCGTGTGATAAATTTCAAGAAAATCGGTTCTGCAGTTTTTGCGTGAAGGAGTAACAAACAAACAAACAAACATACAAACTTTCGCATTTATAATATTAGTATGATTACACATTTTATATATTTTATAATATGCAAATTATAATACGCACTTAATTTCCTCAAAGAGTTTTAGTGTAAAGTTTTTTTAAATTTACGCTATTGTTACCAGTACAATATTATTATTATATGTAAATATAGTTTATTAAATATTCTACATACGCATTTAAGTTTTAACCTCATTCAGTCCAATTAAGATGATGGCCAGACAGCTCACAATGCGCGAGAAGTGAACAGAATAGTAGCTCACATACGAATTATGGATATCAAGTTAGTTATCTTGACTTAGGCAGGTAATCTAACATCATAATTTACGTCTACGTTGGAAGCTTGCGCCTCAATAGCTAAGCTCTATGAGGTGTAAACCATAATGTCCTTCTTATCGAATTTCAACTACAGCGCCCATTTTTATAAAGTCTAGCCAACTGCAAAGGCAAATCATAAAGTGCTATTAATGCTCTGACACAAGTGGAGAGAATCCTTCTCTTCCAATGGGACGCTAGTTCGTCACCGTCGTAGAAAATCAGGCGTAGGTCTAACGGTTTATTGTGCTCTCCAAGCCCGGGGTTGTTTCACCGCAACTTTCAAACTCTGGGGCTGTTATTAGAATTTGAAAAATCCCCATAACACATTTTGCTCCGAGACCCGGGACTCGATCCTGTGATTTCACTGGAACATGCTTACCGCGAGATCTTACGGCAGTCAAACATGGACAGTTCACAGTGCAAGCGACCTCATAAATACATAGAGACCATTACAACTACTTAATAAACATACATATACATTACCCTTATTGCCCTATTTTTCCTCGTCCCTTCGCATGGTTGTGCTATTTTTTTCACCCGCGTAAGTTTCGATCACGAGGGAATATCGAGATGGAAAATAGGTGAATCAGACCTAGAGAACCTAGAGGAGGTCGAGCCGTATCAGAGGAGGCAACTAACATTGTGACACGAGAATTTTATATACTTGTACGATTTTCTAGCCAACAGTGTTGTGTCCACCTGGTATTGACCGTTGCCGATTCTCATACATCGGGTAGGTATGAGAATACGCATACAAAATTTCATGAGAATCGGTCGAGCCGTATCGGAAGAGTATGGTGACTAACATTGTGACACGAGAATTTTATATATAAGAGACTACGTGTACCAGTCCAACTCGGCGACCATACAGCAAAAAAATAATAATGAGGAAGGCCAGACATTCACGCCAAACTCTATTAGTTAATATAGTTGTTAGCATTTTTATTGTTTCCGTATGAGTGTGGACAGAGCAGCACCACAATATGGCCCATCTGTTGTCGCTTATTAAATATATAATATATTTTATAACGCCTTTAAATTTATTAATTTGATTACCAGGAAGTGGAGTTGTTTAAATTTATTAAAAACGCCGAAACATATAAAAAGAATATCAGTGATACTGGTCTCAACTTTTCTAAATAGATGTTGCTTCATAATATTATATTTTCTAGAAAGGTTTTGCTTTGTAATAATTATGTGTGATATAACTTGAAGATCAGCGTCTCAGATGGGCTGGTCTCGTGGGCTGGTCGTCGATGAGCGAACATATGGCGTTTTTTTTATGATATAGGAGGCAAACGAGCAGGTGGTTAGTGACTACCGCCGCCCATAGACATCCGCAAAACTAGGTGTCTTGCAGACGCGTTGCCGGCTGACTAATTGGAAACAGCAGCAAAAAAGGCCAAGTAAGAGGTAATGCCACGCTGCATGCACGACCGGGTACATCTCTCGTACACGATAACGGCTTAATGTAGCAGCTGCTGGTTTCTCGCTCTTTGCGAGGTGAACAAGTGGCTGGCCCGTGGAGGGAGAGGAGGAAGGAGTGCCCCCCTTCCTCTGCATCTGTATAACTCTATACAGATGTCTATGGGCGCAGGTGGTCATGAAAATATCCCCGCCTGCTCATTTCTTTGACGACCAGGCTGTCGCAGAGGTACAGAGCTCGGAAATGCGGAGCATGTTGCGCCAGGGGTCGCGGGTTCGAATCCCGCCTTGGTCATGGATGTTATCTATGTATTATATGTATTTCTATGATAAAAATCTTAAATATATAAAATTTCTTAAATTTATAAAAAACATATTAAATATATTTCCGTTGTCTAATACCTGTAACACAAGACCTTACGGTACTAAGCACGGGGCTAGGCTAACGTGGCGTGTTAAGAGCACAGATATTTATTATTATTATTTCTCCTCTTATACTATTAAAAAAAGGCAGAAAAAGAGGAATGACAATGTCAAGTAGACGTGTGTGTCCAACCTGACCGCTGAGCTATACAGACGTTTTCTAAATTAGTCGATTGTTTGTAAACGAGCAGTAAACTCGCGGCCGGCGTTCCGCGTACTGCCGCGGCTGGCCAACACAAAAGACACATTTGGTCGCGACAAAGAGCACTTACGTTAATGTCCGCCTGTGTCTCATGTGAGCGTACCTCTGCAACTCGTCCCTGTTGGAAACTGTGAGTGATTTTACAAGCCACACGTAAATATTACGAATTTGACTTTGTTTAGTACCTAGATTTGCTGTTGCTTTACGATGTGAAGTGATGACATAGTCGGCTCGGGACCACGGCTGGTGTAACCCAACCGAAACGTCGAGCCAAGGTATATGTTTTGGCTAGTGCCTTTGACATCTTGTCGTGTTGAAACCCGTAATGTAGCTACAATATTATGTGTAACAAACGCGAAAGTCTCAAACAAGTACCTTTCTTATGGGATTGTTACTTTTTATTTTTGTCGTATTAAGGGGCAGACAAGCAGTCGGTGCCATTTTCATGACTACTGCGCCCATAGACGAGCGGTCAAGAAGTGATGACAAAGAATAGTCTGCTAGAGATTAGAGAGGTGCGTTGCCCTCCTTGCCCTCTCTTCCATGGGCCATCGGCTACTTACCCACCGCATATAATGAGACAAAACATCAGCAGCTGTCACTTTACGCCAGTATTGTGTAAGGGAGAGGTACTCCGGTCGTGCCGATCCAGATCGGCTGCATCATGCAAATGCTAATTTTACCAGCCGTTATCGGTCAAACGGCAAAGCTGCTATACGCATCAGTCATTACTCCTATACGGGTTTTTTTTAAGCACTAGCAAGCTCTTGAATAAAGATACCTAATATCTCAAACAACAGCTTCATAGAACAACATAGCTAGTTGTTCTATAAATGGGCTAAACACAGCATCCTCGAGATTAAATTATTTAACGAATACCTAAAATTAAATAATAACAATTTATACAGCGCAATAATTCTGTGCCAACGCTGCATATTCTTGCAAAATAATATTATTTATCTCCAAAATATTATACAGCCCCAAGTCTGGGTCACTTGCAACAAATGTGATAATTACATCTTTGTCTTTATCAGATGATTAACATTTAATATTGCCGTTTGTAAAAAAAACAATAAAATAAAGTCGCTTCTGAAACGTCTTGTGTTGATATTATGCAACATTTTATAAATACTCATCATGGCCTCTTTTGGCCATATTTTATAAAATTTATTACCAAAGGACTAATCTTGGATGCCTGTACTTCTTACTGTACTACTTATCTTGGATACAGTCATTTGTATTTTTTTTTCTTTTTTATTATTTGTTTAATACAAATTATATTTACAAACATTTATCGATAATTCCAGATATGTACACCTATTATAAGCGTATTCAGCATTCATAGCAAATTGTCTAAGATAATTGAATTGACGTAATTATAACCTTATAATATAAATAAAAATGATAAGAATGTTAACCTAAATACCTAAAAACCCTAAGCCACCGCAGGTTTTCTTGACCGCCGTTGTTGAGATACTCTAGACCAGCCCGGTGAGATCAGTCAGGGACATGGATCTCGGTTACTGCCTCTAAAACGTGAGCTCTCAGGGGGCTGTTACAATGAATATAGACCCAACCGAAGGTAAGATCATGGGTTCCTAACCTAACCCCTCAATTAAGAAAGCAGGATGAGCTACACATGGGCTATGGCGCTTTCGGTGCACTTAATAAATAAATAAATAATAAATAATGCTTTATTGCACACCAAAACAAAAAAAATATTCTTACAATGTACAATGTATAAAATAAAATGCACAATAGGCGGCCTTATCGCTTTAAAGCGATATCTTCCAGGCAACCATCACTTTAAAGATGTATTGCTTAGATTGATAGGCATGCAAAAATAACGTAACTAATTTTAATCAATAAAAACTAAACTTAAGCTAATAACAAATAAGTATATAAAATACATATTGTGGAAACCGAATACTAGCGAGAGCGAGAAAAAAAAAAAAAAAAAAGAACAGAAATTAAGAAGAGAAGAAGACAACTGACAAGTTCAAAGTAATAAAATTCACTTCTTCACTTCACTTCACTTCACTTCTAGCCATTGGCTTTGGAGCATGGTACTTTTCTCTCTGTTTCGCTCCACGTTACCTCCTTTTATCTCACAAAAAGATGTCACCGCCTCCCTGGATTTGGCACCACTTCCTGGATATGTCACCGCCTCCCTGGATATGTCACAGCATCGAGTGGGTGACGTTACAATTTTCCCTAAGGAGAGAGAGGTACGTTCTGTCCCGGCCTCGTTACAAAGTAGCGACACAAAACTAGATGGTACTAAAATCAGGTTTCTTGATTAACATAATTATTGCAGGAATTAAAAAAAAAACAATAATAAGTGATGGAAGATTAAATCACTGTGAATTGATTTAAACTAAGTTAATAACCTAATACCTTTGGAAACTGCACTTATTGAATATTGGTTTTTGAAAATTAATATCAAAGGACTCCTTCATACTTCCATATTTCTATACCATTTCGGTCTTACGTAATCAATATCCAGTAAGCGTTGTGTCGACTATTTCAGATTTCTCGTTATAAAAAAGAAACCGACAGTTTGCCTTTCTTTGTTTCTTATTTTCTTTCTAGTTCTGCTGCTAAGCGCTCATAGCCAAACCAACTCTTCTTTATTACTAGTATAGACAACGAAAAAGTAAAATGGCTTTTTCGTTCTCATGTCTATCATGCAGCAACTTGCGAGGCACGGCTCAAGGCCCGCTGTCTGTGTCTTGCCCAACTCCACGTAATTATAGGACACACAATGCGTTTTGAAACGGCGGTCGCACGTTCTTGGCTCGGCTTGGAACCGCGCTTTATATAAACTATAATACAACGTAAATCGCTTGGGCGCGACCTTAAGGTCCAAAAGGTCGTGTTCAAAAATAGGCCGCGCGGCTTGGATAATAAGTATGCGGCCCGAGCGCCGGGTTTTCCTAGTACGTGTCCATTGTGAAGCGCATGTGGATGAATTAAGGTTAGGAACACGGTTTGCAAGGATGTTACCATCGCTGTATTGCTGCTACACTAATCCTACTAATATTATAAATGCGAAATTTTGTGTGTTTGTTTGTTACTCCTTCAGGAAAAAACCGATCAACCGATTTTCATGAAATTTGGCACACATAATATAGATAGTAACTTGGATTAACACGCAGAACAATTTTATCCCGAAAAAATGTTTCTGTTTACCATGGGATGATTTTCTATTTTCCACGAGATCAAAATTTACGCGGGTCAAACCGCGGGGCGCAGCTAGTTTTATACTTATATCTGAGAGCTATGTTCCGTTGTAGTGGAATTGGAACGGCAAGACGGGGAAGGTACTTATGGTTCATATGTTATAGTGAAATGGCGGTTTTGTCTGAATTGAGTCGCCGTTGGCTTGTTGCTCCTGGAACGTGGGTTACCAATACCTATAGCCTGGGTGGCCTATAGAAGTGGAAGGAGAAAGGAGGGCAGCGCATCTGTATAGTTTCTAAATGGATGTCTATGGGCGTTAGTAGTCATGAAAATGGCTCCGACTGCTCGTTTGCCCCCCCCCCTCATACCATAAAAAAAATACTACATACTTAGTACACTTGGGGACATGTTTGGAAAGTCCACAGCGTATGGTCGATACGCTGTAAACTTGGACAAACAATCCGGTGAAAAACGTCACTTTAGTAATTGTCGCCGTGACATAAGTCATCAATTAGCCAAAATATTTCAGCCTCGGTCACCGTCGTCGGCCTCGGATTCTGCAACGGAATGTTGATTTGTGTCTGCATTGCAACTATTTATAAATTGAACATATTTGTGTTTAACCTACGAAATGAGCCCTTGAGAACTCACCGCAGAGGTCAGTTTCCTATTGTTGCTTAAACAATGGAAATATTAATTATTATATAACGTTAGTACAGTAGCGGATTGGACGTGGCCAAAATAGTATTAAGGACGGTCCTCGCCTGGCTTTTAAATTACCTTTAGAGAGGCCCCCTATAAAGCTAAGTCTACAAATACATGGCCTTCAGGGCTAATAGGAATATATTTGATGTGCCCCGCGTTTATTTTTTAAGAAATCTATATAAAATTCAACACCATATTTCACCCCTTAGGAGTTGAATTTCTAAAAATCCTTTCTTAGCGGATGCCTACGTCATAACATCTACCTACATGCCTAATTTCAGCCCAATCCGTCCAGTGGTTTGGGCTGTGCGTTGATAGATGTCTATGTCATCTTTGAGTTTTATATAAAATATAGAATCTAATAAGTACTTAAAATCATAGCAAATAAATGTTCCTTGAATGGATTTTCCCACAGGCCCCGCGCTAGCTTAAAACTACACTGCATTAATACTTATAAAGATTTGTTTGAAAATGCGACGGTAATATTTTAGTTGTGCGGCCTAAGACAACTTGGGTAAACCTAGCAATGAATTTTAGGCTGGTTTAAAGTATAAGAAGAACCTCTCTTTAGTAAATTTGTCTTACACTGCAAGCCAGTACTGATTGGGTTTGAGCGAATACATTAATTAAATATTACCAAGCTTGGGTGAAGGGAGCCTACACAACTGCACATCATCTATTTTGAAGTTGTGTTGCTTTGGCCGCCGACAATGCCTGTTTATTTATGACTACATGTTTTTCTTTTTATAGCAAAAGTTTGCTATGAAAACAATAAAAGCGTGACATTAATTGCACTAAAACTGTGCAGCGAATTTGTGTGTAGTTAAAACATTGCCTAAACACTGGTGAAACTTAGTTGCGTTATAATTACAATTGCCTCGCTTTCCAAACGTCGGCGGGCTCGGGCGAGCCTAAGGGTTCAAGTTTTATTTCATTCGACGCGGTTATGTGATGTCGAGATTACAAAATATCGCTTTGACATAGCAAATATGCACTTGCTTTATAATTAGATATATAGAAACTTTTATATCATTTATATCTTAGTAAAATGTCGTATGTCCAGAGCAGCTGCTAATATTTTGTCTCTAAGGCCGAAAGCAAGTTATATATTACTAGCTGCGCCCCGCGGTTTCACCCGCGAAACTTTCGATCCCGTGGGTATATCGGGATGAAAAATAGATGTTGGCCGATTCTCAGACCTACTCAATATGCTCACAAAATTTCATGAGAATCAGTAAAGCCGTTTCGGAGGTGTATGGCAACGAAAACTGTGACACGAGAATTTTATATATTAGATATAACTTATATGTATTTCCCTAAATCGTTAATCTCAGTTGTAGTGTACAGGCTATAATAAGTAAATAAATAAATATATTATAATTGTTCATATTCGCAGTGTGATATATAGTCCGTATAATCTATTATATTTATATTCTGCCGTCTTGCTGAACGAACACGCAGAATGCGACCAATGAGAGTCATTGGAAGATGAGAGTCAAGTAATGAACTATACAGATCACTGGCTAGAGAGCAGAGCTAGGTACAGACGAGACCCTAGACGTGTGAGGTCTGGAAGCCGCTATTTAATATTATAGTTTATTACATTATATATGTCGTAGATATATAATAATACTAGCTGTGCCCCGCGGTTTCACCCGCATTTAATTTCTAAGAAATCCATATAAACTACAACATTCTATTTCACCCCCTTAGGGGTTGAATTTCTAAAAATCCTTT
>LUGF01033681.1:92063-104481 GCA_001625245.1 Calycopis cecrops | reverse complement strand
TTGGCCGATTCTCAGACCTACTCAATATGCTCACAAAATTTCATGAGAATCGGTCAAGCCGTTTCGGAGGTGTATGGCAACGAAAACTGTGACACGAGAATTTTATATATTAGATATAACTTATATGTATTTCCCTAAATCGTTAATCTCAGTTGTAGTGTACGGGCTATAATAAGTAAATAAATAAATATATAATAATTGTTCATATTCGTAATATGATATATAGTCCGTATAATCTATTGTATTTATATTCTGTCGTCTTGCTGAATGAACACGCAGAATGAGACCAATGAGGGTCATTGGAAGATGAGAGTCAAGTGATGAACTATACAGATCACTGGCTAGAGAGCAGAGCTGAGGTACAGACGAGACCCTAGACGTGTGAGGTCTGGAAACCGAATTTAATATTATAGTTTATTACATTATATATGTCGTAGATATATAATAATACTAGCTGTGCCCCGCGGTTTCACCCGCGTTTAATTTCTAAGAAATCCATATAAACTTCAACATCCTATTTTACCCCCTTAGGGGTTGAATTTCAAAAATCCTTTCTTAGCGGATGCCTACGTCGTAACATCTATCTGGATGCCAAATTTCAGCTAGATCCGTCCAGTGGTTTGGGCTGTGCGTTGATAGATGGCTATGTCACGTTTGAGTTTTATATATATAGATTATATTATCAATATTAGTTAATCAGTAAGTATACACTACATATGGCGACGAGGAGAACTGTAAGTATCGCTCATTGGTGTCAGAAGTAAAATATCAGTTGATATATTTATATTTTGACTATTTTACAAATGATTAAATTTATACAATATACTTGATACTTATGACAAAATACTTGTGTAAGTTAAAGTTGCAAAAGTTGCGCCAAAAGTACGATTTTAAATAGTAGTTTTATTTCTTGACTATTAAGAATTTATATAATTAAATAAACCCTTGTGTATATTTAACTGGGGATCACTTATTATAATTTGACATATTTAAAAATTAATTTCTAATATTTTCTAAATTACTTAATTTACAGTTGCTTAAAGAAAAAAAAACTACTTTATGATAATTCGTAGTTTAGAAAATTCAAAATAAAATATTGAAATTTGAAATTTTATAACTCATAAGTTTTAAGTCCAAACTTTAAAAGAAATACTTAGTATTTCTGTAAAGTTTGTGTCCTCAACTTTTTAATTATAGATGTATATCTACAGTGCAAATATGGGTGGGCTAAATGAGTTCTTATTATATTATCATAAGTTGTTTTGGGTAATATTGTTTATTTTTATAAATTGTATCTATTGAAATAAAATTTATATGATTCTTAAGGCACTTGTACATATTATGAACTATGAAACAAACACAGGTGAGGTATAGGTACTATTACTTAATAGATAATAGCAATTATAGTAATGTAGCTCGTAAAGGAAATAACAACTTGCTTGTTTCATAATATTGAAAATAAACAAAGTTTGTTATGAGAAGATTGATTGTATCTGTACTCATAATTATAAAACTTATTGCTTAAAATGTGATCCATATTTGGCATTAATTAAGTAGGTAACAATTTTAAATATTAATTCTTTTCTTCCTAAGACAGTTAGATTTCAAACTGAAAAGGCATTAGTAAATTAGAAAAGGTGGAGGAATTTATAAAAAGCAAGCAAATGCCTTACTATATGAGATAAATAGTAAAAAAACAAAATCATACTATATACTTTAAACATTATGTTAAAATATTTTTAACAGGATATTTATCTGTCCTGTAAGTACATGTATTTTATTATAATAATTCATGGAGGAAATATTCCATGAACAAAGAGAAAGAAAGCAAAGGAATAATTCAAGTTGAACCTTATTTTAATGAATTTATTAATGCTTTAAGTCAGGTATGTTAAATTAATTAATTAACATTAGATCAAGATTCTAATAATTCACATTAATTGTGTAATTACTATGAGTATAAATCAAGATGAGCTTAATAAAGCAATGGGTTAAATAACAATAAGATAAATCATTTGGACAAATTACACCAGTTCGGCCAACAGGCCTAAAATTAATCGAGAAAGTAGCAGGTTAGGGGATAAGGAATTAATTCCAAGGCAAAAATGGAATTATATAGGCAGACCCAGCAACCCAAAAACGACAAAAAAAAAATAACGTGGAAAAGATTTGATTTGGTGACACCCTTTCCATATGAAAGCATTTGTAAATTCGAACTATCTAGGAGACCCAAACCATCAAAATCGTACCTGAATTTATGGGACGATTGACATATCGACAGCAGATGCACCCTCCGAATCCAATAGACGCCATCCACGGCCCCTTTAATATACACACAATATTTATTCCAAAGGGATGATAAAAATAATTAAATACATTTTTTTTGTCAGATACAGATCATACAGACCATATATTCATTAAGATTTGTAAAGCAGACACATAATAATGTAAAGTATTCTTTCTTTGTGTTGTTTATGTCGGTCTATTCTATAAGGTCGGTGTCATGTCGTCGTGGTCATAGAAATAATCCCATTCGCCGCATCAGCTCGGGCGATATAAATCCAAGTGTTTGTGGCCACTGTGAAGGAGGCCTTACTAATCGAAACTCGATACATCATGACAATTTGCACGGTCATATCTTTACGATACGTATATTATGCGGCGGACATCAGTCAGGCGCGAGTAATTTATGGACGTCTGTATCGAGAATTAATGACATGTGCGACTTTTTCTGCTAAACGCTCTATGGAAATTTAAGAGGAAAGCTTTTGAAATAATATGCTATGACGTCATTGAAACTGTACATTTTACTGTGGTGTTATTATTAGATTGGTGCATAGAGAAACACTCTCGGTGTCGGGAGTTCTGAGGGAGACATGAGGCCATCGAGCTAGATAGAAAACTTGTGTCACTTTGTCCGGGCTAATCGTCAAAACTACAAGTCTGATTTTAATTGAAATTCACGCACATTAGAAACTGTCAAACCGAAGAAAAGGCATTCGAAAAACTCTTTTGGTTTCAAAAGATTAAAATCACTTTACAGCCATTGCTACGGATGGCTGGGTTCACTAGGAGGTATACTGTAAATCAAGTACTTAAATACTTTGTCTTCGCTTGACCAATGTATAAATACATATCTGTGGAACCAGGAGACAAAAAAAAAACAGTCAGACTGTTTTGACTAGATAATTCTAAAATCTAAATCCGTGAACGCCGGAAACGAATAAATGATTTGACAAGTAGTCATAAATTTTTGGTCAAAATTTGCGTCATTGCGACGAAGGTTTCTCGAAAGCGTGGGCGGAGTGCAAATTGTAGTGACTTCTAGGACGTGTGAGGTTTGCGTCAGTTTTTACACTGTTTACTGTACGTGATGATCGGCGATGACGGCTCGTCTGGTTCTGAGAAAGCACTCACGGAGCGAGTACAGTCGGCTTAAATAACAGCGTCGGATTAAGCTCTGGTGGGATTCAGGGCTTGGAGACTTTGGAGTTGAGAAAGGGGGTATTAATGGGTACAAAAATGATCTTAAGGCCCTTAGGCTTAACGGGACCTGGGGCGTCAGCCCACTAAGCCTCTATTTGGATTAGGCGCTGGGCTCCATAATTATATGCGAGGTAACGGTTTAGTTTTAAAATAGGATCTAGTCACGGAGTGATATAAGGAACGTGCTAGCGAGGTAGTTTATGTTACGAAGTTCTCTGAGCGTCATGAGAGCGACAACGAAAAATGCGTAACAAGACTTTTTACGACGATTGCAGACAGAAATAAATGTATTTTATTAGATTTTTGAAATTCTTTTAAGTTGATACCTAACATATGATTATAAATTTATAGCACACGCAGTCAAAAAGTAGAGAACCAACTTGTTTAGAATATATTTTATACTCGCATTATTAAGAATCTGAACATCACGTTACCTCATAAATTAATGGTTTTTTTTAATTGGATCAAAAAAAATCACACACTTGGGGAATAATGGAATATTTGTTTGATATTATATTATATTTTATAAAAAATTGCTTATGAATTAATAAGTTTGACTTTACTTATGCAGTGCTTTACTCGTATCAAGTCAATGATGCAGCTGATGTAAGAATGTGATTCAAATGTTAAACAATATTTAACGCCTCCTCTAGGTCACTGCAGCCGCTTGTTACTCTTCCAATGCTTTGTGGCTACTAAATTTACTTTTGTAAGGAAATTTATAAGGTTTTCTGTAGTAAATGGGGGCAAACGAATAATCGGAGCTTTCTGACTACCGACACCTATTAATTTCCGCATAATTGTTTATATAGGATACGTAAAATGACTAATTATCATAAAGCATAAATGAGTAGTCTATTTGGTGACCACTGTCTACTATCATACGTGGGAGTTCGTTGCTTCCCTTCCTCCAACCCAATTGGCCACCGGGCCCACACAAACCGTACGAAATGTCTCTATTATATAAGCGAGGGGTTTGTGCATCTTTTACCGTATTTTCTAGGGGGAGTGTTCCGAGGAATTGTTCGGACTAATACCTGCAGCTAAATTTCACTATCGAACTTCGCGTCTAAATTCAAACTTCCACCGGCACCATTTAGATGTTCCGTAGTCCACCACTGTGCGCTTTAAACGCAACTTCATCCCGCGCACTACTTCTTTGTGGAATCAGCTGCCGCCCTCGGTATTTCCGGCCAATATGACTTAGGAATCTGCAACAGAAGAGCCTACTCTCATCTTAAAGCGCGGCAACGTAACTGCAAAACCCCTGGTGTTGCAGATGTCTGTGGGCGTCTGAAAACACCATCATCTCGGTGACCCGAATGCTCGTTTGCCCCCTGTACTGTAAAAAAAAAGCTAGGCACCTTTCGCGCCAGCCTAATTCTGCTGTAATGAAGCAGTAACACTAATAGTTCCTACATAAATAAATAAAGACTTAACTAAGAGTTCTTTCTCGTGACTCTGCTTTTACTCCATCGTATCAAAAAAGTGGGAAAATGTAGCTTGTATACTGATTTCGTAGGTTTACGTGAACATCACGCCTCACTGTACAGCAACTGATCCTATCGCGGCCCATTTGAACACTAAAGTGTTTACGTGGACCGCGATAAGTGTATACCTACTGATGTAACTGATTTCTCCGTGACAACGACGATACGCAGCGTTGGATCCAAGCGGGAATTAAAGGGGGCAGGCTGAAGGGGCTTAAGAACATCTTGGTACCCATAAAAGGGCTCTTTTCTCAACTAAAAAGTCTCCGAGACCAGGGATCTGCCAGAGCTAAACCCGCGCTGACTATGAGCTAGCAGGTGCTATAGTCATGCATACTCGCCTTGTCGCACTGGTCCCTCGCTGCTACTTTTTGTAGGATAGAGAGTTGAGGACAAAGAGCAGTCGGAGCCTTCCTGCGCCTTATTTCTCTCGGGTCGTGTCGGACTGCTGTCCCATCGGAATGAGGGAATAGAGAGTGCACTTGTGTCTACGCGCTCACTTGTGCACTATAATATGTCCTGCGCAGATGGCTCGTCTATATAGACGGCCGCCGTAACCGAAATCGGCTAGAACGACATTATTATTTCATTATTATGTTTTGGTTACTAAAGCAATTCTAAAATAATATTTTTTTTTCAGGTAAGTGGAGCCACACAATTCATCAGATTGTTCCGACTCACGGAATACCCACCACGCAAGTATTGTTTCGTTACGTTACACACGGAGGTTCTGCTGCATCGAGTGCAGGCTTGCGCGACCGGAGGTGGCCTGTGGAGGGCGGAGGAGGAAGGGCATCTGTATAGTCTATATGCGGATGTCATGGCTTCGATTGCTCGTTTGCCTCCTTACGCTATAAAAAAAATATTAGGTGTATATTCCACACATGAAGTGGCGTGTTTTGTGTGCGTTGCGACAGATAAGCTTGGCCTGAACTAGTTAACAGCTGAAAGATTTCAGCTTCCGAGAGGAGTATGAACGATAGCTTATATCTCTATCGCCAGGAGTAGAATTCTCAAAACGTTGCGCTCAGCGTTGATGATTCACAAGAATTTGCTCAATTTTTTTCGGGTTAGTAGTCGTTTCACCCAAAATGTTTGCCCAAATTGGGTGAAACGACACTTTCTATTTTTTAGACAGTAACTAGGAGTCGTTTCGCCCAAATTTTATTTGACAGTTTCATACAACGGGCTTTACATTGTGTCATAAATAAACTCGAATATAATCTTCTGTAAGAGTAAAATTAATGTTTGTACTTCAGTCAGTCGTACCGACTCTAATAGATTTTTTAGTAAGAGGTAGTGCCACGCTGCATGCTTGCATGCAGCCGAATTGGGCCGGCACGACCGGGGAGGTACCTCTCGCTTACATGAGACCGGCGTAAAGTGACAGCTGTGCTGTCGCGTTTCGTGCGGTGTGTAAGAATAGCGCATCCTCAATGCGGATGTCTATGGGCCTCGGTTGTCATGAAAACGTCTCTGATTGCTCGTTTGCCCCTCTATACCATAAAAAAAAGACTAAGTATACCATGTAAGTGAAAAGTGATCTAGATCCAATAAAGTTACTTTCACACAATTTTGTAAAAAGGAAAGTGATTATGTGTATTTGTACACTAAACAGCGCTTAGGATTCCCCACACGGCCCGATTTCACGTCTCTCCAATATAATATCGACGATAGCGTCTCATATTGTGCTGTGAATGTAAAGCGAAACTTTCTTTGTTACACATTTCAAATGTTACTTGTACTTTTGCTATTTTTTCCACGATTCTATTTACAAGCAGCTACATAAACAAGCAGTGGGAGATTTTTAAGGACTACCGCCCATAAATATCCGCACAATAGTTATGGCGACGTATAGTTAACCAAACCCTTCAATGGGCTACTGAAAATTTGTTTTTTCTCTTTACAAATTTCGGTTTCAAAGAAACATGGCACTAGCTCTTAAAAAGCCTAAAGCTAGCATAAAGTCTATTCTTTACATCATCATCATCTTCATCATCATCACCATCAGCCCATTGCAGTCCACTGTTGGACATAGGCCTCTCCCATAGCACGCCACTGGCCTCGATCTTCGGCTGACCTTTCCCACTTCCTGCCCACAGCATTGCGTATGTCGTCACTTCACCTAGTCACGAGGCGTCCTTACATAACAGATCTTATCTTTTTTCTGATCTAATTTTTTTTTATAGTAAAAGGGGTCAAACGAGCAGACGGATTTTTATGACCATCGACGTCCATAGACATCCGCATAGAGGCTATGCAGATGCGTTGCCCTTCATCCTCCTCCTTCATCCACGGGCTACCACATGAGTGAACTATACTCATACCTAAAATGTAATAATACCCTGTTCGTCAGATTTCAACGTGAAGTCTCCAGCAGTAAGACATATACGGTATAGTTTAGTGTCTGTTTGTCAGTTTGTTCACGCAGTGCGCACTGCGCATGCGCCGGAGATGTTTGTAGTTCCTCATGTGTCGTGAAAAATGTCCGCCCTTGACTTCGCGGAGATGACAAATGGTCCAGCTTTCTTTTGTTGTGCAACTGCAGTGTTTCGTCACGACACGCATTTGATAAATTACATTCGTTTAATTTCACGTGTTGACACCAGGACACGGCGTACATAGGCAATTACCGTTATCTATCTATATGTTATCTCTAGACATTTGTCTATGCAAGACTTTGCAACTTTGCAATGACAAAGCGTATGGAAAGCAATCGATTGAATCTATTGGTATGAAATGAAAATGTTCTATCCAAAATAGAATTACTTACAATTACTCTTCCAACTTTTGAACAAAATTAAATCTAGTACCCTGGACCGAACTGAGGAGAACCGGCAAAACAAACTGAGCGGGTCTCATTGGCCGAAAATTTAGGACGGTTGTCTGTAGGTACTTATTTCAACTTTTCTTTCTAGAATATGTCTCTAAGTTCTACCTAAGTCTCTGAGTTTACAAATTAAATAAAAGATCACTGAGGTCGTAAGATTATAATAGTCTAGTAGACACCGCTTCGTTAGGCGTTTGTTCAGTCGTAATAAAATATAGCCATATTAACATTGGCTTCATCCTACTAATATTATAAATGCGAAGGTTTGTAAGAATGTTTGTTACTCTTTCACACAAAAACTACTGAACGGATTTTCATGAAACTTTACAGTATTTATAGTATAGTGTAGCAGTAGTAGCCTTCATATCAGAATAACATAATAAGTTAAAATTTTGAATCATTTTGAAGTCCGAAATCCACGCAGGCGAAGCCGCGGGCGGAAGCTAGTAGGCTATATTTTTATAATATAGCTTTCGATTAACGAAAGAATGGTTAAAATCTGTCCAGTAGTATTGGGCCTATTTGATACAGACAAATCTTTCCTCTTTATATATTAGTATAGATATAATTATATAACAAACTACTTCCTTAATTATTTATCTATGAATAAACAACATTAAAAATCGTTAAAATTACTTTTATCTTAATACCATCAATCACTGATTGGTCGCGACACACTCGGTACAGTTAGTAAATATTTACATAATTAAACCCCAACTAGTCACTTGTATTTGAATAATAAGCCTCAGAACGAGGATTCGTTTTTTGTATTATGCAAATATGTAATTTAATACAAATGAGAGCTGGGCCCGTTCGATATGCGTGCAGCATCAAGAGAGTTTTGACCTCCAATGATTCTGATTATAAAAGTACCGTTGTGAATGTTGCCAGGAATAAAAAAAGCTACGGTGTTGCATCATCAAGTTACGCAAAGAGGTTTTAAATGGAATCCAATATCAAAGCTCGGGTTCAAAGGCGCTTGACAATCTGGTTGTAAATAACGCGTGTGTAGCGCAAGTTTTAAGATATTGCCTTTTTTATGACTGATTTTAAGTACTGTCAAAAAGCCTAAAACGCGTATGGACACTTTTCACCGAGATTGTATGTGAGTATGTGAGTGATATATGAGTGAGTGTACTTATTAGATCGTGCCGACACGATTGCGACATAATAATAGCGTTTTAAATTAGCTTATAAAACTGTTATTCCAAATTCAGCTACGGGGACCATATCTCCAGATTAGCTGACTGTGAGTCGAGGAAACTTAAATTGGAAGGGAGGACACAGGAAGTTTATTGTATTTAAAGTGGTCGAATTGTTACAAAACTCTCAATGTAGATAAGTAATAAATGAATGCTTATTGAATCCCCTTAAAGTGTCAATGGGTGTATTTTAAGATAAGTTCGATCGAAACGATGTGTACAAACAGATAAAATCGTCGATTTCATACCGTCGTCCAAATTCACAATGCATTTTATGTAAATTAAAGCTTCGGTGATTTTCATTTTAACATAATCGTTATTGGTTTGTGGACAAACCACTATAAGGTTCCTTCCTGATGGGTATTTTCTTGATATATCTCCAACATGTAAACTGTTGTATGTAAAATGGACACAAAGTCCGTAAGGTTATAAATAAATAAATAAATAAATAAATAAACATGGATAAAATACCAGCAATAAACCAAAGCAAACTTAAAAAACGCATACGGTAACACAATTATTGAATTTTATTAAACAAAAATATTTATAAACACAATTTCATTAGGTAATTATTTCTGAGAAGCCGAAGAAGAGAAGAAGAAAAAGGTCTAACCTTTTTCAAAATAATGTAAAGCTTAGGTATAGTATAATTGTAAATTCCCTAGAATGTGTTCATTTCTACGGAATATGGTCTTAGGATTAGGAAAATTGCATTTAGATAAATCATTAAAAATATGATAAATGTTTTCGTTACTGGACACACCCTTAGAAAACCAGACAACGGCCACTTTTTCTAGGCTCTCTAGTCTGAAGTGGTCTAGAAAAACAGGCGTTTGTACGGACAGTATGATATAACTACAACTAAAATTTATCGTCACATTCGTACTTCAAGGTGCCAGTGTTTCTCAACACTTTTGGCCGTGACTACCAGTGTCATGGCAGTTCTAATTGAAAACAATTAACAGTTACCTCTAGGTAAGCAGACTTCAATGAAATAGGCCATGTCTAAAGCCATGTGAAATATACGAGTAAAGAATTATTATTGAATGAATGAATGAATGAATGAATGAAATATTCTTTATTGTGCACAATACAAAAATATTTTAACAATACAGAGAACAATAATATATACTAATGTACACAAAGGCGGCCTTACTACTATGCAGTAACTTCTTCCAGAATTATTATTCAAAATAAATAAACAATCGCTTATATTAATCATGTAAAGTGCGCAAGAGAAAAAGGATACATTTTCGTTGTTTATACTCTTTTTTATTTTTTATTTTTACAAACTACGTTGGTAAATATTTCATTTGGAACAGTGTTTCTCGTTTTCTTTCTCCCTGGCCGTAAGAAAGGTCATCTCGTTGGTTTTGCTAACTCCTTTTTAAAACAGCTCTTTCTCTCTCACCTTTAATTAAAACAGTTTTCAAACGCAATCTTCTTCGTGATACAATTAAATCGAGTTTTCAATAATTAAAAAAGCACCTCACTAATGTTACTGAAACAAGACAAATGACATCAATTTGTTTGCAACGCTCGACGGTGTTAAATTTTGCGGTAAACCCGGGGCCAGCCAATAAAAATGATAAAGTCGGTTGTTATACGTTATCAAAATCGATTTCGATCATCGAATACACGTTTCACGAATATAAGTGCCTGTGGGTTTCGCAAAATCGGATACGCGGTTGCGTCACAGCCCGATGTTCGCACGGTCAAACTCGCAATATGTATTTTTGTAATAATACACAGTTTTATTTGTCTCTTTTGCAACTCGAGTTTCTTCACGATGTTTAATATTATATCGGTAAAATGTGACAGTGACTAAAACGTTTTCATAATGGCGGGAGGTTTTTGACGTTTATGAAGGATAATGCGCATGACATGAAGGTTTTATATCCAAATGTTACAATCTATTCCAAGGAGTATTAAATTATTTTTAAACCGTTTACAAAGTAAAATTATGTTATTCCAGATTATAATCTGTGTCAAATTTCATAAAAATGTGATTGTGAATGTAACAAACGTGCAAACAAACTCACAGTTTTAAAGGACCAGTATTGGTGGACGAAGTTGCATGAGTACCTACAACATGATGGCCAATACAAGAACACGTGGGTAAAGATGTTTCGGTTGAGATGGTACGACCAGTTGGTAGGTATATCTCTTGCACTATAGGAAACTATGTCTTTACATTTTTGTATGCAAAGGATTTAGTCAACATCGCTTGTTCTGCAGTGAAGGTTGTTAGAATATCCACAGGTTGTCAGTAAGAGGTAGTTTCACGTTGTATGCATACATGCCTATATCCTCCATTCTACATGGGCCACGGGCTATTTACTCACCGCACGCAGCGCAGCTGTCGCTTTACGCCGGTGTCGTATAAGCAAGAGGTACCTCCACGGGTGCCGGCCCAATTCATTTGCATGCATGTAGCGTGGCACTACCTGTTACTAACTAACTTGTCATGCTAAGTGGACCAACACAGCTTTAATGTCTGTCATCCTAGCTCATTAATAAACATCATTACAATTCGTTTGTTATGTTAAAGCTTAGCCTTTAAGCTCTTAAGCCTTTGAAGACATTTTTTGTAGCGGTTCAATTAGAATGTATAACTTTATCCGGGTCCGGGCTGGTACGGATGGAGTTTGCGGTACGCAAGATCTACGAACGGTTATAAGTTCCTGTTAAAGTTTCAGTTAGCTTGTTAGAATCTTCACTGACAAACTAAATTCCACAGGTTCTGATTAGAAATAAGTAATATGAAACGTTGTAACTTAGAGTTAAGTTTCCTGTAGTTACTTGAAGCTTTAATAGCAAACTTGCGGCCCCTTGAGTCCATCAACATTTCCATAAACCTTTACCCTCTTTCCCCCCTTTAAATGGCCTACGGAAAACTCACAATCCGCATGAATAGCGACTGTAAAGCTATCACTTGTAGCGCGGTGTTATGTCTTGTCCTCCTCGGGTTGGGGCCCTTGGTATTTTGCCCACTTGTCACCCTATTAAGAGTGGTACAACATACGGAGACATCTTCCTTCCCCCCTTTCAGCCGTAGGACGTCCAATGCTGAACATAGACCGCCCCCATAGAACGCCAGAGCATCCGACTCGATGCAGCCTGCATCTAGCGGCTCCCGATAATCCCCTTGTCGTCTGTCCATCACCGGAAACATATCTATTAACTTCAATTTATAACCAGCATCATTGTAAGCCTTGTGTGTCCAAATGGTCCTAAATTATATCTAGATAGCCCATGTTCAGTCAACACTAAGATCACCTGCTACGTTATTCCAGACGACAGTGTCGTAACAATAGCGTGGAAAGTTCGCAATATGTTAGGGGCCCTGGCGCGAGCGATCAGCGCTGGATTTAGCTATGGACCGGGGATTCGAGACCTTGAAGTTGAAA